>JACTTY020000114.1:0-600000 GCA_014595695.2 Epargyreus clarus clarus
TCGAAAGCACTTATAATAACAGTGTTAAGCGCCTATCTAATATATAAAATTCTCGTGTCACAGTTTTCGTTGCCATACTCCTCCGAAACGGCTTGACCGATTTTGATGAAATTTTTTGTGCTTATCCGGTATCTATGAGAATCGGCCAACATCTATTTTTCATACCCCTAAGTGATAAGGGTTGTTCACCCTTAACATTTTTTTATTTATATGGCAACACAACGTTTGCCGGGCCAGCTAGTTATATTATATATTAGCGCCTATTTAGCGGACCAATCAGGTCTACCGACGGCGGTAGCTACGTACCATCAGGTGGAGCGCATATTTATTAGTAGTAGATATACCTTAAATAGAAATCTAGGCAGATATTGTCCAATGTCGATCTATGGTAAATAATACACTGGAAAGATTAATAATAAATAATGGGCATAAATCGATTCCTCACATGTGGCGGAATTTCAGGGTAGTGGGTCACATCATAAAATATTTAGATAATT
Organism: Epargyreus clarus clarus; assembly: GCA_014595695.2. Classification (NCBI taxonomy): domain Eukaryota; kingdom Metazoa; phylum Arthropoda; class Insecta; order Lepidoptera; family Hesperiidae; genus Epargyreus; species Epargyreus clarus. The sequence continues at coordinate 498 of JACTTY020000114.1, forward strand.
TTAAATAATTTAGACGTGAATCAATAACTGTCCCTATTTAGAATGAACTTTGTCATGAACCTTGTACTGGACAGTGACCCATTGCAAAACGGTTTACAATGAATTAGCACGTTTAATAATTAATTATCGCTTCCTTTAACGGTCACATAAAACATCTGCCAAATTCAAGTTCTGAAAATGTGTGTGAAGTTTACCGATTCGCACTTAGTCAGCATAATGAAGTACCGTTCAAATGCGATCAGTCCTTGCCACCTGTGGGTCTTTCATATAATTAATTAAAAAATGAACTATATAAATGAAGTAAATGAAGATATACCTATGTATGTGAACGGTGTCCTTGCTTCACGACAGAATTTACTGACTTTATTGTGGATGGATTAAACTTATATAGGTGTTATTTCTTTTTATTATAAGATAATAGTACACAAAAGAACATGCAGTCCATCTGATACTTTATGGTCACTCTTGCCAGTACCCTTACCATGAGTTTTTACGTTTTGTTACGTTACGTTCCAATCAGCGCCCCTAGCGGATTGTGTCAGAACTTGGAAATAGTATGGGCAAATACGTAAACAAATACCAAAACAGTGATATTTGTCGCAACGTAAAAACTCATGGTAAGGGTACTGATTCTATCTGAAGCCGACTACAAATACGTTACCAATTCAATGTCCAGCAGTAACTGGTGTCCATATATGTAGGTACACATAGAAACTCATGTTTCTATGTGTACCTACATATATGGACAGAAACAGAATGTCTATTAGTCGATTATTATTATCTTGGAGATGATATTCTAAGAATAAGCCTACTAAAGAAAATACCTGTGTTAAGAAAAAAAGACACATCAATTACATTTAATGGAACATACTCAGGCGTGAATGTTGACTGAAAAAAATAGGCAATCTAAAAAATCGCAGATTTGCTTCACTAACTCGTAGTTGGTTAGTACTTAGTTAGCTTTGGGTACCTAATACACGTGCCATCGACACTAAAGTTAGTTTTGTGAAAATGCCCATTCCGTGAAAACTGTATACGATAATTTAAATTTAGTAAGTCGGTAAAAACATGAAAAACTTACAACCAAAAATACTAAAATATTTATTTATAAAATACCAAAACGATAGAAAAAACCTCCTCGAATATTAACTAATATCGTGTACTACGCGAAGTGTTTCGATTAACTTTAGTTGTTTAGTTTTAGTTGAGATGCCGGCGTCAGGCGAGCCACACGCTAGCGTACGCGATAGTGAGGTGCATGTTATCGACATTGATCGAGATATCGATAATATTATAAACGACACTAACATCGACATTGAGCCGGTTCCAGCTGTTCTTCAAGTGCAAGTTCAAGAGAACAAGGAGACCATGAACGGAAATGGTAAGTCTGTTGTATTAATTAAAATAACTTAGTAATTATTTTCATCCATTTAATTCAGACATAGTTTATATTTTGTTAGTATTTACATTGTATTTAAAAACCTATGTTAGTAAAATTTATCATAAATGAAAATTAGATAATGTATCTATGTATGCCAATTAGTGTTTATGCTTACAAATGTCCTCAGCGAGTGAAACTTTTTCATTAAAACATTAAATTTTACCAATTTCTGAATGCCAAGTACCGATTTTATACAAATACAATTTTACTACGATACTGTAAATTACAGAAGAGATTAAGGTATTTACTTAATTATTACATATTATAAAATATAATTTTGAAAAAAGGGTGTTTCTAAATGTTCTTACACAATTATAGAGTCATCCCATTGAATCGAGGAGAAAATTCAGTGATAGTCTAAGCTTGTATGAGCTTCGACCTCCCTGCTTGCGATTTTGCATAAATATACTTAGATACACGTTTTAAAAATATCAACATTCATTCAAGAACTTATCATAAAAAACTGCTACATCCCTAATATTTAAAAAAACAATCCGCACTTTTACCAACCTAATAAACTACAGCCACTATAGAAATATGGAATAGGCTTAGTTTCCATACTGTTCCATATTTGTACTGTGCTAAAGCCAAACAATTAATCTGAATAGAAAGATATGAAATCAACTGTGGAATCGCTCTAGATTGATAATGATGATGATTATGATTAATATATAATAAATGCTTTAAATCAGTGGTATAGATCTATATATATCTTACTGATAGGTACTTTCTTGCTCAATTTTTAATTAATAGAACAAACATTGATGATATAGATATTCCATCATATAAAACTAATTTAATTAACTAACACTTACGTATTTTCATAAAAATCGTAAGAAAGGTTTTTAATAATTCACATTTTTAAGATATGATTTAAGAAAAGATTCGGAGATGTGTCAGCCTCTTTAATAAACATTTTACACTTTAATAAACATTTTTATATTTTTCAAACACGAAAATAGATGACAGTGACAATTTGAATTGTCAAAACTGGTTACGTTTTCTTGTTAGGAGTGAGTAATCTTTACTAATCTATGATCATAATAGAAAATATTGGATAGCATACAGGTTCTTTCATTAGAACATCTTTTCTTCCTGAACATTACCATCAGGCGGATTCATGCTAGTTTGATCCTCAAATCTCGTAAAGTAAAGCCTGTGATTGGAGAGAACAGAAAGCTGGTATTATGCATACCAGCTAAGGAGTCAATATTTAATTTTCGAATTACATTACAATGCAAATTTCATCAAGGTTACTAATTACCTACTATATTTACAGCTTGACAAGTATATTAGTGCTGCGTAATTTTAATTAGGAGGAAAACCTTTATATAATTAAAAGAACACTAAATACCTACCTTAATAATTATAAGATCTACATCTGCGTTTAATCGTAAGGATTTTTCCGTAGCACATAGATCATAACAAGTCTATTAATAACTTATCTTCTGGCATTTTTAACTATAAATATCAAGGCCAAAAGATGTTATTTATCTCTCGCAGTTTCTTCATTTGTTATTGTTAAAAATTGCGATTAATTGCCGATTTTTGTGTAATAAAACATCATAACAATACCATAATCGAAGGTGGTAGAACCCTTTGAGGTTCGACTCCGGCGGCACCACCGCCACACCTATGTCTACCTAATAACAGCAGTGTTAGGCGCTGCTGTGTTCCGGTTTGAAGGGTGTGGCAAAGGAGATAGACTTTTCCGAGGCGTTCCAGCTTAGTCCTCAGGGGTAGCGGCGCATCTATGGCCGATCTCAGGTAGGATTATCTAATCCTATCTGGTGTTGATTACAGATGTCCATGGGCGTCAGGTGGACTGCATGCTCGTCTGCTACTCTTATATTATAAAAAAGAGTAATATTTATTGACACGAATGAAACAACTATGTTATGTGTTCGCTGTGAAGTTACAAATGTTCATGGGCAGTAGAGACCGTCATAAGGTGTTTGGCATCCTCATTTGGTACTTACAAAATAAAAGCCAAAATATGACAAAGCCATCTATTATGAATTATATTATACTAGTGGTGCCCGCGGCTTCGCCCACATTTTAAAGAAATAATATGACATACATAAAACAGAAAATTTGTACCTGCATTGGAATGACAGTGGTGCCATCTGTCGAAAATTGGTCTTACCAACTCCCAAACCCTCGTGGTCTCTTGGACAACAACTTTGCTAAAAATCATCACTGAATCAAATGCATAGTTTCCGATTCTATAACTACTTATGAATTAAAAATTAATTAAAAAAAACCCTTTCCCACGGACTAAATTGTGAATCTAAACCGAATGGTTTAGATTGTGTGATTGTGTTCAAGGGGACTTGAGAATCAAGTCCCCTTGAACACACACAACAAATTTCATCATAATCAATCCAGTCGTTTAGGAGGCGTTCAGTTACATACACACGCACATAAGAAATGTATATATAAAGATTACACTACAATTAATACACAAGTTAATAAGAATGATATTATTTACTTTTAAAGTTTTGGATTAAAAAAATACAAAATTTAAAATATGTATTCTTATCTAGATCAGAATATTTTCGTATCTATTTTTCTTAACAAACCATTTTCACATGCGTATTTTTTGTACTCTTCTTATTTCAAAGGCCTCTCTCGATGACTAATTTTTTTACGTAAAATAATTATTACAAACAGTATTTCTATACCTAAATAAGTAGAATAATAATATATAATAGTTAATATACAATTATCATGGCAGATTCACGATAAAGGTTCCAAAAAAATACCCTAAAGAATTAATTTGCAAAAATATGTTATAAAAAATCTAATTAAATAAGTATAAAATATGATAGACTTCCGCGAAAATTTAATATGTGTATTTAAATATATCAGCGTAACTGTTGACATATTAATGCTTTATAATTATAAATTATTTTGCGCGTTCATCTGATAGTCAGGGTCGATCAAATTAACAAATTAGTAAAAGGTTTCCTCCCTTTACTTGAAAAGTCGACTCTCACTTAATATATTTATAAACATAAATTAGTAAAGATACTTCGCCGCCTTGAAATTGAATGAAGCCACAAACGGCTTATTTTAGTAAGTTCTTTTTTTGAATTCTTGACAAATAAAAACATTTTTAGAGAAAATTTACGAACGAATAAATAACTAATTTACGTAATAATTACGTAATTTACGTAATAAATAAATAATTATTTCAAATATTTTAGGGACATTTTAGCACGGAGACGTGGCGAATCTTTTTTACGCAACTATTTCAATTCTCAAAACTCGGTACATTTTCTTGTTAGGAGTGAGTAATCTTTACTAATCTATGTTTATAAAGTAACAGTTTTATACAAACGTAAGGTCATTGGCCTTCGCATATACCAGCTTATCTTAGCTTAGCTTCGCATATACCAGCTTATCTTAGCTTATCTACAATTAAGTCTATTAGTTCTTAAAAGCAACAATAACTAGAGAATAATCATAAAAATAAAAATCCCTATTGCTATTGTCACTTCCACATTTAAGACGAATCCGAAAACAATGTCGAACAAAGATAACATGAACGCCCAGACCCAGAACAGAAATCTAAATTGATTTTAAAGTTGTTAAGACCCTTAGTTTTCAGGGGTTGGGGTCGCCGACCGCAACGAGAACTCTATCCTATTTGAGGTTAATAATAGATGTCCATGATCGACAATTGCCACTTACCTCGTTACCAACCACTATTATACAAAATATCGTCATTCATTCATTTATTTATTTATTTATTTATTCATTCATTCACCCATTCATTCATTCATACATTCATTTATTTATTTATTGACCATGTTAAAAACAATGTGGTACAAAAGTCTGACTTTATGCTAAGTAACATTTTCTCCCATCATTCATCAATAAGGACTTTCCGACCAGGGATCAAACCCGGGATCGTCAGCGTAAGACTACCACGATGATCTACAATGCATGTAATACAACATTATGCATTGCTATTGCTACATACAGCTGACTCAGTGACCCTACCAAGATCATTGCCGTGATCTTAACACCTCATTGTAAATGCTGCAGATGTAAACAATAGACACTTAAAACATAACCACATAACTTACAGAGAAGTACCTACTTATTTTTTTTTTTTATAACAGCAAGGTTAGATGTTAAAGGTTATAAATAAAACATTTCAAAAAAAATACTTAAGAAACATATAATATACGTAACCGATATGGAACTTAAGTAACATAAAATACTCTTATCCGAGATATTCCAACTTTTTCTAATCAACTCTTTTTATTATAAAAAATATTTTAGATGTAGATTTTTATATCTCACGCATTAGTATGTGGTGTTTTAATGTGGTGGTGATAAATGTTAAACTTTAATGTAGGAAATCTTTGGAGTAAAATATTATTATTTTTTCCAATAATTTATTTGCCATAATAAGCAACAGTTTATTTGGCATGACGTGTACATCGGAACGGACGGAAATCGGCTAAAAATATTCCATTTCGGCGTACTAAAGTAACGAACCATAAACACAACAACTGTTTCATATATTCTAAGATTTCATATACTTAAATGTACAAAGATTAGACAAAAAACTATAATTTATTAAAGTATTTGGTTAATAATGAGTTTACATAGTGTAAAGCTGGTCTATTCGTTTATTTTGTTTTTAGTATTCTAGGTAAGTAGTTAAATACTTCAAATTATTTTCTTTTAAAACACGCTCCGTAAAAATCTAATCTAAGAGTGTTTATCTAATACTCAGAAGATAGAGCACTGTATCAGACGGATAGACAGCGTTGGTATAAAAATAGCGCCCAGTTTATATTCCTTGGGTAAGGAACTGTAAAAAAGTTAAAGTCTGAAAGATAATTTTCATAATTCTATCACTACTAGCGTAATAACCATGAATGTACCACTTTAATTTCATTTCCTTTTACTTACGGTACTTTTCCCATTGGACGGATCGCAAACAAAATGTAGCAGCTTAATTGACGCATGTAAATTGGACACGCGTGCGTGCATAGAAGAATGTTTGGAATATAACAACATCGACGTAAACAGCACACATACACCCTCGCATGCGCACACGCGCACACACACACACACACACACAACAAACACACACACAAACACGCGCGCGCGCGCACACACGCATGCATACACGCACGCACCCATGCACATACATATTTTAAAGTTCTTGGCTATTCTCTTCTAAAAACTGTAATTATAACTATAATTATGTAATTTATTAAATGTATTTGTAATCACATATATTTATTATAGTTGTAAAAGAAAATTGTATTAGTTCAGTAAGCAGAACATACTTCCTCATTGTCCAGAGGTGGCCGTAAATGGCTGCGTCACAGTTTTTAACTATAGCAGTCGTTTAGGAACAATTACTATTTGTGAATTAATGTTTTATGTTCAATAAATATCTTTGAATCTTTGAAACAATAAAAAGTATCAATAAGAATATTGCATGAAGCATGTAATCGAGATTAGGTTTTAAAAAACTTACAAACTTTTTAGATTAATTGAAGATCAACGACCGTGGTCCAGTATTCTAATTTTTTGTACGCATACAAAATTGAGGTCATGTGACCGTGATCTTAAACTACCTATATTACTTCATTTTTTATAATAATAAAGAAATGCAGTCCACATAATGTTGAGTGGTCTATTTAAAATTTCAAAAAAAGTCGATCTTTTTTTAATGGTTCTGGGTAATGTGTCCTAAAAAAATATAGACTATATAGCAGCGCCACCTGTCGGGTCGAAACCTAACTATTTGATTTGAGAACTTTTTTTAGAGTCAGGTGTGCAGGGCAGGTTTCACGATGTTTTCCCTCACCGTTTAAGCAACATAATTAATTTCTAAATCTGTGCTTATGAAAGACATTTTAATCTTGATCTACGTTAAGCGACTTTGTAAGGTATGACGCAGATAACATCTATTTGCCAGCATATTTTAACAGTATAATAAAAATGACAAAGGTGCGAACTTGACAAAAACATGATTTTTTACATTATGTTTCCTCGTTTAACGGGTTATGACGTTTGTATATAAAAACACACTTTTTAGATACATTTGATCTTTATACATCGTTAATAAGATAAGTAAGGAAAGGATTTTTTATTCCAAGGTAAGAATTTTAAGAAAAAACTTCGCCCCAATATTACAAATAGAGATGGGCAGAGGGTTTAAACCCATGTCGTTGGGAAGAAATAGGGTTTAAACCCGAAAATGGGTTTTTATTCGGGTATTTACTATTTTCACGCATATCTATCGTTTTTTAAGCGTAATTATTACTTTGATGATGATACTGTACTAAACATGCACTGTAAAAAGACGTTTACAGCGCCAAAATGCCATTTTATCACGCCATTATAGAAGCAGACTTAAGTAAGAAGCCAATCAGCCTATGCTTTTGATGCAAATTTCAAACAATGTCCACGTCCCGTTGTTATTCTAGAATATAATATCCTGTGGCTGCTATACGCTAAACCCAGTACTAGATTTAAACCGGGTGTTTTGCCCATCTCTAATTACAAAACCAAGTTATATCAACATTATTATTACCGTGTAAGATAAAAATACAATAATGATTATAAAGCTCTAAAATAACACAACGTGAAACTCTAACATACTCGAAGTCCTTTTTTTGCCTTTTTATTATTTAGTTTATCTGCAGTGATGTCTATCACGTAATCAGGAAAATTACCTATTGCGATTCAAGATCAAGTTAAATTTGAAGTTTAAGGCTATAAGTCCACAGCGCTGGCCAAGTGTATTTGCATTCACATACCTACCCATTTTTACCTAGGTAATCATCAGATCATCACAATATTTAATTTGGAGCTTCTTCGCTAAGAATAATTTTAAAGAAAAACACGCAAGTTGCCTAGTATAATATAACCGTCGAACATATACAGGGTGAATTTTTCAAATAGGCACTACATTAACATTTTTCAAAATAAACTCGTTCGATTCCTGGCTAGGGAATAGATATTTAAAAAAAAATAATGATGTAGTTTTAGTTTTATCATAATCGGCCTCGTAACTCCTTTCACCATTTTTCGCTAATCCTTATAGTTTGGGATTTGGCCCTGAAGTCCCATTTGAAAAATTCACCCTGTATACTAAAAATACAGGACAACCACTTTCATTCCTTCTTTTATCAAGTGCAAAAAACTGTGCATTCAATAACAGCAGAAAGTGACAAAACAGCATATATTTATAAATATAAATTGAATGAATTATTCCGAAAGGTCAATCTATTATGTAAGGTAACATTCGGAGTTCGGACAGATCACAGAACTGGTTCTCAATGGAATTTTCTTTTGATTAAATAGATACATTATTTTTATTTTTATTTTTTTTTTATTTTTATTTTTTTTATTTTTTTTATTTTTTTATTTTTTTTTTATTTTTTCTTTTATCTGCACATTGGGCAAATATGCATTTTAAGATATCATTATAAAGAACCTGATTTACTTTATACATTGTTATTTGCCATAGCTGATCCGAGTATACATTTGTCTATATTGTTATTAAATATTATTGTTATATATTAGGATTGTATACGTAATAGTTTCATTATTATTATTATTTAATATTGTTTTTTACTGAACTGAGCCTTAGGTATTGAGCGCACTCGTTTTAACTTTTAACATTCAATCATTCAATCACTGTTTTTTAATTATTTCATGCATGAAGTGGCCCTTTAATAATCGCCAGTATTTCTTTCTTTTAATTTTTTTTTTTTTTTTTCTTTTCTTTCTTTTGTTTGCCTGTTTACACAGAGTTAAGTATTTCTGTTACAAACAATACTAATCTTTGTAGTTTGTTCTGATTCTGTTTTGAGATTTTTATTATGATATGATTTTGATTTTGTTCATGTTTCTGTTTGTGTTTGCTTATAATGTAGTTTATTTCATGGCTTACTTTGTATCTGTACAATGCTTAGTTAGCTTGAATTGTAACAGTCAGCTGATGGGTTGGTGCTTTAAATGTGTTAGTATATTTAATATTTTTTACAGTATTTTACTTTTTACAGGTTTATTATTATTATTATTATTTTATTATATTACCTATATATTTTATTTACATAAATGTCTGATGACTCTATTTGTTCATACTACTCATTAAATGACTCAGATGTATCTTATGCTTCCTGCGACGAGTCTCTTGACTCGGATCTGTTAAGAAAACAACTTGTGTCTGCATTGAATAACAATCGTAATTATTTGAATGTGTGTCACATCAATGCCCAAAGTATACCGTGTCATTACGCGGAACTTGAATGCACCTTCTCTTATGACCACATTCATGCCATCCTCATTTCTGAGAGCTGGCTAAAACCTTCACTTCTTTCTTCTTTGTATCCCTTGCAAGGCTTTACACTGATACGTAATGATCGAATTGGAAAAGGAGGAGGTGGAGTGGCTATTTATTTGCGAGCATCTTTAACCTATAAAACTGTATTAGTTTCTCCATCTACTTATTCCTCTTCCGCTGAATATCTATTCCTGGAGGTTGATGTTAAGGGTACCAGAGTATTGCTAGGGGTTGTGTACTGTCCTCCTTCCATTGACTATTTTTCTGAACTTGAAAGTATTTTTGATTCTTTTGGGTCTGAGTACGCACATTATATAATAATGGGTGACTTCAACACCGATTTGTTGAATAACTCTACACGTACGCAAAAGTTAAGACATATAATTAATTCTGTCAATCTTTCTGTTGTTCCACTGTCTGCTACTCATCATAGCGTTGGCAGTGAATGTACGAGTACTTGGATTGACCTTATTTTAACGGCTTCCCTTGATAATGTGGCAAAGTTTGGACAACTCCCGGCACCCGGTTTCTCTCGCCATGATCTAATTTTTTTGTCCTATAAATGTAAACCCCCCACTTATAAACCTGCTATTCTCAAACTAAGGAATTATAGGAAGATGGACACCGGGGAGTTGCTGAGTGATGCTTCCAATGTCGATTTTTCTCCTGTGCTTGAGGCGTCTGCAATTGACAGCAAAGTCTCTCAATTCAACAATATTATTCTGCAATTGTATGACGCCCATGCCCCTGTCCACAATGTACGTGTGAAGCGTGCTCCGGCTCCCTGGATGTCTAGAGGAATCCTAATGGCCATGAGAAGACGAAATCGGGCCTTCCGTGCTTTCAAAAAGGAACGAACCGATTTAAATTGGTCATCTTTTAAAGCGGCGAGAAATCGGTGCAACCAGATGGTACGAGCAGCAAAACGCCGATATTTTCATGATAACATTAGTAATTCTTCTTCCGCTGATGTGTGGAAATTTCTTCGCTCCCTTGGCTTTTGTAAACCACTAACCTATGATTGCGGTCCGTCTCTTTCTCTTGATTCCATTAATAATTATTTCGTCACTACTTCATCATTGGACCCTGTAATCAGATGTAGCACACAATCTTCAATTGCGGCCATGCAATCACCCTGCATTCCTAATTTTCAATTTTCTCCTGTGACCCAGGAGGAAGTAATGACAACTATTACATCAATTAAATCAAGGGCAATGGGGTGTGATGACATTAGTAGGTCCATGATATGTCCGATAATAAAGACTCTCCTACCGATCATCACGCACATCATTAATTACTCTCTATTATCGGGCCAATATCCAACTCTTTGGAAAAAGGCATTCGTGCGACCTCTCCCTAAGGTTCCAACTCCCACCCTTGTGAATCATTTTCGTCCAATCTCTATACTTCCGTTCCTTTCTAAAGTTCTTGAAGCCTGTGTTCAAAAGCAACTCTCCTCTTTTGTTTGTAACCATAACCTACTGTGCGTTTTTCAGTCTGGGTTCCGTCCGGGTCATAGCACCACTACTGCTTTAATTAAAGTCACCGATGATATAAGACTGGCCATGGATGACAGAATGATCACAGTCGTGGTGCTAATTGACTTTTCAAACGCTTTTAACACAGTTGACCATGAAATCCTCCTCTCCATTCTCTCTCATCTGAATATTGCCCCATCTGCCCTTAAGTGGTTTACATCCTATCTTCGCGACCGTCAGCAGTCAGTCCGACTTGAGCTGAAAAGCTCCGAATGGGCTAACCTTACTGCTGGGGTTCCGCAAGGCGGTATACTTTCTCCTTTATTATTTTCGTTGTTTATCGACTCCATCACTTCACTTATCAACTGTTCGTATCATCTATATGCAGACGATCTGCAACTATATGTCCATTCTAGTGTTGATGATGTGGGCAACGCTATACATATTATCAATAAAAACTTAGAGGCCGTTAAAGTTTGGTCTCATAGGTATGGCGTTGCTGTTAATCCGATTAAATGTCAGGGGATAGTGGTGGGTAGTCCGAGACTGATGACTAGAGTGGACTTTGCAAATCTGCCCTCTCTAGTATATGGCGGTACTGTCATACCATTTTCTAACGTGGTGAAGAACCTTGGTATACTATTAAATGTAAATTTGTGCTGGCGAGAGCAAATAACTGAAATATGCCGCAAGGTGAATGCCACGCTGCAGTCCCTCTATCGTCTTAAAAACTTTTTACCTCACAGGACAAAACTGACATTAATACACAGTCTCGTTCTACCCATCATTGATTACGCGGATGTGTGTTATCCAGACCTAACAGAGGAACTTCTCGATAAGCTAGACCGCCTCTTGAACAACTGTATCCGATTTGTTTTTAATTTACGCAAGTATGACCATATCTCTAACTTCAGACGTCAGCTTAAATGGCTAACTATTCGTCAAAGGCGTAACTCTAGAATTCTCCTGGTTCTGTATTCCATCTTACATGATCCAACTTCTCCTCCGTATCTAAAGGAAAAATTTCAGTTCCACTGTACGGATCGCGCCAGTGGGCTACGCTCTTCAAGAATTTTAAAAGTCAATATTCCACCACATAAAAGTGGTTTTTTCCAGTATTCCTTCACAGTACAGGCAATTCTACTCTGGAACGCTCTGCCCGAAAACATCAGGAAAGCACCTTCTAAAACCACCTTTAAGAGACTGGTACGGGAGCATTATTTACGACAGTCATTTGACAGATGAGTCTATCAATTTTTCATAGTCCACATTATTTATATATATTTATATATTTATATGTATATACATATTTAGTTGTATTATATATATACGTATATTATATGTATAATTGTACTTTTATTTTTTTTTGTATTTAGTATATTATGTCATTTTATTGTATGCAGTTTATTGTTTTGATTTAGAAGCCTACCACATGTTATCGCCATCGCCCAGGGTTGACTGGCAGACAATGCCATTAGGCATTAAGTTTACCCTTTGCTACACTAGTTTAAGGTGTGACAAGAAATTTAAATAAATAAAATAAATAAATACACGGTCAATATATCGCTTACAAATATGCTTAGATATGCGGTGTAATGTAAGTAAAGTTTGCAATCGTGGGATCTTTTGGAATATTTTACAAACGTTATTATCATAATCATCTCTATTTAGTCCATTTGTGGGTTACTATATATAGGATACATTTATGTAGTCAAAAGCACGCCAAACATTGAATATGCCGATTAATGCGTTCTAAAATATATTTGTCTGTATGCAATTAATAATTTGTGTGTGTGCCCTCGAGCTCAGACGCCTTAATATATGTATGTTTTTTATAAGATTAAAGTACGAGTAGCAAATAAAAAAAAAAAAGTAGCAAAGTAGCAACAGCAGCCGCGGTTTTCCGCGACACAGGCTGAGTGTAACCCTTTTTCGGTATCCATCCTCATACTTAATAATTTTGTTCACTTGTTATGTCATATATATTATGTTATATCTGTCTGTTTGTTTTATGTATTGTGTATTAAGTACTATGTAACCTTAATTGTAACAGGATGTTTACCGAAATAAATGTTTTCTTTCTTTCTTTCTTTCAAATCATGCAATCTATCTGATGGTAAGTGCTTAGTGCCGCTTATGAACAACTCTAACTGAATCCCTGGAGCTCTACCTGACGTCGATCCCAGGTGCGTTCTTAATCTTAACGATTAAGGTGGTTGCTTCATATCATATGTAAGGCACCCGACATCCACACCTTTACAATATAACGCAAGAACTACTCCACGTTAGAAATATGTTACAGAGGTAACTCCCTGGCTGAAACATACTAGTGCTACAGATAGACAGCGGAGGCTAAGTAGAAGGGTCCCATTTTTACGCTGTTTTCACGAAACCAATCAAATAGAAGAACTTGCTACTTATCTTGCACACTTAGAAAAGAATTCCAAACCCCTTGCTGCTGTTTTGCGGCAGATGCAGCGGCAGACGAACATGCCGATGGTAAGTAGCTACTGGCGCTCATGGATTTGTAATTAACCCCAGAAAGATGAGATTCCTGCCTAAGGTCACCCATAGATGAGAACCTTACCTTACCTTGAGAACTAAGCTGGAATGACTAGGATAAGTATGTCTCCGTACCGCACCCTTCAAACCAGAACACTGCAACGCTAAACTGTTATTATTAGGCAGAAATAGGTGTGTCGGTGGTGCCGCCGGAGTCGAACTACCGTACAATATAAAACACAAGTGCAAAATCTACACATTGTTTGCAATACGTTCCGGTAAATATAAAAGCAAATATACTAAAGTATGTATAATGGGTACTCAGTATACAACCCATCAATTATCGTGCGATGTGGGAGTGACGTAAATTGTCAGTTATTTATTTTATTCTCATTGAACAGAACATGTGTGAGTCGTGCTTGTTAGTTACATTTTTTTTTGTACTAATAACCTGCGTTACGGCGAGTCCATTACTTTCATGAGGTGATTTTAGCATTTGTGAAACAACTCCCTCCTTGATAAATTGTTGTGAGATTAGTTTGGAACAAACTCCCAACCCAAATCTCACACAGGATTGTGCAAAATTCGTAATTTTAAAAGACTACTACCCCTCTTTATGTAAGACCGTTATAGTGTCCGTTATCCCACGCGGATCATCATCATCATCAATAACATAAGTGTCGTAAACCCATTACTGTCGCACTGCTGGGTATGGGTTCTCTTAGATTGAGACCTATTTAAAGAACTCTCAGGCGTGTAGGGTAATTAATTGATAAAATGCCCGATGGAAAAACGAAAAGGTTCGAACCGCGGACTCATCGATTGAGAATGCATATTTAAAACCACTAGGTTATCACTATTTCCTATTACAGTAGCCCATATTAAGTTTCAATCAAATTAACTTATCTATAAACAAATACATAATATGAAGGACAGAATTTGTAAGAAATCCTTTGCTTTCATCATTATTGCCCACATTCCTTTTGAAGTGAGAGCAAAATATTCCTCTAAAACCGCGTTTCCCAACCTGTGGTCCGCGGACCTCTGGGGGTCCGCGAGTATATGTATAGGGGTCTGCGGTGTCATCTCCGGCCCATACATAAATTACTCATTAAATGCAAAAGGGCCGCAAAACGAAAAATCAGCAAACCAGTTTTATTACAAAAACGTGATCTAAGCACACGGTATTTTAAAAAAGTAAAAAAAGATGCATCCAATGATGTAAAACACTATTATTAATCTATAAAAAAAAAAACAAAAACAAAATACGTAAATCGGTCTTTCAAATTATGTTTTGGCTGGGATTGTTTTTTTTTTTTTTTTGCTCTTCATTTTATTAAGGGGGTCCTAAGGGTCCGTGGACTGAAAAAGGTTGGGAAACGCTGCTCTAAAACTCCTTCAAAAGAACATCGTTGTAACAATTATTTCAAATTACAATATTGATAAGGCTCGTTTAAAACTCATCACGAGTAAAGCTTGATCACAGATGCCCTTAATAGCACATTTTAACTTTTTAATGTAGTTTTGACGATCTTCAATAGTTAGAAAACTCAGTTACTACCGTTTTAAGTTAACTATCTAAAGTAATAAAGGATTTGTTGTCTGTGATTTGTGAATAAATTTCGTTCTCCAACTCGTTTGCTGGTGTTGATATTGCTGGTGCTGGTGGTACTGGCAAATTTTGGACACCCATTTTTAAAATTTTGTCTGTATGTATATTTGTCTGCTCTAAAACGCCTACTTAAGAACAGTTGGATCTGTACATTACTACGATTGGAATAGCAAACGAGTTGGTAAGTTGGTAAGAATCCCACATAACCCTGCGTCACTCCCACGGAACCGGATACCTTTTGAAGGTCTCCCCCTCGTAAACAAAAAAAAAAAAGTTGGTTAGTGATCCCTACCTCTTACGTACACGTATAATCAACTATATTGAACAGGGCCACTTTTGAATATTGCGTAGCCACTTTTGAAAATGGAGAAAGTCGCATATGTAGTAAGTAAGCCGGGATCTACATTCTTCTACCGTAATGCAAGAACTGTCTCACGCTAGAAACAGGTGACAATAGTACCTACCCGGTTGAATCAGACTCATTCTACCACCTTTCAAATGGTATTGAACGGATGTTCACATTGTGAGATAAAAAATATTTATCAGGCAGGATACATACGTTACAAATACTATCTATTTTACAGACTAAACAGAACAGACGTGATTTAGAGGCAATTTTGGTGATAATAGCTAAAAATCCAGTGTAAAAATTCTATCATGCAGATAGCGTGCATACAAATGAAGCCGCGACCAAAACCTCTTTAAGATAAAACAAATCTCGTGCCACAAAACTACGTAATCGCTTCTAACATTAGAATGTATATGAATCAATTAACGACCAACTCATCAGATTTATCAACTATGTAACTCGTAACTGGTTTCGATGGTTTATGAAGGTCAGCTCAGGCAAAAATGCTTCCTGTTAGTTCAAGGTGAACGTTTTGAACCACAACACACCTTCGGTAACAGCAGTAGTAAGGTTAACTACCAATATGTTACGTCTATTTTGATGTTAAGTGTTTTAATAACCTATACCTTTAGTCTTTTACTGATGAAGGATTTAAGATTTTAAAATGTAACTAAAAAAAATTTGCAGTACGCATAGTCACGGCATGTTTTTTTTTTTTTTTATAATATAAGAGTAGCAGACGAGCATGCAGTCCACCTGATGGTAAGTGGCTACTGCCGCCCATGGACATCTGTAATCAACCCCAGATAGGATTAGATATTCCTACCTGAGGTCGGCCACAGATGCGCCGCTACCCCTGAGGACTAAGCTGGAACGCCTCGGAAAAGTCTATCTCCCTTACCACACCCTTCAAACCGGAACACAGCAGCACCTAACACTGCTGTTATTAGGTAGAAATAGGTGTGGCGGTGGTGCCGCCGGAGTCGAACCATAAAGGGTTCTACCACCTTCGATCTATATCTAGATCTATGTCTAGATCTTAGCCGCTCTACAAAGTTAAGCAACGACGCAAGCAGTCTGGAATGGGATGGGTGACTGCTGGCACACCATGCATTGCCATGGTTCGGGTAACAAGACAGGCCGTTGCTACCAGTCGTGATTCTATTGGATAGCAGTCATTTAACTTCGTCGAGGGCAGCCTACTAGCAACCCTTAAGAAAAATCGTAGACACCAAGCCTCCCAAGACAAATATTTTTTAATACATTTCGAGAATATATGTTCGATTGTTTATTGTACGAATTAAAATATGCAATTTAACGAATGGTTAATTTATTTCATCAAATTTCCGGTTATTAAGTACCGGAAGTCAGCTGAATGCTAAATAAAATTCTGATACAATTTCAATAACTACATATTTATTAAATCTAACCTTAAAACTTGTGAATATTCCATATATTTATTATTGGTTTGTATGTTAATATAAGAAGAGTTTTAAAACTTAAACTTTCTTTGGTGCTTTAAGACAACCTGATAAGAACTTATTCAAAATAAAATGCAGAATAATCGCGCGGTTACCGAAATTACTGAATCAACAACACGCTAAGATTACTCCGATTCCTTTGGAGATCTCGAAGTCCTCTACGCAGCGCCGAGGACGGCCACCAGAGGGGTTTTATGCGGTATGAATCCCACAATACCCCGTGTCGCTCCCACGGCTTCGAATACCTTTTGAAGGTTACCCCTCCTAAACAAAAAAACATATAGTTGAATTTTAAGAACCAGATAAAGATAATTCTGGAACTTTTGTTATAATCTATTCAGAACTTATTTTCAAAAGTAGATTTGGTGAATATTTACAGTATATAAATAAAACTTCAATCAAATCTTCTTACATTTTATAGGAAAATTTTATTACCCGGAACGCATGCAAATTTAGAATCACATAAAAGTTTCTGCACTAAAGAATGGATCCACAAAAAACCGGATTTGAATAATTAACCGGTTATTTCTTGCATGTTCTTATTTATGTAGAATACAAAGGTATTAAAATAATTGAATACTATGCGAAACAACAAACACAACCAATAATTATTTACGATCACGCGAGAAGGTATGTTCCTAAGTTCAATACCTACTATAATGGAAAATTACGTTATGCCCACTGCTACGTCCACGTTAACGGTAGATTTAATTTCTGTGTGTTTACCGCCCACTTATAAAGAATCCCATATTTACTTTACTTTAGTTATATCTCGCGGAAAATAAAAAATCGCACATATAACAGTTTTTAGTATAATGTTTAATCGTAAGCTAAGAATCAATCTTTCATCCAGTGCTTTTGCATTTTTCCAAATTTTTTTTGCATGATAGTTGAACAAACAAACAGGCATACAGTAGTTTTACAGTCGCATACGTTCGTGACAGTGACTCGAATTATGTAACTGCACAAAGAGAGCAAAATAAACCATTTAAGCACCGACACGGCTTACACAATGACAAAAAGTGAAGTGAAAGTTAGTTTTTGATCGCAACGCTATTTTCTTCAAGCGAAAATAAGAGCAATTTGGTCATTATAGTAATTTGTGGCTAAGACCCATGAGAACGTAGCTGTAGTTTTAAGAGATTACGATCATGGAAGTTGACTGCAAAGATATAAAGCAGTATTAAGTATTTTGATTTCTGTTTTTGTAACACTTGCAAGACTAACAAGAATCGATTGGCATGAGAATCATCAAAATCTGCCCACGCGTTCAGCTTCTAGAGTGATATAAACGATCTAAGATTAAAGTCTGATAAACAAATATAGCGCAGTCAAGTAAAAATCAGGCACTATCGTGGTAAAGATCTATAGTTTTTTGCTTAACCGCGTCATAAGAACTTCCCTACTTCAGAAGACTAACAAATTTACCTTAGAGTAATGAGACGAGAAGTGTTGAAGCCAAATCAAGCAAAGGTAATATATGCTCGTACCTACCCGTGTACAAGTACGTACAAGTGCCTTATAAGAATTTTATACGAGTAAATAAATATGCAGTTTGTTGTGAAGCACAGTATCGAAACATTCTATCAATACCTAAAAATAATATCATGAACTGTAAAAGATTAACGTCCTTTCAATACAGAAAGGTGTGAAAACATAACAGCATCGATGACGTGTCATAGAACTGTAATTCACAACGCTTCTATACGGATATGTAATGTTCTTCATGCATCTGTATGACATTTATGTAGGTATCTCATTCTTTGGCACGCCCGTAATCCAAATTTCTTGCAAAATTTTAGTATCTGAGGTATAATTAGAATCGTCTAAATTGTGGGATTGACAATAAGTAAGCTGCATTTTTACCAGTCCTACTTTTTGTGTTCATAATAAATCTCCTTTATTAATTGTATTGAATTCACAAATGTTGTCAGAGCTCTTGGACAGTAATAGTGTCATCTGTAAAAGAAGCTTAAATAGGAATACATAAGTGTCTACAGTACACACATTATTACAGAAATAGATGTAGAGGTAGTGTCGCCGTGTTCTGACGACGAGAATTCACACTATACAATATCCACAGACCTGTAAATTCTGTAATTAATCTGTGACAATGTCGCACGAACAACAAATATTTTCTACAGCAGTTCTATGAGGTACACATTAGAATGTATTCGTAATCAATGAATTTCGGTGGAGTGGAGCCGCGAATGTCGCGAGAGCGTTGCCACGGCGTGACAGTGACAATGAGTCCGCCGGCGCCGCACGCCGCGCTCAGCGGTGTCGCGACACTATTCGTAGACGTACACTCGCGGACACCACGTGACACTGTTATTGATGTTGACAAAGTGTGTGACGGTAAGGTTTTTTGTTATTAAAAACCGGACCGAGTTGTTAAGCTCAGTTAACATTTTTTAGTGAATTCTGTGTAGTGATAAATTAAAAAAAATGTAGTTGTAAACATGTTTTTGCTTACGACCATGTTTTTAAAACTTTTGGTTGTTTATTAAACTTAATTTTATGCAATTTTGGCATGGCATACGTAGTAAATATTGCAACGTTTAGTCTTCAGTTACTTAATATTCATTAATTTTTATTTTTGATGTTTTGTACAGACATGTATTTTGTATTGTAATAAACATACAAAGAGCCTGTTAAAAAAGACACACTGCAATAATTAAAGTGGCCACTGCGGCTCATAGACATCTACACCAATTTACAAATATTTAGAGCTTGTATTCAAAAAAACTGCAGATTAAATCTAACTTAGTCCTCTGATGAAACAACACATCTGTGGCCGAACGCATTAGAGTTAAAGGCTTTTTTTTATATTAAATATATTTAATTGAACAAACATGTGTACCTATAGTCCAATGGGTAATAAGTCCCTCTCGCTCATGAACACACATGTTCTCTAACCTAACCTAACCTGTCTCTACAAAACAAAGACTTTTTACATGGAATTAATTACAGATGGGTTGCCACTCCTAAAGTTTGAGATGGTCGTTTCATATGCAATTATCTGGCACCCACACCCTTATCGAAACTTACAACTGAAACTAGAAATACGTGTGTTGGATAGTACCACTGTGGTCAAACTATACTGATTACCACTTTTCAGGTTTCATCATCAACCCCTTACTGTCCCACTGCTGGGCACGGGTCTCCTCTCAGAATGAGAAGGATTAGGCCATAGTCCACCGCGCTGGCCAAGTGCGTATTGGTAGACTTCACATACCTTTAAGATTTTTTTTTTATATATATCTCTCAGGTATGCAGGTTTCCTCACGATGTTTTCCTTCACCGTTTAAGCAAGTGATAATTAATTTCTAATACGCACATAAATTTGAAAATCAGAGGTGCGTGCCTGGGATTTGAACCTCGGACCCCTCGATCGAGAGGCCGCGTTTCTTAACCACTAGGCTATCACTGCTTTTTCAGGTTTAATTGTTATTAATTTAATAAAGTAGAGGTGTAGATGTCGGCTGACTTACACATAAGGCGAGCTTAATCTTCAGGACTGGAACCGTACCTGTGATCGGCTTATGATTGGCCCCTTTTTTATAGAGCTGGTTATTTAGGTATGACAAAGGGCGGCAACAACCACTCACCATCAGATGGATGGAGATCAGGAAACAGAAAACAGAAAGGATTCTGACCAAAATACATAAGATACAAGAAGGTTTATATGCACAAAAAATCGCATTGCACAATTTTGTAATTCAATGCACATGACATACTTATGCTCATTTGCAGTTTAAAAGTAAATTGCAAATGAAAATAAACAGGTCAATGCCTTATCAATATTTTTAATTTTTAAATTGCGTTGTAATTAAAGAAATTTCACTTTTATTATTATGTAATAATATTTATAGGTAGGTACTTAGACTCTTAAAAGCAATTAGTGATATTATGTTTAGGGTTAATTATCCAATTAACTAATTTTTAATTTCATTTAATAGTATTTTTAAATCCATAAATGTCTTTATTAGTACTAAAATAGTCATTTTAATTAATTTAATTTATTATTATAAATTATAATATATATATATAATGTGACGGATAGGGCTCATGTTGTAATCCCGGTGATGCAAATACCTAATTAACCTTTTTTTTTTTTTTTTTCTCGAGCGGGAAACCTTCAAAAGGTACCCGACGACGTGGGAACGACGCCGGGTTATGTGGGATTTTTACCGCACTAAAACCCCCCCGGTGGCCGTCCTCAACGCTTGTTGGAGAACTCCGGGATCTCCGACGGAACACAACCGGAGCCCTCCAAGCGCGATGCCCCGATCGGGCTCTACCCTGGGGGAGCAGTTTTCGCTCCTCCCACACCATGTAGTGTTTACGACGGTATGCGACCACACATACCGCCTTCCTTCCCGGGGTCGCTAGCTGGACGGTTCGAGCTCCCACTCTTGCCGCCCGCAACCCCGGAAGCCCCCTTTTAGTCGCCTCCTACGACAGGCACAGGATACCGTAGCCCTATTCTAGTCCCGGAACTACAGTGTCAACCTAATTAACCTAGATATCTACTGTATCTTGTATAAAGATACAGTAGTGTGTGTCACACAATTCTAGAGAGATAAAGATAAAATTGTTTAAGGGACAATTGTAACGAGAAAGCAAAGCAGATTCGACAAGCAAATATCTTAACTACGTTACTACCGTTAACTACATCTGAGCATCATCATCATTATTTTGATTTCAAAAGAGGCAGTGGTAGAGCCAGCATAATTCCGGGGAAAACATAACACCATGACAGCATAACACGTGAATACCGGTAGACTTATTTCTAGCGTGACGTTTCATACATTTTGGTGGAAGACTGTGAATGCCAACTGATTTTTATATAAAACGATCATCTTAGTCCACATGAATAAACTGTTCTATATAAGTGTCCATAAGTCATAAGTGGCAGTGACCACATAGCGTCAGATAAATAGAAATTTGAGAATTTTTGCCTGTTAGAAATGGAAAAAATTCGATCTTTATTTACCAAAAAAATTATAGATTGATTATTTATGTTATTTATAATTATGTGCACTTACTAATGCTTATGACAGCGTAATCTATCCACAGATAAGCATCTTAAGTAAGAAAAATACTACTAGTATTTCCGTGCGAAAATTAGATATTTAAATATTCTACCTTGATCGATTGGCATCTTCACTAGGAAGTAATTATTTCTGGTTTCGCATAAATTAAACATTAACTAGGCATAAATTCGCATTACGACGTGAAATCAAAGTCATCTTGAAGGTCTTGGAGTCATGTAATAATATAATCACATAAACGGTACAGAGTAACGATATAACAATTATACGTAAGTAAGTTCACACTAGTGATTAGAAGTATTATAACTACACAAGTATCTCCGTTTTTCGACTGCTCTTGCTGAAGTCTCCGACCAGAATGTCGCTCTCTGTTAATTTGAGCGCCGCCAAGGTGTCGTCCCCACTTCACCTACCCGCATCTGTTTTTAAACTGTAGTATCAAATGAGTCACTTATTACTTTAATGTAACGTTATAAAAATGTGATATCGTTAATATCCAAGCTTCTTATTAATGACGATAACAGACGAATTAATAACATAAAAAAGCGTGTTAATAAAAAGATAACAATTTTGTTCTATACCCGCTCCGTGGTAAAAAGCTTTAGATCTGTGTAAATATTTTAAACATATATGTGAAATGTATATATATGAAAAGTGCCATCTATAGGTATAACATAATATAGGGTATGAGAAAACTAACATCAAAATATAAAACGAAAATAGAAACTGCAGTGTGTATATTTATTTATTTATTTATTTATTGTCAAATAGAAAGAACCAATTATATTAATTGACACACACACAAATTAAATGATGTTATAAAACAATTTGATGTCAACATAAAGAATAAATACATAATAATTATTGAAATTTTATTCTTATATTGTTAAGCTTTTTCTAACAACAATCAAATTATAAATGCTAATTATCCACTTTGATAAATCTCTATGTAAAAACTGCACATCAATTTATCTTAATGACTAAATACTGACATCATAGCATTAACTTGTCAACGCTTCATTGTCACACTGCTCGGCTTGGGTCTCCTTTTGAGAAGGGTTCAGGCCTTAATCCACCGCGCGGGCCAAGTGCGTATAAACACCACACAGAGAGAACTTGTTCTTAAAGAACTCTCACATGTGTACAGTGAAGAAAAATATAGTGGGGGTTCCTCTAGATATTTTTATTCAAAATAATAATTAAGCTTTAATTCGCACATAACTACTAAAATGGAACAATTGGAACCGCAGACCCCCGATTGAGACGCCGAGTTCCAACCGCTATCACTGTTCTTTGTTAAAATAATCTGTTACCAACGCATTTATTATTCCGTTCATCGTTCTTTAGTTCTTAGGTGTTGCATATGTTAATAAACAATTAGGAGTTAAACAATGAAAATTATATATAATTCTACCTAACAACATGTATGATTGTATTCGTCAAAAACAAAAGAACAATAAACTAACAATGAATATTTATAAACCTCGATGCCGCCGTTTTTTAACAGCAGTGTGCAAATAAATTTATATCAAATATGTTTTTAAAAAACAAGCTTTTCTTTAGATGTTTTTGTTTCTCGTTTGTACTCAAAAACCCTTTTATTTGACATCCATATCCTAACGGTTTTTAAAAAATAATTGGTATACCACATTGTATTTAGGGGCATATCTATACTAATATTATAAAGTGGAAAACTTTGTTTGTTTGTTTGATTGTAATGAACAGGCTCAAAAACTACTGAATCGATTTTAAAAATTCTTTCACCATTCGAAAGCTACATTATCCACGAGTAACATAGGCTATATTTTATATGAAATATATTTGATAAATAGATTTTGAGGCGGTACAAAGTTTGCCGGGTCAGCTAATCACTTATATAATTATGGATATGTGTAGTGATATGCAACATATCAGCTCAATCAGTGGAAATCGGTTGAGATTTGACTCTCACAAACAAACGGACTAACAAGACAAGCTAATTAAAAGCTTGTAAAAAGCAAAACAACTTACACAAGGGAAACTAACGAGAATTGGATGATTACAATTTTTACTGCTCCTACGTAAGGTACATCCCAAGAGTTACGGTATGTGTGTCTTAAACAAGAGTCTTAAACCTGATATACTTAGATCTCTTTCTTCAGGATTTCCCATATCGACGACGAATTAGCAATAACTCGTAACTCAAAAAACGCTTCTTTACATAAGAAGAAATGCTACTTTAAAAAAGACAGAACGCATTGGCCACACTATAATTATATATATATATATATATATATATATATATATATATATATATATATATATATATATATATATATATATATATATACAATATTTGCTCAATTTTTAACCTAAGGACCCAGGTCCTTAAGCATAAGACACCAGTGTCTTAAGGACGATCTATGATAATTTATTTTAAGTCCAAATATGCAAAAATCGCTTTTTCGTAAAAATGAGATACGAGTTATTGCTACTACATCGTCGATATGATATACATATGAGATAACCATTAGCAAGAGTGGCCTCACTACTGAAATGGAGTTCATGACCATCTACTTAAAAAAGCCATTAGTTGTCTTCTTTATTGCCTTACTAGTATTTGCCCGCGGCTTCGCCCGCGTTTAAAAGAAAATAATATGACATACTAACATACATAAAACTGAAAATTAAAACTGAAAACCTTCATTGGAATGACAGTGGCGCCATTTGGCGAAAATTGATCGTACCAACTCTGAAACCTTCGTGGGTTCATGGACAACAACGTTGCTAAAGATCATCGCTTGATCAAATGCATAGTTTACGATTCAATCCTCACTAATATCGATTAAAATAATCGACTTTTTGGTCCAAAAGATCGATTCGCCGATTAATCGATCTTAGATCGCCATCCCTAGTTCCCGTGGGATTTCCGGGATAAAACTATCCTATGTCCTTTCTCGGGTTTTAGACTATCTTTGTACAAAATGTCATTAAAATCGGTTCAGTGGTTTTGGCGTGAAGAAGAGACAACCAGACAGACAGACAGACAGACAGACAGACAGACAGACAGACAGACAGACAGAGTTACTTTCGGATTTATAATATTAGTAAGGATTACAATATAACAAAGATCATTACTGTGATTACTTAGTAGGTACAAACTTACCAAGTAAACAAAGGTTACCACAAAATAATCTCACTCGTAAAGTTAATTAGAATTTACTGTGATGAGTCACATATATTTGTTAATGCTTCTTCGTGTTTACGTTTTCTTCCATTGCATTTAATTTCAGATACATATAGCATATACCTGTGACTTCATGAGTAAATTTTTGTGAAATAAATGGTCAACTTCCAATAAAACGTCCACTTATGATCTCTACTTAATTGTTTTTATTTATTTTGTTACTTTTGTTATAAGACAGGTGGGAGATTTTACATGGAAACCAGTTTATGGAATATCATTAAATCAGCGGACTTTTCTATTATTGAGTGTAAATTTTTTCACGCATTACCTCAATGTCTATTTCTACTTAATGTAACAGTGTTAAGCGCTACTGTATCCTGGTTTGAACAGTTTATTAAAGGAGAGGCACTTATACTATTACTAAAACTCGAGTCCTTAGTCTTATTCAATCTAGAGTTTATTAGATATGAATGGGTAGCAGCATGCTTTAAAACAAAGCTGAGCGTCTCTTTACTCACTATAACAAATATCACTATCAATATATATATATTTTTTAAATAAGAAACCCTGAAGGTGAGCAAATCGTGAGAAAAGTAAAATTTTAAGAAAAAAAAGATAACTTGACGATTGCATCCAAAATAAAAACAAGTTTATTAACCTCCAGGTAACTTTCAAAACAGGTAACCTTCAGGTTGTCGATCATCCTTCGATATGAGCTGAGAAGGAAAAAATGTTTTATTTGTGAAATTTAATTTGCCTAATCCGGTAGATTATTTAAATTAGACTCAACTGGAATTATCGATATTAAACTTCTTCCAATTTTTGTCCTCAAAGCCATTTATTAACCGACTCCAGGTAAGGAATTTCTAACCTTACAATAGGTTTCCATATATCGAGAATACTAAACACAAATACAAGACAAACGTTAAACAAGACTTTTTCGAAAATCTGTCAAACTAATTAGATTAAGTCCCCTAATATGTTAATATGTTCTGGTATAAATACTCGTATTAGAAGAGAATAGATATTTGACATTATTAAACATTATTTAATAACTAATTCAAATTTAATTACGCCGACACCAACGTCTTTGATCAATTACGATACCATTATTATCTAATCGTTCAGGCTAAATGAAATACTTTGGTCATTTTATATCTCAATTAATAATTTAAATATTGTTAAAGACATAAGAAAGGCAGCTTGTGCTTAATTAAGGCACTGTAACGAAGTTTCAAAGATATTTATTCCTGCCAAAGCGGTCAGACTGCAGTGGATTAATTCACGCATACTTGTGAAACACGCACGGTATCCCACGTGACAAGAAAAAGGCCCAAAGACAAACCGAATAAGCACCTTCAAAAGCTCCCAGTAAAATTTAACGTATACGGTATGTTCCTTTATTAACATTACCCTTCTTATTATAACATTACTTTTTTACATTCTCAATTTATGTAAATGACACAAAAAACACATCACGTGGTGTAACCATTTATGTAAAGTATAGGAAGTGCAGCAAATTTGGAATACTGCAGGTAAGTTGGAATACCTTGGATAACAAATTATTATAAGTGCCATCAGTGCTTTCTTCTTATAAACTTATCGTCACACGTCATACGAAGCAAATGAGCTTTAAAAACCGGCCGTCATCTTGACATTCAAGCTCGTAGAAGTTAAGCGTTAAATTTCAAACTTTTTTCGGTAAGAATGCAATCATTGATAATTATTTACTATGATACATAAAATATTTATTGTAATTATTTAAACTAATAAGCAACCTTTTTAGTTAATGGTTTTACTTTTATTTTGTTAATATTTCTGAAATTAAAAATGTGATATGAAATGTTAGGTGTAGGATGTCATGTTGTTAATTTGGAATACCCAAATTGTGACTGATTATTACTTAATAATTATATTAATGTAAGCTATATTGTTATAAAAATTATTACCAAAAGAACTTAAAACTATAAAACTGTAAGCAAATAAAAAATAGTTGGGTAAACTGTAAGCAAAGTCAAAGAAAAAAAGGTGATCATAATTTGGAATACTATATTCCAAATTATCTGCACCATAAGTCAAATGAAGCTTTTGGAGTTTTTTAGGTTGACTAAAATTTTGATAATGTTCTTAGCTTTCACTTTGTTTTATTCTTTTTATTATTACAGTTTAATAATTTTCTAACCATTTGATGTATTTTTTATTGGGCTAAGCCATTTTCTTCTCTACTTATTCCCAAAAAACAAACCAGTATTCCAAATTTGCTGCAGTTCCCTATACAGTAAAAAAATCTCAATTATACGAAATGATTATAAAGACATTCTTCAATAAAATACAGCAAACCATTGCACAGCAATATCTTAACGAGGCACGCATGGTTATAGTCGTTTAGAACAGTTGGTAATGGGATTAAACTGTAATTCCGTATTCTAACAAACGTACATTGAATTAATAACGTATTTGCATTCGGTGTATTGAATGATCTTCGGCCACACACGTACAGCTATTGTCCTAAGTTGACCACATATACCAGTGTTGATTGAGACACATTTCGTTGATGGATTTTTTATAATATACAAGTAGGTCCCACTGATTGTTCCTAAGATGGCAATTACCGAAACGCCTCTTAGAGTAAATATTTCTTCTTCCCAAATCCTTCAAGCCAGAGCACAGCAGCACTCAAAAGATACTAATGAATGAATGGTAGAATTACATTTATAAAGTACGAGTAACTAACATTAAGTAATCGTAAGGCTTTGAACGAAAAGTTTTCCGAAACATTATAAATGTCAAAACTACAAATGAATTAAAAAATCAACAACATTTTTGCTAAAGATGCTTTTAAAGTGCTATAAAGGTGCATTAAAAAGAAATAAAACTAGGACAATAATCCCACACAATGCGCCTCTATAAAGATCAACAAGTAAACTTTAATATCCGTATATAAAGAGATCAATCCAGTTTTCAATTATCTTTTTAACATGCTTTTATTACCTTCATCTATATGTATGTATATTTGTGACTAAGTGCCAGCTTCTTACTGTTAGACACTGTTAGTATATCACCAACCCTGCAATTCATCGTGGGTTTTAATCCACGGTGAAAATTTTTTTCCGCAATTTTTTAAAAAATGTATCGAACTAAAAATGAAAAATAAATATAGTTAAAAAGAACTAAAAAGCGTGCAGTGTTCCATTTATCACTTTTCAAAAAGCGCCCCACACTTATTCCACAATTATATCTACTGTTCTTTAATTGATTCCTAGATTGAAATTATTTTCTACTTTTTAGTTGATTTTATCATAAAAGCGTGTTCTTTTGTTTTTTAAACATATTTTTTTACAATATTTTTATGCAATAATCATTTGATATCGTGCACGCAATTATCCTGTCACAATCAGGGTGTCAACATGCGTACAAGTACATGCACCATGCTACGTGTCGCCCCATACAAATAGCATCAATGACGACCACCATTTCGACATTGGATATTGAAAGACTGGCGAAAATTGCCACACCTATTTCTGTCTTATTATATACAGGGTGTCCCGTAAGTACCACGACAAACTTGGGCAGAACATAGGTGAGAGTCTGACCTCTCTAGGAAAAAAAAATTACCTCAGTAAAAGTGTCACCGTTTTCGCACTATCAATTGTTTTAGATTTTTTGAGAAATTTAGCCCTCTTCATCTTCTTTCGTTAACTGTGTGTACAAATTTGGTGATGCAGTGTTTATTTTTTCTGTTAAATACTATCAGATAGTTGGTCTATCATATTAAAATGTAAATTGGTTAAATGATGTTAAGGAACCATGCAAAAAAGGGATATTTTTAGATTTTATTTTTTTTTACTATTTTTCCCTCAAATTTGACTCGTCGCGGTGAAAAAAAAATGTATTGGACTATAAGTGTACATTGCACAAAAAAATATGTCCAGTTAATAGAGATTTCAAAAAGGTACCACACTTACTATTTAAAGTTGAAGAAAAAAAAGTTAAGACCGTTTTTGCATGAAAGGGACTGAAACCAACTAAAACGTAATGATCGAGTTTTTATTTAAATTACGGTTTCTACCGACTCACAATGTGTCAGGCAGTACTAAATCACATTATTACCTAGTTACACACTTAAAAATTTCATTCTTCATTTGTAAAAAAACTATTAAGTAACTAACTAGCAAACAAAGTAATACAATTTATTAAGTCAATTTTTACCTACTTTGAAGTGTCGTTTCGAAATGAAACTTCGTACATGTATGTAATTTGAATGACAATACCATAATTTGACATCTTGGAACTGATCGTATGATGGAGCCAGGATATGGATGGTAAATCTCTTACCAATTTAGCCCAAACTCGAGGGACTTACCAAGAAATGAACCATGCACCTTTTTAAAATCTCTATTAACTGGACATATTTTTTTGCGCAATGTACACTTATAGTCCAGTACATTTTTTTTTCACCGCGACGAGACAAATTTGAGGTAAAAATAGTAAAAAAATTAAAATTTAAAAATATCCCTATTTTCTTCATGGTTCCTTTACATCTTTTAACCAATTTACATTTCAATATAATAGACCAACTATCTGATAGTACTTAACAGAAAAAATAAACACTGCATCACCAAATTTGTACACACAGTTAACGAAAGAAGATGAAGAGGGCTGAATTTCTCAAAAAATCTAAAACAATTGATAGTGCAAAAACGGTGACACTTTTATTAAGGTATTTTTTTTTCCCAGAGAGATCAGACCCTCACCTATGTTCTCCCCAAGTTTGTCGTGGTACTTACGGGGCACCCTGTATAGATATGTATTCTGACTATAAGGGAAAAAATAGGTATCAAAAATAAAAATGAGAAACAAAATATGATCATGACATTTACCAAGCCTAGTGGTTACATCTCGGCCTCTCAGACGGGCTCCGAAG
The DNA here is from genome assembly GCA_014595695.2 of Epargyreus clarus clarus. Taxonomy (NCBI): domain Eukaryota; kingdom Metazoa; phylum Arthropoda; class Insecta; order Lepidoptera; family Hesperiidae; genus Epargyreus; species Epargyreus clarus. The sequence continues at coordinate 30,837 of JACTTY020000114.1, forward strand.
TTCAAATCCCAGTCATGCAACGTTTTAGTGCGGTGAGAATCCCACATAACCACGTGCCGCTCCCACGGCATATGGTACCTTTTGAAGGATTCCCCCTCGTAAACAAAAAAAAAGGTGCTGTAATGAAAAGTAATTATGTACATCAATGTAAATTTACAACACTGTGGTTTACTTTTGCTACCAACGTTCCATTAATACGAATAAACTAATATAATTGTAAATATAAATACGTTTTAGTATCTTAATTAAAGATCATAAAACAATCTCATTGCTCCAGTAGCTAATAAAAAATAAATTGTATGTATGTATTCAAGTCGAGTTACCCACTTTTGCTAAATTGAACAGTGTTCAGATTTTTTTAATAAAACGGATTTATGGACGTTTACAAATTAGGTAGGTAAATCAAAAAAAATATCAACGTTACTTTAAAAATAATAACAATATATCTGAAAGGAATTAAATATCTGAAAGGAATTTAAAAATCTCAGGCGCCTTCAATGTTAAAGAGGAACCCGAATTTTAGAAGCCATACAATTAAAATTCACGCATATATACAAGCATACATTGGGCACCGCGTGCATCACATAAGCGTACAAAGAAATCTCAATTTGAATTCTGAACATCTTTTCCATCGACAGTTTAGATTATGGCAACTTCATCAGACATACCCATATACATAAGTAATAACGAAATAGAAGCACTACACTTATTTCAACAGCACATTAATTATTCACGAGTAGACACGACAAAACCACTATTTTCACAGAAACACATAGAACATTCGTCGAGAAGACTTAAGAAATATGTAATGTGAATGTTTGGGTTAAGCAACCACTTGTTTATAAGATCGCTGATTACTATCATCAATAATATCGCGTCGTTTTTCGTTCTAATGGTTATATTTCGCATTAAATATTGACCAAATAGGGTAATCATTTATTGCGTAGGGACTTTCAAGATGGTGGCAGTAGTGAAAGATCGTAACGTCATACATGAGGCCACTTACGATCAGGTGGACAAATAAAGTCCCTTTTTAGACAACAATCGGCGAATTTTTTTATACTATCAAATTCTTTGAAACCCTGTGGCTTTGGGTTAAATTAGCGAGAATTATAACCACACCGCTGCATTTAATCAAACTTTAGTGGAACTCCTCTTCCATGTAGAGTTCGCTCCAAGAGTTCATATTTTTTGCTGTTTCCAAAAATAATATGTACTAGTTTTTGCCCGCGGCTTCGCCCGCGTTTAAAAAAAATAATATAACATACTAACATATAGGACAGTTTTTATCCCGGAAATCCCACGGGAACTAGAGATGGCGATCTAAGATCGATTAATCGGAGAATCGATCTTTTGGACCAAAAAAAACGATTATTTTAATCGATATTATTTATTTATTTATTGTACACCTTAAACTAAGGGTTACAAAGGGTAAACTTAATTAGTAAGGATTGAATCGTAAACTATGCATTTGATCAAGTGATGATCTTTAGCAAAGCTGTTGTCAAAGCCCACGAAGGTTCCAGAGTTGGTACGACCAATTTTCGCCAGATGGTACCACTGTCGTTCCAATGAAGGTACGAATTTTCAGTTTTATGTATGTTAGTATGTCATATTATTTTCTTTTAAACGTGGGCGAAGCCGCGGGCAAAAACTAGTGCCTAATAATTTTAAGATAATTTAATATGCATAAGATACCTACTAAGCGTACGTAGCCTGAACTGCATCGCGCACCGTTTTAAACGGCGCGGTTTACCATGAACTTAATATTGGAAGGTAAACAGCAATTCAATTAGGTAATTCTGTATTGCAAAGCAAGGGTCCATTTAATTAATACACTACACTTGAAACACTATAAATGATTACCAAAAAGAAAGGGTATATCGGCATCTTTTTACATAGACTCCTACCTAAGTCATAGGTATACCAATTTACCTCTTTTTAGTAGAAAATATGAGAAAAAATTTCCTAGATTTATTTTTCGAAATTAGTTATTCTTGATTTTGAGGTAGTAGAACCCACTGTGGTCCGACACCGGCGGCACCACCCCTAAACTAGGTGTATCGTTTCTGCGTAATAAAAACAGTGTTAAGCGCTGCTGTGTTCTGGTTTGAAGGGTGTGGTAAAGAACGGACTTTTCCGAGGCATTTGAGGTTAGTCGTCAAGGGTGAGAGCCACAGATGTATGGCCAACCTGAAGTACGAATCCAAAGTTATCTTATTTGGGGTTGATTACAGATGTCCATAGGCGGCAGCAGCATATCAGGTGGACTAGATTGTCGTCTCTTTGCTCTTATATTATAAAAAAAAAAATTTGCCAACCTATTATTACACACTAATACACAGCTCCTAGTCTTCATTAACCCACTTAAAAATTACGAATTATCTCATAACCAGCCTTTTAAATGCAAATATCCTGTATTTGCTGCAAAGCCTTGAAAGCGACGTTATGCAAAGGTTAGTTCTATTATGTAGCTAGTTAGCTACACATACTGTCATTGAAATGAATAGCTATTTAGAAAACTAACCTTACATTTTAAACAAAGTAACTATTTCAAAAGTTAAAGGTTAGCAGCTTCATACTTTAAAGATTTTACCTAAGAATCCTATTGAAAATGTTACAGTTGGAAATAGTTGCAGAAGTACATCTAATTTATAAATTCTACCAACTTTCTTAAAAAAAACTATTTTTATAAAAAGTAAACCTGATTCATTAAGAATATGTAAATATATATTTTATAGATGATATATTTACAGCTAGAATATAATCATCTTCATCATTAACTCATTAATCTCCCTCATATTACTTTTTCAATGTTATTTATTTAATTATTACAAAATAAATAAATAAATAAATAACATTGAAAAAGTAATATGAGGGAGATTAATTACTTTTTCAATGTTATTTATTTATTTATTTATTTTGTAATAATTAAATAAATAAATAAATAATCTTCATCATTAACTCATTAATCTCCCTCATATTACTTTTTCAATGTTATATAATTATTATACCCAAAGGTAGAGTTCGACTAGGGTGGTCTCACTCATCTTCTCTATTTATTAAAGATATCAGTAATGGTGATCTGAGGAAAATGGCATATAACCGCCGTAGTAACATAGGTAACTTGTAACTCATCCCTATCATATAAAATATACTACCTCAAATGGTCACTATATTATACATAGGACTACACATAAGAAAAAACGAAAAGGATACATATGTCTGACACAATCTTTTATTGGTCTTTGTGTAATTTGTAATTTAAAATTAAAAGTTGATATGTTTATTAATTTGTTTAACAGCGCTACCTAGTAAAAACTTGTATAACAAATCTCCATACAAGAAACCATGCCATCTAGCGACAAACTTTAAAACTACTTGGTTGCGTTTAGTGCTTACGTATCAACTGCACATGTAGCAGTAATATGTTTTCGTATATCATGTCACACAATTTTACAAAATTTACAACATGTTAACATTCAAATAAATATTTAACATAAATAAATATCGACATTATGGTGATATCTCATACTATATTGTTGAACGCCTGTGATTAATGAAAAATACTGCAGCATGCACTAAACGTTGCTCGACTTTGACATTGCCAAAACTGACAGGGGTTGTCAATGTCAAATAAAACAGCTGAATCAGTCAGTAGTGTCAGTACCTAGCTAATAAAAAAATAGTCTGTGGTTGGTGGTCAGGCGGTTAAGTGTCGCTTTGAATGAATCAGACAATCAGTTGATTGACATTGTAGTTTGACGTTGGTGTCTGTACGGAGTGAAATTATATACAAGTTAATTTACTTTTTAAATTTGTTTCTTTGCTTTTACGATGACGTTGGGTAAGTTATTTTATTTTAAATATGTAGTACGTTAAAATATTAAAAAGTTTTATAAATATCGTGTAATAAGTGGAAAGTATGAGTATATATTTTCGAAACAAGTAAACTGTTGGCATAACTATAGGAAGTATTGTTTTACACGAATGAATAGGCTTACATAAATAAAGTTGAACTAGGCTTACTCTAAAATTTTACTTGTTCATTTTTTTTTCAATGTTAAAAAAACTTTTTCTAACTGTATATATTTTTAAAGATTTTTGTATTCTAAATTACAGTTTTATGGTATCTTGGTGTAAAACCATCAAGTCACCAAACACTTTGTTGTGTCATAATATAATTTACCTCATTTCCAAAAAGGAGGTAAAGATATAATATATGTTTAATGTGTTTGTATTTAGTAGACTCATACCTACATATAGATTACTAATCTATGTACCTACAGTACATAATTGTATGTGTATTTTTGTAATCATGGAATTCAATTACATTATAGCATGAATGTTCATTTAACTCAGCGAATGTAAAATGGTGTAATATCATTATTTACAAAAGGAAAGAGTGGGGATATGAACTACCTAATTAATATATAAATAATAATGTTCATTTTGTTAATAATACTACATTTTCGTGCTGTGGTTGCTGCTGTTTTTTCAAAGAAAATTGATTTTATAAAAGAGAAAATGGCTTACTTAAGGATACAATTACAAACATAATTATCAGGAGTGTCAACACATCTGCGATGGGAAGGTAGAATCCTTACTCAATATGGAGTTGGTTACAGATGTTGACAGAGATCACTTGCCATCTGATGAACTAAATGATGTTTTTTACTCCAATCATATAAAAAAAAATTATTATTACTGGCACACAAATAAAACCAATTAACCCAAAACAAACAAATCAATAACAAAAAGGTTTGAAATATGTATTGAAGTATTTAACTCTGCCACATAAACCGGTCTAATGTGTGGTAGTTTATTGGTTGATTGCTTATCTATGGTTGATTGCATGCATTTTAAATTTAGAACAGGATGTGTTCTATTTACGAATGCATCATTTTCCTTTCTATAACATGTAGCTTCATTTCAAAATTTAAAACGTATTGTGATAGTTGTGCATATATTGATAATTTAGTATTAAATATGTTAAATTCATTCATTATGAAATTAATTAATTATGAATTCATTGATTTTGAAGGTGGTAGAACCCCTTGTGGTTCGACTCCGGCGGCACCACCGCCACACCTATTTCTACCTAATAACAGCTGTGTTAGGCGCTGTTGTGTTCCATTTGATGGGTGTGGTAATGGAGACATACTTTTCCAAGGCGTTCCAGCTTAGTCCTCAGGGGTAGCGGCGCATCTGCGGCCGACCTCAGGTAGGAATATCTAATCCTATCTGGGGTTGATTACAGATGTCCATGTGCGGCAGTAGTCACTTACTATCAGGTGGACTGCATGCTCGTCTGCTACTCCTATATTATAAAAAAAAATGAAATGGTAGATCTTCCTTGATTCTACTTTAGGCATACAGCATCACACATAATCCAATTTAACAACAGTTAAAAGTGCTAAGAGGAGCAAAGAGCAGTAGAAAGCCTGGCGTGACTGACCACTCACCACCAGGTGGACTGCATGTTTGCTACTACAGCATAATAAGAACATATCATTACACATGTCCCTCATTGGTAGATAACAATTACTATTACATAATGGCCGTTAATAGGGTTCTGTACCCAAAGGGTAAAAACTGAACCCTATTACTAAGACTCTGCTGTCTCTCCGTTTGTCATAATGCTCGATCTAACCTAACCTAACCTAACCTAACCTAAACCCGAGTTTGACTTTCACTTGGCCAATTATTTACCTTTTTTCTTGGCTTATGAAATAAAGATGAATAATAAATAATGTAGCGTAACAGTATTATTTACATTTGTATGCTAATTAAATTATCACACACAGATTGTGGTGATTATTGAGTCCTTATCTATTTATCTTTCTAAAATTATCAACATTGTGATAATAGAATCTTATTATTTCAGATGTGAGTCTACAATGTTCGATCTTTTTAAGTGTTAATATGGCCATGCTAAATTTTGTACAGAGATTAAATTTGGTTTCTTATCACTATATTTAACAAATCTGAAATATGTTTTGTTATAAATTCAATGCAAAATTATAATTTCGCAATTTTGAAGGTGTTAGAACCCTATGTGGTTCGACTTCGGCGGCACCACCGCTGTATTCTGGTTTAAAGGGTGTGGTAAGGGAGACATACTTTTCCGAGGCGTTCCAGCTTAGTCCTCTATGGTAGTGGCGCACTTGTGGCGGACATCAGGTAGGAGTCCTATCTGGGGTAGATTACAGATGTCCATGGGCGGCAGTAGCCACTTACCATCAGGTGGACTGCATGCTTGTCTGCTACTCCAATATTATATTTTAAAAAAGGTTAGGACATACTTATATAGGCGCGTTGGGAGAAAAAATTAAAGTGAAATTCATGGACTTGTAAATCGTCACACATAAATTACAGATGCAATGACCCTCAATGACATTCCGACCGTTGTTTATAAATTTGTAACTTTATTTTTATAGAGAATACTATTGTTCACTTAATATTATTAATTTATTCTGCATTGTTTCTTTATAAAATAATTATTACAACTTCTCTCATGTTTAACACCTTTTTGTCAGCGTTTACAAGTAATTATATTAAAGATAACGAGAATGATATATTTATTTAACACAGTCTAAAATATTTTTAATAAAATAACACAATTTTATTGTTAACTAGCTTTTGCCCGCGGCTTCACCCGCGTTTAAAAGAAAATAATATAACGTACCTACTAACAAACATAAAACTGAAAATTAGTACCTTCAACTTTGCTAAAGATCATCACTTGATCAAATGCATAGTTTATGATTCAATCCTTACTAATTTCGATCAAAATAATCGATGTTTTGGGTACAAAAGATCGATTCTGCGATTAATCGATCTTAGATCGCCATCCCTAGTTCCCGTGGGATTTCCGGGAAAAAAACTATCCTATGTCCTTTCCTGGGGTCTTAGACTATCTTTGTACAAAATTTCATTAAAATCGGTTCAGTGGTTTGGGCGTGAAGAAGACAACCAGACAGATAGACAGAGTTACTTTCGGATTTATAATATTAGTAAGGATTAGTAAGGATAAAAAAACATTATGTATGTATATAAAAGGCACAGTACCAACAAACTAAAATAAATAATAATTGAATAAATTAAATAATATTAACTAACGATAAATAATTGAAAAACATTTTATATATTTTACCTTATTACAATACCTATATGCTACGTATCACCTGGGTATAAGTCGGTATATTAGTATGTGTGTAATGTACGCTAATTTCCAAAACCGGTTTCAATGAAATTTTGTGCTCGTGTATTATTTTTATCATAAAAATTAGGGTTTCTAAGGACCCAATGGGTTGCACTGTTTTCGGAAACTTTATTACTTATTTTTTACCTGACTTGAAAAAAGGAGGTTCTGTATGCGACCATTATCTTATATATAAAATTCCCGTGTCACAATGTTAGTTACCGTATGGTTACCGTATTCCTCCGAGACGGTTTTACCGATTTTCACCAAATTTTATATGCATATTTAGTATGTGAGAATCTGCTACTATTTTTCATACCCCTAAGTGATAAGGGTTGTTCACCCTTAACAGTTTTTTATTTATATGGCAACACAACGTTTGCCGGGTCAGCTAGTTTATATGCTAGAGTTTTGGTTCTGAAGTATTTGATGTCCAATAGGACCATGCATTAGCCGTCTGCGTAGGGTAAATTTTTTAAACGTATAAACATATTATTATGTATCTACGTATGTCTAATTCATTGGTGTCAAAGGCGTGTGCCTTACAGCCCAAATTGTGGGAAAGTAACTAATTTTAAGCAGTTCAGTTTTTTGTTTTTATAATAATTGGTAATTTAATATTTTTCCCTTTGTTGCAGGAACGTTAAATACATCGAAGCCAAAACCAGTGAATTTGGAAGAGGTAAATATAATAGTGGGACGATTAGGTACAATTCACACGTAATTACAGTACGCCAAAACAATTACTTGCAGCTATTAGTACTTATCATGTAATCTACCAAATTTATGCGCTGAGAACAAGATACGATAATTATAAATGCTAAACTCGTATTATAATCCCTTTAAATGTATAATTAAGTGTGTTGGATTGAACAAAAACAATGTCATTTACTTTATATATTTTAATTTATTTTTGTAAAGTTGCATATAGGTATATTTTACATAAAAAAGTCTCGTACGATGTGACTGATATAAACTGTTTTTACTTGATTCGTACAGTACGGATGAATTTGTAAGGTTTTTGAGGTTGGTTCTAGGTGTCCATGGGTTGAAGTAAAGACAGATCGTCTCTTTACTTTATAGATGTTAAGGAACTTATATTTAAGTAGATTTTTTACACCATCATCATTAACATATACACAAGGATTGACAATCTTCATTTAAGGACAATGTTGACAATTTGCCTGAGATCCTAATTAATTTTTTTTACAGAATTTTAATATATTTACTTTTCATTCTAAATAGGTAGTCCAAAAAGCTCATGACACCTTCAGCCGAGGAGTCACCAGGCCCCTAGAATGGAGACGTCAGCAACTCAAGAATCTTCTGCGCATGTACGAGGAGAACTCCAGCGCAATGGTCGCTGCTCTCCAAAAGGACCTCAGAAGGAGCAAGACCGAAGCCATTCTTCTAGAAGTAGACTACCTCATGAACGACTTGAGGAATCTTCTTCACAATTTCGATGATTGGTCTAAGCCGGAGAAGGTGAGTACATAAGTTTCAACTTCAAAAAAAATATTTTATTTGTATATTACACACATGAATGATTACAAAATATGTGCCTATTTGAACGGTAGAGCCAGTATGATGTGACTTGCGTTGTACCACCGCCACATCCATTTCTAGCGTGAACATAAGACTATCATCCTCAGGAGTGAGACCGCAACTGTGATCGACCGGAAATACAACCTGTTTAATATGGAACTGATCACATATGTATGGACGCCAGTAACTACCCATCAGGTGGAAGCAAGCTTGTTTGCTTCTACAATCTTATAAAAAAAACCTTCTATTTTGCCATATTTAAAGCACCAAGCATAAAAAGATTATAGAAAATCACAATTCGTAGATTTATCAAATTTAAACATTACGTAACTATCTATAATCTTGCTTTTTATTCATTAAGGTGTACGTAATCAAATCAAAACAAGTTATTTTTATACAAGACGTAAGATTACTGGCAAGTTTCTCTTCGGCTATGAGATCATGGATGCTTTTTGTTAATCCGATCATAACACCATCCTTCGATTAAAAATAAAAGTAATAACTTTTAAACGACGATTAGATATCCTCTATCCTTTGGATAGTTAAATATGCAACATTTTTAAAAACTTCCACCATTTATATGATCCACTTAAAACATAAATGTATGTCATGCATGCATGCGTGTGTGTACGCGTGCGTATGTCTACGTCAGGCATAGATTAGTAAAGATACTTCGCCGCCTTGAAATTGAATGAAGCCACAAACGGCTTATTAGTAAGTTCTTGACAAATAAAAACATTTTTAGAGAAAATTTACGAATAAATAAGTAATACTGCGTAATTTACATAATAAATAAATATTTTTTTCAAATATTTTAGGGACATTTTAGCACGAAGACGTGGCAAAACTTTTTTACGCAACTATTTCGATTCTCAAAACTGGGTACATTTTCTTGTTAGGAATGAGTAATCTTTACTAATCTAGTCCACTTAAAACATAAATGTATGTCCTGCATGCATGCGTGTGTGTACGCGTGCGTATGTCTACATCGGGTGGGGAACGCGTTTATTTAGAAGTTCAAAACAAAATATGAAATCTTCTCAATATATTAAGACGTCATTTAAGAATTACGTAAGCAGAATTTTAGTAATTTATAACCCTTGCCAGCTCTCAAACTTTTCCCCTTCTGCCCTATGCTTACGCAAACTCTGAAATAAATCATTTAGCCTACTTCATTCTGCAGAAAAAAAAAACAAATAATAAATAAACATTGGTGATGTAACCATATAATAATAATCAATATCTAAATGCTATAGATATTGATTGCATTTGTAATTAAAAGCAATCAGCTTTAAGAGATAAGTGCTTGCTTATATGTTGGTTTTTTCCTGAACTTTGATTCCATTGTTTATAACCGGATCTGGTGCCTATGCAATATATAAGCTAGGGATGTCACCTTTTTTTAAAGAAAAATGGCATTTTTGTCTTAAACCTTGCAAGAGTATAGTATTTTTGGAAAAGTGTACACATTTATTATTATTTATTTTTCGTCGCTGACTCACTATCATGTAAACTATTTTTCTGGAAAAAATAATACACGTGTATTACTTCTTTTTTGCCCTCGATGCTTTAAAACCAAAGGTTTTTTTTGTCATTTTTTTTAACATTGTAACTTATTTATTTATTTAATCTACTCCGACGATCTTGCATTTAATAGGATGGGATCATCTGAATTGTCTAAGAAAATATATCTTGCGTAATATATTATTGTTCTATTAAGGTGCCAACCCTAATATGGGTACACATTGAAGAGCGTTTAGAGAAATTTGTAGTAACGTGATATTTGTTCTATTCATAGAGCGGGTTAGGTCATGCTCCAAATCTGATTGCTGTTCAATTCAAAGGAAAAACAATGGCTACGTAAGAGGATACGATCTCTCTTACACTTTCTGTATCCTGTTACTCTTCCTGACTGTCTAACTATAGTTCAAACTTTAATTGTTTAACCTTGACATTTTTTTTTGGTCAAATGCGTACTTGCTCCCTACTTCTATATAAACAATGTTGGTAATTTTTGGAATAAGGACACTGATTTGTAGGGTTTCCTCCGCAGTCTCTCCGTCTGACGTAGAGCTCTCTTGAAGCGTGATAGTGTGAAGTCCGTGGAGCCCCGCAGTATGTGTATAATAACCGATCTACAAAGTTACGTAACAACAGCTAAATATGCGGTTCCGTGCTTTGGAAAGCATATTAAATAGTAGGTCACTGTTGTTGTCGAAGGCTTTTTGGACGATTTGAACTTCGCTCCACCGATTCAATTGTAACTGAGTAATGATTTCAGTAGGGAGGAGAGACCCGCCCAGTAGTAGAATGTACAATTAAAGCGATCTTATCCATAATAATAAATAATGTAACATGCTAAACTTTATCGCCTTAAGTATAATGTTAAGTCAACATTCCTAATTTGCATTTGTGACGCCTAAGTTCGTTTATTTTCGACCTGACTTAGTGCGTTGACCTTGTTGAATGATAATTATAAATAACATATGTTTTGATACACAGTTGGGATCCATTTACATATACATACATAGAACGTGTCAGACGCGTGCCGTGACAGACAAAAGTAATCTTTCTACAATGTATACTCGTATTTTTGTCTACCAAGCACACTTGTTGCGTCTTTGTAAACAGGAGAGAAGACCGTGACTGTGAAAATATTGTAGCTATAGAAAAATATTAGAGATGCGCCGAATAGTGGTTTCACCGAATACCCGAATACCGAATAATATTCTGTTTAACCTTTACCGAACCGAATATTCGGCCGAATTATTCGGTTTACCATTATTTTATTGTCAATTTGCCAGTTATGTGTGTTCATTCACACTTTAAAATGTAGATTTGAGTTTTAAAAATGCAAACTGATTTTAGGTTTAAAATAAATGTTGACTATAGATTAAGTAACAAATGTGTTGACTTTAGGTTGCAATGTTATTTTGTAGTTGAATTGCTTTATTTTATTAGCTTTATTCAACATATTCTTCATAGGATTTGAGCTTGACTTATAATATAACATAAATCTTATATAGGAAGTTTCGTGTTTTAGTCCTGTACCAAGTCATGTATACAAGAAAATAGAAATACTCGAACCGAACATATTCGGCACTAAAACCGAATAATTCGGCCGAGCTAAAAAGATGCCGAATACGCCGAATTCCGAATACCAAACGAATATTCGGCGCATCCCTAAAAATTATTATTTTGCCTGTCACTGCCCGAGCCTGACGCGTTCATTGTCTGTAAACAACACCACAACGTGTACACGGGGCCTATAGTCTGATTCATAATTAGGTGTCCAAAATGTAAACAAAGAAATGTCACTGTCAAAATTAACATGAAAATAAAAACTTTAACAAACTCAACAAAAAACTAAAATTTTAATAAATATACACAATTTAACAAACGCGTTATGTAAACGAGTTCGATCACAATCACGAAAATGATGTGCGTCGATCCTTTTTGTTGATAAAAAATAATATGATAAACATATTTTATATACGCGAGACACAGTTATAGCGCAAATGGCAGTTGTTTAATTAGGTAGTTTATCATGATTGACTCATTGTGTCGTAAATACCTATACTTGGCTTGTAACAGCGGATTTGTGTATGTTTTGAGAAATTTGTTTGTCTAAAGAGCATCCATTCCATTTTGCTATAATATTCGCTGATTACATATCATCACTGTAAGCCATTAAGTAAATCACATACATTTTTTTGTAATATAAACTCTTATATTACTGCTACTTAGCAGACGAGCATGCAGGCTACCTGATGGTAAGTGGCTACTACCGCCCATTGACACCTGTAATCAACCTCAGATAGGGTTAGATATTCTTAGTTTCTTACGTGATGTGCTGCTACCCCTGAGGACTAAGCTGAATCACCTCGGAAAGTATGGCTCCCTTACCACACCTGTTAAACTAGAACACAACAGCAGCGCAACACAGGTGCGACGGTGTTGCCGCCGGAGTCGAACCACAAATGTTCTACCACCTTACAAAATAATATTGTAACAATATTTGTTACTAAGTACAAAACGAAAAATTATTATAAGCCACCAGACTAGCCCTGAATATTTTTCCTTGAATATTTTAACTGGTTAAAACGATACATCAATAAGCACGGAGTGCGTTTGGGCAATGTACGCAGTACCTACTGTATACTACACGGAAAGTTTCGGGTGTTTTTCCTCTATCATAACTCCGTTATTGTTGCACTTAAAGGCATGAAACTTTGTATGTAAATTCATATTAGTATTCTTTCTTATACATACACACGATAAGTTATGTAAAATGAGTTTCAATTGGCAAAAAACATTAAATTAAACCAAAATCAAAAGTGCAATTAACGCGCCTTGAACTACATGTTAATTAAGGTAATTTTAATACACATTTACCAAAGCTTCTGAAAATGGGAGCATAAAAACCAGTTTGTTTACTTTTACTTACCGATCTCTTTGGTTCTTATGAGCAATATTATCTTATATATAAAATTCTTGTGTCACAATGTTAGTTACCGTACTCCTCCGAAACGGCTTTACCGATTTTCACCAAATTTTATATGCATATGCAGTAGGTCTGAGAATCGGCTACTATCTATTTTTCATACCCCTAAGAGATAAAGGTTGATCACCCTTATATTTTTTTTTATCTCTATGGCAACACAACGTTTGCCGGGTCATCTAGTTTAATTATATTTATATTGTGCCACGAATCGCTAATTACACAAACCACACACTCAACTACAAAAAGAACTATTAGTATTAATAACAATTAATCTTTTTCTGTTTTATTAATTATTTTAATTAAAACAGAACTGCATTTTGAAGATCATTATTCATTTTGACTATCAAAATATAAATTGTTTCCCCTGGCACTAAAAATATTGTTATGGATTATTGAAAATATTAATGTTCCAACCTCAGGTATGACTCTTATCTTATCTGATGTTCATTACAGATGTTCATGAGTAAAAGTAGCCAATATCCGTCAGATGAAACGCAGGCAAATTTTACTACTTCTATATCTAAATATATATAACTCAAAGGTGCTGACTGACATAGTGATCTATCAACGCACAGCCCAAACCACTGGACGGATCGGGCTGAAATTTGGCTTGCAGGTAGATGTTATGACGTAGGCATCCGCTAAGAAAGGATTTTGATCATTTCTACCCCCAAAGGGATAAAATAGGGGATGAAAATATTACTTCGTAAGGTGAGCGAAGCAGCGGGCAAAAACTCGTAGTTAAATAATGCCTTCGGTAGGAGGCTTAAACTATGTAAGTATACATTAACAAGCAAATTCAGAAGTTATTATCTAGTTAGTTTTAGTAACCAGTAGGATAATAAAAAAAAATTAAGAATACTGTTACGCTACTTAAATGTATCTTAAAAGTATAATTCATACGTGATCTTGACCTTCAAGAATATGCACAAAACATAATGTACATGAAGGCTTAAGCTGAGTTAATTAACGTGCAAGGTTAATACATGCAGTTACATTCATTATGAAGAACGGAAATCTATGTCAGTGCGGGTGCATATGCCGTGCTTATGCATGCATATTTTTGAAGTAGTTAGCCTTATTGGTTTGAATAGCTAGAGTCCGGAGTTCATATGAGAAAATTAATTAGCTGTTGACCTTCAATGAAAATTCAGTGGTAGAGTTGTGATTAACCTCTCAACCGGGTGGTCTGATGTTCGAATCCCAGACAGGACATTCTCAAAGTTATGTGCATTTTAGAAATAAATTAAGACTTACCTTAACGGTAAAGGTAAATAATAAAACGAAGTTACAGGAGGTCAAAAATGGGCCGAATTGCTTCGGGAAAAGAATGAATCGGTTCGGCCGTGCCGCTTTTTTTGGCTCGACTTGGCGGAGGCACTGCCGTGCCTCCAGATATCGTGAGGAAACATGCATACCTAAGAAATCTTAAGAAAATATTCGCATAAGTATGTTGAATCCACAACGAATTTATATGACAAGTATCAAATTATCAAATTTAATACAATGTTGATTTCTATATAAAATATCCATTTTCAACTAAATTAATTTACATTATCTCTAAGTACATAGATTAAATATCGATACGAGTTACAAAATACGAGTCTATACTCTTTTATCAGATACGTAAGTGCAAGTGGTACAGGTGTTTTGATAGGTAATTATATAAGAATTAAATAATATAACTTAATTATACAGGGTGGATCAACGCTGGTGGAAGACACTTTATAGATATCATATTTACTAATTGGCAAAAAAGGTACAGGTCCTGGTAAAGATTTCTATTACTCAAAATCACTTTTTTATTCAGTACCCTTACCAGGAGTTTTTATGTTTCGACAAATATGACTGTTTTGGTATTTCCATGTTCTGACACAATCCGCTAGGGGCGCTGATTGGAATTTGTATGGGCATATTTGTCAAAACGTACTGTTAAGGGTACTGTACAAAAGTTATTCAAAAACAAAATAGGGTGATTAATTTTGTGCCACCCTATCCTTAGGTAATAAGAATTTGTATACTTCGGGGTGTACTTTAATGCAATACTCATATCTAGGTCATGTCAGGTCTCACCTTTACCTAATTGTACTATCTATATATCATAGTACGGAACGTATTATCGATCATTCAGTTATGTCCTTGGCCGTGGCAGTGGTTTTCAATATTTCAGCGAAGTAAGTCGATCCGACAATTCGGAATAATTAAGGAGTTTACTTACAGAACGATCCGAAGGTTTCTTGGCGGAGATGGATGGTAGAATGAGTGATTATTATTACACATACTCACGTATATATCTATTGTGAAAATTAATTAACTTTAACCCTAGCACATCGAAATTTGACGCTAAAAACCGTTCAATGCCTATTATTTTTTACAATTGTAGACAAAAAGAGGTAAATAGAGTTTCGTAATAGCGGGATGATATTTAATATAATGTTTTCTCTATATTTAGTTACGATATACGTTTTATACTGTAAATAATAACTTATGAAAAATTTAGCACTGATACAATAAAAGGAAACTTACTCGTAACTTCACATTTGAAGGTAAGCGTGAGCTTTACGTATTACGATGCTGGCAATGCAATCGCTGCAATCGGAGAAAGTTGTTTGCTTGCATTTGCATTGAAAGCAAAGATAACATCGTAGTATTTTAGAAAACTGTTCTCTTACTTGATACTTGTACTTTCAGTTCCAATCACGCACTAAAATTGATACATTTTTAAGGGATTATATATTTATTCTTTTAACCGTTCAATACCTATTGTCATATTTTATTTACACATTCCGGCCCGTACCGGTTTGCAATATATGATTTTAGACTAAAATTATCGCGGAATTGAGACATTTTATTATGTAACGGGTACTCACGATATGCGTTTTTTATATTGCCGATATTTCGACCCAGTTGCATGGATCGTGGTCACGGCGAAACCTATTGTCATGTTAAGTGTCAAAGTACCAAAAATAAAGATCTCGATCACGTACTAAAATTAGTACTTATGTGTTTAAGGGATTATTGGTTTATTCTCTTAACCGTCCCTTGTTAAAACAGTCGAAATAATCCTCTGAATGTATAAATAAAGAGACTATCTATTTAATCGGACGTTCTACATTATATACTTTTGACGGTCCAAAATAATATATTAACAATCTCACTCAGGTGTCTGAACTCATGTGTTCTCACTCAATCCATGTGTTCATCAGACAAGCATGTGTTCATGTATGTAACTGGTCACTGTCGCCCAAGTACATCTGTAATCTAATGAGGACTAAGTATGTCTGATATGAATACTCTGTCTGATAAAACGGTTCAAACCAAAACACAGCTTATCACCATTGTTAGCTTGTCATAGACATAGTATATACCAGTGATACTGCCTCGGCCGAAGGTAAAAACAAAACTACGAAAAGTTTTGTCTTATCGTACTTTCATAATTTTAAAAATAAAATCTCTTTATAATATATATCAAAATGTTAAATCATGTAATTATCTAGGAAATTTGTTCCTATACTTATTCCTATGCGTCACCATTCTAAAGATATCATTTGAACTGCAGATAGGCGCCCGGACCATTGTCTCGCACATTATGATAATACTACTACTTGTTTTAGACTTAATCAAACAAATCAAATATGTTATCTGACAGAAACCCTAATTTTGGAACTCAGCACATACTTATTGCTAAACAACATAAAACGGTTTAAAGATAAACTTCAGTAACCTCAATGATGTTACGTAATAAGTGAAGTAGTTACACTCGTTAAAGTACAAATCACGTCTCTACGTTACAATTTAAGTTCACGTGTTCTATTTTAAAGATGTAATCTACAATGTAAAGTTGACTTCGCTCTAGTATCATAGCAGCTAAGTAAATTATATTAGTGTTTACCAAGAGCACACATGTAGTCTACCTTGAGTATTAAGTGCATGTTAATATTGTGGTTAACTAAGTATTTTTTTCAGAATATATCTTATAAAAAATATTATGTTCTTAGACATTCATAATTAAAGATACATTCATTCGAGGGAATCATATTTAAAAACAACATAAATTGTAGTAACAGAATGTATATTAAATTAACGGAACATTAGTGGTTTAGGTATAAAGATAACGAACAAAGAGCAGGAGATATCCAACTAAGTAAGGCTAAGTGATCATGATCATGCCTGAAGAGTGGCGGTGCTCCAACAGTCTCAGCTCAAAACGTATATATGTGCAAAATGTTGAGAAACTTCGATAGCGTGATTCAGAATCGTGTAGCGCCATCTATTGATGAGTTCTGGAAAGTACCCCACCGAATATCATCTAGTACCACCCACTGAAATATCGTGTTCAATGTCTTGTTCTACTTAAGTGTAGCCGCCCAAAATTGAAGAATGGGCATATGACCCCTGATTAGTAAGTTCACGATTCCCCTCTAGTTATGCCATTGCACTCTATTGCTATTAATAATTATAGTATCTGAATCTAAAAGCGTAAATGTAATTTATGTTGTAAAGTTAGTAAAACTTTTCGTACTTCGAAAATAGCGGCAGCAAACCTAATTCTACATTTTCAATTTATCTGTTTACGTATTTTAACAGAGTGTAGCGTTTTGTTAGTTAATACGGAAATCCGTAATTTCGTTCAAAGTTTCTGGCTCTTCCGAATCCGGGGTACTAACGGATGTCTGTTTCAGACGGTCTTCACGAATTATTAATGTATTAGTAATTTCAAAGCTAAATTACCAACCTACTTTGTATGGCTTGAGCCCCGTGCGAATAATTTAATTACGCAGTTGTTTTATCGGATTGTTATGTCGAAATTGCTTTCGGGCCAATCCGAAACTTCGTAACCGGATGCATAGATAATTATTTTCTACCTCCAACGCGTACAATGACGTAATTAAACGAGCATACAGTTCACCTGATAATTGGCCACTGTCGCCTCTGGATCTGTATACGATCCCAGATAGAATGTAAGTCAACTCATAACTAAGGCCAATCACAGATACCCTTGAGTATTAAGATACAACCCCTATGTAAGTGTTCTTCCTTTACTACAACCTTCAAAGAAGTCAGCAGCGCTCTACACTATGGAATAGGCAAAAATACCTACTTATACAAAATGTTGCAATTTAAAATTTAGAACTTTGATAACACCTAGAATCGATAATATAACACATGCACTACCTATCATATTTAAGTGAATACTAATTTAATCTACAACAACACGTCGAGATCGCCTTGGGATTTAATACTGAAGTATTTGAGGCCGTTGGGTGTATTACCATAGCGAATATGAATTTCAATCTAGACTTGGGTCAAAACAATATACTTCAATACTATAATATATCTACCTACCTATACTTAATATTTACAGTATAATAAAATCAACTCTTTAAAACTTTTTTTTTAAACTATCTGAAAATTATTTCTTGTTGGATTGTACTCAAATAATTAAAGTAATCAAAATTGCAAATTTAAATAACCCTCCTACATACACGCATGCACGTACAAACACGTATTAATAAGTAGGTATAAAATTGTTAAATGTTTGTTCATTATAACAAACCTGTAATTGGAAGAAGACGCCGCCTTTAATAAACCGAGGCGGCAGGGATCCCGTCACCGAAATACAAAAATTAAAAACATTATACAAGACTAGCTGACCCGGCAAACATTGTGTTGCCATGTAAATAAAAAATGTTAAGGGTGAACAACCCTTATCACTTACGGGTATGAAAAATAGATAGTAGCCGATTCTCAGACCTTCTGAATATGCGTATAAAATTTGGTGAAAATCGGTAAAGCCGTTTCGGAGGAGTACGGTAACTAACATTGTGATACGAGGATTTTATATATAAGATAAAGATATTTGTAAGTAACAAAAACAACAAATTAAACCTGCGTAGATAATAATAAAATTAATGATTATATTTACGTTCTTAACACAACATAAAAACAATGTTTTACCTCTTGAGTTTTTGTATATGAGATTTTGATCGTCTTGGCCCGAGTAACAAAATTTGACTTAAAATTCAAGTTTATAGACATATAACTGAACTACAGTGGCCTCTAACCTTTGACTGTCTCTATACACATACCTATTCGCACACTTTACAATGTGTACGAACTTGACTATAAAATTGTAGTTCTATACTTAGGTATGTACATAATAAGTAGCTGCTTACCTTCAGAAATGGCAATTGTAAATACA
Organism: Epargyreus clarus clarus; assembly: GCA_014595695.2. Lineage (NCBI taxonomy): Eukaryota > Metazoa > Arthropoda > Insecta > Lepidoptera > Hesperiidae > Epargyreus > Epargyreus clarus. Next base: position 50,292 of record JACTTY020000114.1, read on the forward strand.
TACCTACTTCTTCGGAATAAATAATATCTGGAAAATTCTTCTACAAACGGATATCTTCTACAATAAAAATACCGTAGTTAATGCCGGTTAAACAACTCCTTATCAACGAGATCTAGCAACTCCATAGTATTTGATTTTTATCCGACTATGGAAGGTAATGTTTTTCGAGCATTTATATATGTCTCATCCTTTGGCACGCCCTACAGTCCGAACGGTTTAAAGGTTTTTACCATATACGGTATCGGTGGATTCGTCTAAATCATGGTAGGAAGTAAGTAATAAGTCTACCAATACGCCAAGTGGTGCGGTGGACTATGGCCTAATCCTTCTCATTCTGAGAGGATACCCGTGCCTAGCAGTGGGACAATAATGGGTTGATGATAATCATAATGATGATGGAAGAAACCATAGGCTACTCTTATGTCTTAATTAGTCGGGTTTTTGTTTTTATAATTGTAATTTTTTTGTCAACAGCCACCCAAGGGCATAGTGAACATCCTCGACGAGGTCGTGATCTACAATGACCCGTACGGCGTGGTGCTCATCATCGGGGCGTGGAACTACCCGCTCCAGCTGTTGCTGCTGCCGTTGGCCGGCGCGCTCGCAGCTGGGAACGTGGTGATCCTCAAGCCGAGCGAGCTGGCCGTCGCCTGCACGCAGTTCATGGTTGAGACCATACCGAAATACTTGGACAATGTATGTATAATTGTATTCAGCTCAGTTTTTTGAGAATTTGTAGATCTAGGATCAACGTCTATGGCTATCAGCGGAGGCAAAATTTGGCAAAGGGTGATCTTCCCTAAACGAGAACTCAGCACTGTTACACGCTGCCGTGTTGTGGTTTGAAAGGAAGGCCTCGGAAACATACTTTTCCGAGGACTTCCAGCTTAATCCTCTGGAATAGTGGCACATCTGTGGACGACCTCAGGAAAAATCGAATGCTATCTGAGGTTGATTACAGATGTCCATATAAAAAATACTAGTATTATGTTTGGGCAAAATAAAAACTGCCGATATTTTGAACTTTACTTTTTGTTGCCCTAAAGTGATAGCTTTTTTTTATTTTGTGCTAAAGTGTAATAAATAAAGTTCCTATTTGATCCAGGACGCTGTGGTACTAGTGGAAGGTGGTGCAGAAGAAACGACTGAGCTGTTAAAGCAAAAATTCGACTACATCTTCTACACCGGCGGCACCAACGTCGGTAAGATTGTCTACACAGCGGCCACCAAACACCTCACACCGGTCACCTTGGAGTTAGGTGGTAAGAGGTAAGGGCAGACAAAACTTTGGATTCAGTTTTTTTTATAATATAGGAGTTTGCCTCCAGCGGCACCACCGCCACACCTATTTCTGCATTACAACAGCATTGTTAAGCAGCTGCTGTGTTATGGTTTGAAGAGTTTAGTAAGAGAGACTTTTTTTCCGAGGTATTCCAGCTTAGTCTTCAAGGGTAGCGGCGCAGCTGTGGCCGACCTCAGGAATTTAATCTTATCTGGGGTTGATTACAAACGTTCATGGGCGACAGTCGCCGCTATCCATCAGGTGGACTGCATTCTCGTCTGCTATTCCTATATTATTAAAAAATGTATGCTATAGTCATTTTTGGGATAGTCTGCAAGTCGTGTTTCAATTCATTACAGTCCAGTGTACATCGACAACACCGCGGATATCATGGTGACAGCCTCTCGGGTGCTCTGGGGGAAGTTCATCAACGCTGGTCAGACTTGCATCGCGCCAGACTACATCCTCTGCTCGAAGGAAGTCCAGGACAAGTTCGTGGAAGTCTCCAAGAAGATTCTGAAGGAATGGTACGGTGAAGATCCTCAGGAGTCGCCCGATCTGTGCCGGATTATCAACAACAGGCATTTTAGGTAAGGGATTTATTTTATAGGGTAATGATGATTTTATTTCGCCTTGTAATCTATAGACGTCTGACATGTTACGTGTCCAAATGACGACTGGCGTTTTATGGCGTATTGTTCAACTCATTTTGCGTTTTGTAGCTATTTTAGCTCAGAACTCTTTAAGATCGTATGTTTAACAATGGACATCGATGTAGACATCAACGATCATATTATAGTTATGTTTCTGTTTATGAGATGTTAATTCGAATACTTTGAAATGTATGAATACATCTGTAACCGACTTCAAGTAGAACTAAAATACTCTAATACTAAAACACTAGCTAGATCTATTTCAATTACAGAAAAACATACTTCATCCATAATGTGAATTCGGCCTAATGCAAGATTAATTTCCCAATTTTAGCCGTCTCCAGGCGTTAATAGACGCTAGCAAAGGGAAGGTGGCGATCGGTGGTAACTACGACGCTAAGGACAAGTACATAGCGCCCACCATCATTACTAACGTGACGGCGACTGATAAGATAATGGAGGACGAGATATTCGGACCTATTTTACCTATTGTACCTGTTGAGAACGCCTACGAGGCTATCAAGTTTATCAATGCCAGGTGAGTGAGTGGAAGTGGTCTGGGGATGACAGGGAGGGGGGTGGGGGGAGTGGGTTCGTTATTACACGGGAACAACAAGGGCATAAATGTATTTGCTTATTACTGAGTAAGCGTAGCTTTGTTGAGGGGTAAGGAGCGGGGTATAGGGGGATCTAATGCATAGCATTACATACATATAAACTCATTGTCGAAAATAAAGATGCATTTAATTTTTTGTTATCAATGTTAAGATGGCGGTGTTGTGAGTCTCTAAAATTTGTCGTAAAATATTTACAGAACCAGACAGAAGCTTTTATTTACAGAATTTGATTAGGGGGGTAGTCATTAGATCAATCATTTGCATTATTTGTTTCTGGTTATTTCTTTCATCATAATAAATATTGTCCTTCTTTTATCTTTAACATTTACAAATCATGTATGCCCTTGTCGTATGATAAGCAATGACCGACAGTAATGATGCCAAAACTGGGTCAAATATTCAAATATTTGTACAATTGTTTGATCAAAATTTAATCACTGATTCAATTTGTACATTATTCAAGGGACGTCTTAGCTATTGAATGTTTTGTCCCTTTCTACCATTGGAAGCATAATTGGAAAAGAAAATGATAAAACATGCAATAGCTAAAATAAAAGGGTTTATAAGGTGGGTAAAAGATTCCGGGGAGGCACTTTAACCAGAGTGATATCATTGCAATATCAACTTTAACAATAAGTTGGAAGTGTTGGGACTCATATCAGATCATAGAATATTTTATTCCCGCATATAATCGCGTAGTCATCCTTATTCCGTTTTTTTTTTCAGTTCTTTGCACTATTTAATTATCATGTATTATGTTTTGTATCTACATGTCTAAAGTATTTAATTAGAATTACTTTTTACTGAACATTTAGTTCATTACGTTACATTTTAAGTAGTTTTTTGTGCTTTATTGTGTGTGTTATGAGTTCAAGTGTCATGTGAAAAACATAGTCTCTATTTTTTTATCTGTGGTATATTGTTTGTTGTCTATGGTGCGTTCTTTTGTTATTGAAGTAAATGTTTGCCTGGATGTAGATCTGTAAGAATTGGTAAAGCGCCAAAATAAATACAGATGGAAACAACTCGGCATTAATTTTCCCGCCATTTACATTCCACAAAGCTTTTGCATACATAATTACAGATACATTATTTGAGTGTGTGTGTGTACATGACGTCAGACTACCTAAGTAAAAATATTTTTTCTCACTTATCATATTTCAAAATCCGGACGTATATACCTACAATACTTACATCTACAAAAAATACGTTAAAATAACTTATACATTTATTCTAAACAAAGTTAGTTACCTACAATACTTTTAAAATTATAAATAAGATCTCGATGAATTAATAAGCATAATATAATTATTTATAAATAGGAATATAATAAACACTAACGTGCGCACGTAAAAAAAATATGGCGTATTTATTTTAAAATAAAAAATAGACCTTGTATCGGGTGTACACGCGCATGAAATAAAACTATTGCAAAACAAGGCAAAAAAAATCTTACGTATTAAATCGAGTATTTAAAATTATTTTGTTCGACTTGGCACTAATGTGAGAGTGAATTTTATAACACCGACATCTGAAATCGACACTAAATTTACCTAGTAAATGTCCAGTCTATATACCTACTACAATGGGGTATAACTTGCGTACATAAATACATAGACGCTATTTAGAGTTCCGTATAGGATAAAGACAGAATCCTGTTACTAAGATTCCTATCTATTCCTCTGTCCATCTGTCACAGGACTATGTCTCGAAGCGTAATAGATATACGCCTTTTACACATTTTTACAGAATACGTATTTTAAAAATAACAAAATAAAAACGCCGTACAAGAAATCAGCGTTTTTCGCTTTATCTATTAAACCGTTATAGATAGACAGTCTAATTTCACAATCCAATTAGTTCTATGCCTGATATCTAAAAAATAAAAAATAATGAAGATTTGTTGGTACGAACTACTCCCCGCACGAGTTCGACTCGTAATTATCCATTTTCTTGTGTTCTTTCAAACAAACAGTGTCCATCTTGGAATGCAAATTGCGCAGCAGTATATTGTCAGTATTGATATAATCGTTTATGAATCACGTCCTTTGTTAAACGTAATTGAATATGTTTGTACTGAATTTAATAAGTAAAAAAACAGTTAATTTTCCTTCGTCGAATCTTGGAATAACAATCTTATTTAACTGAGTTTATTTGTCTAAATCGCATCTAATTTGTATTATATGAAGGTATTGTATAGATATTATAGTTATAGGAAGTGGTCACGTATGATTGAATATTGTGAAATTGACACTATATTCAATCATATATTTAACCACATCTTGTAACTATAATATGTATGATAACAACAGCAATATAATGTTTCTCTTGTAATTTTTGAAAATCTCGAGGCAATTTGTAATAGTTCGTACTAGTTTTTGCTTGGTGGTCAAAATTATGATCATAAAGTATAGGTTTATTTATAATATTCTTATCTATATCACTAAACAAAAAAAAAAGATATCGGTTACACTTATGATTTTAAATTGGTTTAAAAGTAAAAATAAGTTAAAGAAACAAAATTAAATTAAAAAATGTTCTTAACTGTCTCGTTAAGAGTATTCGTATTACGATAATATTTCAAGTTCCGTCATATGACGGTAACACGTGTAATAACACACAATTTTCCCCCTCATTTGTGAGTCAAATGTATTTTTGATTAAATATCCAATTAGCTCACGCGTCGGTAATAGCGATCGTTTCGCAAGTACCTACTTATTTTCCAACATTCGTAACTTTTCCTTGTTAAATGTTATACATAGATATGTTTATGTTTCTTTATTTAAGTTATAAGAATTTTTAAATCTCTATTGTATTGTGGAATCGTATAATGATGTCATCAGCTGGCCAAAACTCATGGTAGCTTATTTAATGGAAAATTTATTAAAATTATGTTTACGATTAAAATAAAATAAAATTCTTTAATAACCCTATTTAACATACATTTTAAAGAATGACCGTTTGAGAGATAGGCTGTTAGTTTTACTTAGGTATAATACATCCTGAAGTATTTGTACCTAAAGGCTCTAGAAAAAAAAATATACAACTAGAAAATCAACAATATTTTTTAAATATTCATTTAGGACTTCTCCTGTCGCGCGTGTATACGCCGCACGCGTGTCCCACCCGCACGCATGTGACTTGCATCCTATTGCCTTCCTAGTTATTGCGAAGAGCCTGAAGCCTCTTAATTCGTGTGTCTGGGTGAGACTAGGTCGCGCGTGCAGACGAACACGCGAGGCGGGAAAAACGCCCTTATAACACGAGGCAATTTAACTATCAGGAAATAGAAAGGAAATTAATATGAATAAGATTATACACATAATAAAGTATCGAAAGTTTTCTTCGAGATTACTTCTAATATAAATAAACAACTTGATGGATATAACAAGAAATGTATTTCGCCTCCATCCCACCACTCGAATAAAAACCCGCGTTCGTCTTAGGTAATTAATAATAATATAATTAAGCTTTAAGTAGTGTTTTAATTGTTGGCTATATTTATTGTAATCGTACAGTATACTTACTACTTTATTAAAGTCCAGACAAAAATAATGAGCTGCGTTAGAAAAAATTAAATACCTTTTCCAATCATTATAATTTTTATGATGCGTAATTAACCATAGGGTCTTCACGCTTCACACATTAAAATAATTGAATGTCTTTTTTTATCAATTACGCCAAAAAAGTTATTAAATAATACCACGTGCAATATTAATAACACAGTTAAAACACGTGTTATTAACTGTGTTATTAATATTGCACGTGGTATTATTTAATAACTTTTTTGGCGTAATTGATAAAAAAGACATTCAATTATTTTAATGTGTGAAGCGTGAAGACCCTATGGTTAATTACGCATCATAAAAATTATAATGATTGGAAAAGGTATTTAATTTTTTCTAACGCAGCTCATTATTTTGTCTGGACTTTAATAAAGTAGTAAGTATACTGTACGATTACAATAAATATAGCCAACAATTAAAACACTACTTAAAGCTTAATTATATTATTATTAATTACCTAAGACGAACGCGGGTTTTTATTCGAGTGGTGGGATGGAGGCGAAATACATTTCTTGTTATATCCATCAAGTTGTTTATTTATATTAGAAGTAATCTCGAAGAAAACTTTCGATACTTTATTATGTGTATAATCTTATTCATATTAATTTCCTTTCTATTTCCTGATAGTTAAATTGCCTCGTGTTATAAGGGCGTTTTTCCCGCCTCGCGTGTTCGTCTGCACGCGCGACCTAGTCTCACCCAGACACACGAATTAAGAGGCTTCAGGCTCTTCGCAATAACTAGGAAGGCAATAGGATGCAAGTCACATGCGTGCGGGTGGGACACGCGTGCGGCGTATACACGCGCGACAGGAGAAGTCCTAAATGAATATTTAAAAAATATTGTTGATTTTCTAGTTGTATATTTTTTTTTCTAGAGCCTTTAGGTACAAATACTTCAGGATGTATTATACCTAAGTAAAACTAACAGCCTATCTCTCAAACGGTCATTCTTTAAAATGTATGTTAAATAGGGTTATTAAAGAATTTTATTTTATTTTAATCGTAAACATAATTTTAATAAATTTTCCATTAAATAAGCTACCATGAGTTTTGGCCAGCTGATGACATCATTATACGATTCCACAATACAATAGAGATTTAAAAATTCTTATAACTTAAATAAAGAAACATAAACATATCTATGTATAACATTTAACAAGGAAAAGTTACGAATGTTGGAAAATAAGTAGGTACTTGCGAAACGATCGCTATTACCGACGCGTGAGCTAATTGGATATTTAATCAAAAATACATTTGACTCACAAATGAGGGGGAAAATTGTGTGTTATTACACGTGTTACCGTCATATGACGGAACTTGAAATATTATCGTAATACGAATACTCTTAACGAGACAGTTAAGAACATTTTTTAATTTAATTTTGTTTCTTTAACTTATTTTTACTTTTAAACCAATTTAAAATCATAAGTGTAACCGATATCTTTTTTTTTTGTTTAGTGATATAGATAAGAATATTATAAATAAACCTATACTTTATGATCATAATTTTGACCACCAAGCAAAAACTAGTACGAACTATTACAAATTGCCTCGAGATTTTCAAAAATTACAAGAGAAACATTATATTGCTGTTGTTATCATACATATTATAGTTACAAGATGTGGTTAAATATATGATTGAATATAGTGTCAATTTCACAATATTCAATCATACGTGACCACTTCCTATAACTATAATATCTATACAATACCTTCATATAATACAAATTAGATGCGATTTAGACAAATAAACTCAGTTAAATAAGATTGTTATTCCAAGATTCGACGAAGGAAAATTAACTGTTTTTTTACTTATTAAATTCAGTACAAACATATTCAATTACGTTTAACAAAGGACGTGATTCATAAACGATTATATCAATACTGACAATATACTGCTGCGCAATTTGCATTCCAAGATGGACACTGTTTGTTTGAAAGAACACAAGAAAATGGATAATTACGAGTCGAACTCGTGCGGGGAGTAGTTCGTACCAACAAATCTTCATTATTTTTTATTTTTTAGATATCAGGCATAGAACTAATTGGATTGTGAAATTAGACTGTCTATCTATAACGGTTTAATAGATAAAGCGAAAAACGCTGATTTCTTGTACGGCGTTTTTATTTTGTTATTTTTAAAATACGTATTCTGTAAAAATGTGTAAAAGGCGTATATCTATTACGCTTCGAGACATAGTCCTGTGACAGATGGACAGAGGAATAGATAGGAATCTTAGTAACAGGATTCTGTCTTTATCCTATACGGAACTCTAAATAGCGTCTATGTATTTATGTACGCAAGTTATACCCCATTGTAGTAGGTATATAGACTGGACATTTACTAGGTAAATTTAGTGTCGATTTCAGATGTCGGTGTTATAAAATTCACTCTCACATTAGTGCCAAGTCGAACAAAATAATTTTAAATAATTATTTTTAATAATTTTTATGATGCGTAATTAACCATAGGGTCTTCACGCTTCACACATTAAAATAATTGAATGTCTTTTTTTATCAATTACGCCAAAAAAGTTATTAAATAATACCACGTGCAATATTAATAACACAGTTAATAACACGTGTTTTAACTGTGTTATTAATATTAGTATTAATAAGTTATTATTGTAAGGAATTATTAATAAATATGTATGCAAAGGGAATTGGTAGTATATAGGTAACAGTACGTAACAAGTTATTTTATTAATGACATGTTTTTAAATATCTTAATAATTTATTCATATGACGTCATTAGCACGAGGTTCCTAATTAAGTTGACAGGGATCTTTTATAACATTATTATTACTATATACTATACACTATGTTATGTTAATATATCATATGACATAATATAAGGTTTATAAAATATTAAGACGTAAGGTCCCCAACCATACCATAACCCGGCTGCACCAGGACATTACAAACGAAACACGCATCATTTCAGGGAGCACCCATTAGTTCTATACGTGTTCAGCAAACAGAGCAACATACATAAGTTGTTCACCGAACAGACACGCTCAGGGAGTCTATGCGTGAACGAAACGATCATGTTTTATGGCGGTAAGGAACAGATTATGGCATGTGGCTTTTTGTAAAATTATCACGTTTTTATTTTTAATCTGTGGTTTGGATTAAGCGTTATAAAATTCACACTGTCTGACAGACAGAAATGTGACAGATTTATAATCTGTAACGTGTATGACAGATATCGTTTTTTTAAGTATAAAAAAATAAAAGATCAACAACAACAACAAAACTATCAGTTTTTATTTGTTAAATGATTCGTAGTATCGTAAATTAATGTATGTAATTTTACAAAAAGCCGACGGTGGTAGGATGGGGTCACTGTTTCTTATTCAAATTTATTCATCGCTCACAAACACACGTCTGCTTGTATATAAAATACACTTTACTTGTACATATCACGTTTTGGAGGTCAATAAACAGTGTATTCCGTATATGATTTACAGATTTTAGATAAGTATTTTCAGCGGAAATTTTATGTACAACAGTGTCATAGAAATCGACAATATCCTAAAACGTGATAGTATAAAACTTTTTGTTTGTTGGTTTCGGTTCATGGACATGATGGGTAATCATGGTAAAAACTAAACTACTGGTTCTATGGAAAAGTAAATGAATATAGGTGACGGTTATATGTTTTCTTGTAGTTATTATGTCTTAAATATGTTAATACACTGTAATTATTTTGTACTATTCTGATATATTTTATTCATTTTTTAAAATGACTACTGATTGTGTAAATATAGGTATTTGCTAATACCCTTTTGTTTTAATTAATGTTTGCATTAATATAATACTTTTATAGTTCCTAATGTATTTAATTTATGGATTTTGAGCGCGTGGCATAGCAAAAGCAGTTTCTTTTGTGTTACAAATAGTTTGTTTTCGAATAGATGGCACTGTATTGTCTACGGTAGCGCCACCTACAACCAGTAAATTTTTGTTGCAAACTTTATATTTCCTTTCATTGTAATTCCCTCGTAGATTCTTCTTAACTTTCTGTTTTACCCTGGTGGTGGTCTGTACTTCTGTGCTTGGTCTGTAGAGAGAAGCCGTTGGTCCTGTACGTGTTCAGCACGAACAAGGAGGTTGTGTCGAGAGTTATCGATAACACCAGTAGCGGCGGGATGTGCATTAACGATACAGTGATGCAAATGGGAGGTATGGAGAAAGTTTTACGTTATTGGTTTTTAAACATCAAATATTTTACAATTTGTTTGCACAGTGATAGTGAAAAATTATCGTAAAGTTTCAGCCATATTCAAATCCTTTTTTTTCTTTAGCGGCAAACGATTTCTGGTCACAAAAATGCTTAAAATGCTTAAATAAGTTCAAAATGGCAATTATTTAGAATTTACAGTCAAATATTTAAATTATATTCATGTCATAGACATTCTAGAAAGTCGTAACTAAATAAAACGACACAACACAAATTTTAGTTATTAATGTTTTGTTTTTATAAGTATAGAGAATGGTACCTATATTATAGTTGTAATTAAATTTCTGTGTGTATGTGTTGTAATATAAATAGTTTATGATCATATTAACTCAATGTTTGCGAATGTGTGTGAATAATAATTATATAATTTTCTATACCTAATCCTAGCGTAGCATGATTGTATATAATCTTAATACTTGCTTTTCTTGAAATATATACTTAAGCTATAGTAAATTGCATGAATAACTAATTTTCATAATTAACTTGTAGCTTAAACATAGTTTTAATTGAGTTATATCCGTAACCATGAATTTTACCACAATTACATATATTTAATTAATTTTTTACCTACAATAGATTATTAAAATTAAACAGAAAGCTTAGTTAGTTTTTATTTACGTTAATTAATTCAGAACACAGTAATTAGTAGTGTCTTAAAATCATACATCTACATTATGAATGTGCATATTCAATGCATGCCCACTGCGCATTTATAAAACAACAAATAAATAAATTGTTCTAAAATATTGGAGTCTACATGTAATTATACTATGAATATGAAGAAAAATAATATTTTGAAATCACACTGAATTTGGTTACATTAGCTGTTATTATTCAGATTTTATACGCATTTAATGTAAATTAAGAAACTACATTAAAATTAAGTAATTACAAGTAAATTTTGATACAAAAATTGTTTCATTTTTATTTATACAAAAATTCTAACAAGTAATATAAATGTATGTAACATTACAGTTGATACGCTACCATTCGGTGGTGTTGGTAACAGTGGTATCGGCGCCTACCACGGCAAGGCGTCCTTCGATACCTTTACGCACAAGAAGAGCTGCCTCATCAAAAACTTCGCTATGATCGGCGAAAAACTCGGATCGTGAGTATTGGCCTCAAAATATTAATGACAAATTGACATTGTATGTAATAAAATGTTACGGGATATAATAATAATAGTAATGTATACACATAATATCTTATAATTGAATATAAATAGCGACATGATTATAATGAACATTTTACTTATATAACTTATTATACTGAAATTGGGACTTATATTATGTTCAATTTAACTCAATTCTCTTCTTTAATCTTCTGTATAAATAATTATATGAATATTTGCATATCATAATAATATGACTAGATATAATGGAACTGTCAGTAATATGTAAACCACCTTGTACCTATATCTATTAACAAGTAAACTATAGTTATTTGAAGGTCTTAAAATTTGTCATGACATGTCATTATATTTTCAAGTATATGCATGTCTCATTCTTTAACATGCCCTACAGCCCAAACCGGCTTGACAGATTTTAAAATGACGTTTCATTAGATTTGGCCAACGTGTTTGTGTGACACAGGCTATTTTTAAGGAAATTAAGCTGAGATTGTAGGAGCTTTTATAATAATTATGCTATTATATAATATTTATTCTAGAGCGAGATACCCGCCCTACACAGATGGGAACCTGAAATTCATAGTGACACTGATGCGTAAAAGGCACGGCCCTTCGCTCAAGTTCCTGCCCTACCTCCTCACGTTCGCGCTGGGCGTCGGACTGTCCTACGGTATCTTCGCTTGGCAGAAGGTAAAGAAGTGAATGTGGCTTCAGTATTATTTGTAGGTATGTAGGTCGGCTGGTCTATGTCATTGGGGTTAGAGGTAACAAAAGAGTTGCTTGTATTAATATGTGATTATACACTATGGTTTTTATGCTCTTATATTGATGGAAAATATGCTCTCAAAATTTTAGTTTTTTTAAATAACTCCTAATAAAATTCAAAACATTAATTGTAAACTGAATGTTTTTCAACATTTTATTTAGCTTTTTTAATTAAACGATATTATAATTTATAAGTAACAATATTGAACTGCAAATTTTATATGCACGAAATATTTCATTTTGAGGTATTACGATCGTGATATAACTTATAAAAGTTACCTTAATTTATCAACTTATAATTAAATTATGTGCAATAGAGATAAGTCGAGTAATCATTTTATTAAGTTATTGATATGAATAAAATTCGCGATATATTGCACAATTCTGGATACCTGTGCTTATTTTTTCCCGGTTGCATTAAAATGGAGCTTAGAATTTATAGAAACTGGTTCTTGGTAACCCTAAAATAAGCACTACCTTCTTTTAAATAATTATTTACATAAGTATTTTGGAGTGGTTAAATGGGAAACGGTCGGGTAAATTAAAAATCGAGTAAAACTCTGCATTTGGATTCTGGTATTTTTGGTATTTTTTTACTCGGCCTGTCTCTATTTATATGCAAGAGTATAAGCTACATAGACATTTATTATAGATTAAATAAAAAGTATTTGATTTGATAATAGTACACTTTATTTAGGTCGACTAACGACGTCATATTTACAACGTATTGATATACTTACATACATAATAATTTATGCTTACCCGATTTGAAACATAACAATTCTTAATAGTATATTCTGTGCACCCTATATATTATTTAAATTTAAATATGTAAATTTCCATAAAAAAAGTCATATTAATGTGATACTTGTCTTATAAATAGTGTGTGAACTGAAAATTTTAGTGTCAGATGTGTAAATATGTAAAAGATTATACATTGTTATTTGTTTATACTATACGTATCAAAACAGTAATTAAATTACTCTGTCCGTAATCTCCCTTAATCCGTGTATTATCATCCTGTATAATTGAAACATAAATCTCTTTACTTTGAATATTTGTTTCATTTAATCCCCGTAGCAATATTCGTTTACACTAATATAATTAACAGTAAATTTAATTTATATTTAACTAGATATATCTGCTTAAACCTAAGGTTAAATAATTCAAACCGTTAATTTTCAGAAACGTATTTTTCGCAAAAGTGTTGACGCTAACCTTGTATTAATTGCACAGATATCAATTAAATTAACGTATCTTTAAAACAAGCAATAAAGCTTCAATTAATGTTTTAATTGCCCAAATTAAATTTTATTGCATTTTTCATGAACAAAATATTTTCGTTACCTTCGAAGTATGGCGCCATTAATGTCTCGTCTGTTCTTCAAATATTTGTGTTGCCACATACACATTTACATTTACCTTAAGTCTTAAAATAAAAAAATATTTCATTACTAAAAAATCTTAATTATTATACACACTATATGTTAACAGTATTTGTAATTATTAATAGTAACATTAATATTTCATATGGTTAAAAAATAATTATATTCAATAAGTTAATTATAAATATTTTACTTACAGATGAGTTCTGAAGATTTGTAGAGAAGATTTGCCTTACCTAAAACGCCGTGATTAAACATCTATTATAGGCATATGAAAGCTATATTTTAATAATTAACTATTGGAAGTGTTATATACGTTTAAGCTATTTTTATAAGATTTATTATGAAATATTTTCTAAACTCATGCATTTACTTTTTTTTATTTTTTCAACGCACTGTCGGTGGAAAACTTTTCTTCAATCAATCTTGCCGCATATAGTTATCTGAATGTACAATTATTGAATTGCCCACAACTATGAAATCATCTTTAAATAAACATTTGTTTTGTATTTTTATTTTTGTCAACATTTTGAATTGTGGCATTCCATAAAAAAATTATTTCAGTTGTCATGTTGGAATAATTTTGGATTTGTGATAAAAAGGACGTACTAGCAATGTTTTAATTTAATTTAATACTAAAAATTTATAGAAATTGTTTTTTTAACTATTTTTTATGTTTGTTATACAAAATGTATTTAATATTTTTATCTATGAAAACTGTTTGTAAATAAATAAGGGATTTGAAATACTACTTGTAATTTATTTCACCCATAAATCTTACAAGTTACGTTTAGTACCTACTGCATTCCATACATGGCTACCGTTCTCATGGTTTGAATTAGGGTTGTTGCGAATATCAGCATCAGCATCCGCTGATTATCAGCTTTCTTTTAAATATCAGCATCCGCATCCGCAACAAAAGATGCTGATATTGAAATTGTAACGTGTTCGTTGAAGGCGGGACCGAGCTTAAATCACGTGGAGTTTTAGCCAATCACAGAAGTTTATAAACACAAGTTGTCATCAAACAATCATTCGATTGTATTGACAACGTAATTTGGTCAGACATCAATAACTTTCGATCATAGTTCAATCAATCAATAACAGAATTATGTTCAATTCATAATGCCACATCGAGTGAAAAGTGCAATATGACCAAATATTTCGTTATTGAACAAAGATACGACACAGGGTAGTTTTTGTAAAAAAAATAACAAATAAATGCCGACTTCTGTGTCACTGCAGAGTGGAGGGTAGCTGAAGTGGATGTTGGTTCTGAAGTCGGTGCTAAATATATTTCGTTGGATAATGGCGTAAACAGCGTGTTCAATATGAGCGCCGGCTTCGGATATATGTGCTGAGCCAAAATTTGTTTCACTTGATTTTTGCTTTGTAGAGACATGGAAGTCGATTGTATTTTTTAATTAATTTTTTTTTCACCATTTTTAGTGATGACATACTAAAAATCTTACAAATACACTAGTCGCTCTTACGAATTTTTGAAAGTTCCCCTGGATTTCTCTGGTCTGCCATCATCAGACCCTTATTTCTTATAATGGAACTACTTTGGAAATATATTTTTTTCCAACAAAATAAAAATCATCCAGTTCGGTCATAAACGACGAAGTTATCCGCGAACAAACATAAAAAAGACATATATACGGTAGAATTGAGAAACCGCCTCATTTTGTGAAGTTGGTTAAAAAGACTATTCTCGTAAGGGACGTACAAATACCTCAGTATAATATATAGTTTTATTTAGTATTTTTAAATATCAGCATCAGCTGATATTAATCTGAAAAAATCAGCATCAGCATCAGAAAATAATATAACATACTAACATACATAAAACTGAAAATTCGTACCTTCAACTTTGCTAAAGATCATCACTTGATCAAATGCATAGTTTATGATTCCAATCCTTAACTAATATCGATTAAAATAATCGATGTTTTGGGCCCAAAAGATCGATTCTCCGATTAATCGATCTTAGATCGCCATCCCTAGTACCCGTGGGATTTCTGGGATAAAAACTATCCTATGTCCTTTCTCGGGTCTCAGACTATCTTTGTACAAAATTTCATTAAAATCGGTTCAGTGGTTTGGGCGTGAAGAAGAGACAACCAGACAGACAGACAGAGTTACTTTCGGATTTATAATATTAGTAAGGATGATACTTTTTCCGTTACATATCTATATCTAATTATTAATTTTGTATTCATAAAAAATTATATACCCTATAGTTAGGGTTCCATGCCCAAAGACTACAAACGGAACCCTATTACAAAACCTCCCCTGTGTCACAGTGTACCCTGTGTCTTTCACACGTCACAACCATAGGTATACTTCTTTGGTTGCCATGATAAGAAATAATAAAAAAAAATGATAATTTGGTGGTACGGAACCTGCTGTGTGCGATATCGTCTCGTAGTTGGCTAATTATTTTTATATTTCTTTTCTTATATACGATTATCGAAGGAATATAACATATTTTGTTCGTCTAAACTTTCGCTCTTCTCGCTCGTTGCCTTATGAATATTTTATTGCGTCCATGTAAACAGAATTTGAAAGAAATAATCGTATTTCGAGTTTTAATGCCAGCTGCTACCATGAGTGCAGTGGACTAGGATGTTTTAATTAAAAACATCGTGTAGAAATCTACATGCATAAAAAATCTTAAAAGTGAGTGAAGTCAATCATTTCGCACTAGGCCAGCGCCGTGGTCTTCACCTCTTTTACTCGGCGAGAAGACTTGTTCAATTGGTAAAAAACAGATTTTTTCAATTATTTTTCATACGTAATAAAAATTCGGGTAAATTTTTAAATGGCCATACCACGTATTATTAAGGTATCAACAGACTTGACGTTGTAAAACATTAAGTTGCGTACAAATCTGACAAATGTGAGAGTATGTGAGGGAGCTTTTTAAGTAATATATGAACAAACTGATTTGAATATTCGCGACTTCTGTTCAAACACATGAGTTGTCAAACAGACGTAGTAACTCACAGACCTGTATTTGTTATAGGTCTGTGTAGTATCTATTGGTAAACAGCGCGTGCACAGCGCATTTGCCAAATTTGTACGCAGTATCGTCGTGTTTTAATAGAATATTATATATCGTACCACTATTCCTACACTCTCGGTAATAAAAAAAAACATACAATTAGGTACTTCTTTATAATATAATACTAGCAGCCGAGCATGCCGTACGCCTGTTGGTTAGTGGCTACTGCCGACTACCCCATACATCTGTAATCAATCCCAGGTAAGAATCCTATAAGAAAGCCTGAAATAATTGTTTTCAAAAATTCCTACCTGAGGTGGGCCTCAAGTGAGCCCAGAGGAATAAGCTGCCCTTACCACACCCTTAGAACACAGTAGCGCTTAACATTGTTGTTATAAGGCAGAAATATGTGTGGCGGTGGAATCAAACCCTAGGTGGAGTTCTACCACCTTTAAAATATAACCTATATTTGTTTTATTACTTATAAATAAATTGTTCTATAGTAAAGTTCTATAAATAAATAGTTATAAATATATATAAGCATTTTTCATAAATAAATATAAGTAATAAAATAAATAATGTTATGACTTATTGAGTGTTACAATGGTACGATACACAATGTTACTTTTTAAAACAAACAAAAAAAGTTACTAAAATATTATTTACATTTTGATTACACTCCGTGCGTGTTTCGTATAAAATAAGTTTGTTGTACTATATTGTACTATATACTCAGTCTGATTGCACCTTTAGGTCATAGAGTATATAGATGCAGTTACCAGCCGAAAAATACCACTACAGACTTTAAAAAATTAAAAGAGCTTGTTTTTTATTTTATAAATAGATAAAATATATTGAATTATATATTTTTTTACAAATTAATGTGTTTATATTCAAATATTATGTGTCAATCAGAGTTTTCAATCCTACAAATGTAATGTTCTAGGGTAGTAAACTTCATTTTATAATTTTTACTATATTTTAGTATGAATTGATCATGTTTTTAGAATATTATGTACCTATTTTAATCTTTTTCCTTAATTTGCACAAAAATACTTTGTATGTTGTACTGTGCTAAAAAGACATGAATCAAAATCATATTTCCTAGAAATTGACAGATTTTTAATCTGACAAAAACATTATACTGATATAATTATTTATTCTGGCAATAATTAAAAGTAATGTTATAAATAATTTAATATTACTGCTGTAGATAATTTATCTTATTGGTAAAGTAACAGAAAATAATAGTAATAATCTGCTTAAATAATGTGTCAAATATAAAATACTTAGGGAAAATAACGTATCCAAATGTGTTAGTACTGTTAGTCAGTATTAGTATTTTTAGACATTGCAATACTAAATTACGAACGAAACGAAAGTGCTTGTGATGAGCAAAGACGATTAAAAAAGTGTCGATAGGTCAATATTCTCCAGAAATTAGCCACAATCTTCAGGTATCTACAAAATATACTAAATAACCACCCTCGCATGTGAGGGTACTATGTGGTGGTGCTGTTCTTCTTCCGCTAGTTCAGGTGCTTATTCACAATTGAGGGCTTGTCTGACTACTCCCTTCCCATATTCCTATACGGCGGCCATATTTATAAGTCATGAAAGGCGTTGACGCTCATCATAATTATTTGCGTTGTATTCTTTTGCAGGACCGATGGCTGCGATTCGCAAAAAATTAGTGATCGTCGGTGACGGTGCATGTGGTAAAACATGTCTTTTGATCGTGTTCAGCAAAGATCAGTTCCCGGAAGTGTATGTGCCGACAGTGTTCGAGAATTACGTCGCCGATATCGAGGTGGACGGTAAGCAGGTGGAACTGGCGCTATGGGATACGGCCGGCCAGGAGGACTACGACCGGCTGCGGCCGCTGTCGTACCCCGACACGGACGTTATACTTATGTGCTTTTCGGTGGACTCGCCCGACTCGCTCGAAAACATACCCGAGAAGTGGACGCCAGAGGTGAAGCACTTCTGTCCTAACGTGCCGATCATCCTGGTGGGCAACAAGAAGGACCTCCGCAACGACCCGGCCACGATCAACGAGCTGCGCAAGATGAAACAGGAGCCAGTGAAGCCGCAGGAGGGGCGCGCCATGGCGGAGAAGATTAACGCGTTCGCGTACCTGGAGTGCTCCGCCAAGAGCAAGGAGGGCGTCCGCGAGGTGTTCGAGACGGCGACCCGCGCCGCGTTACAGGTTAAGAAGAAGAAGAAGACTAGGTGTTCTCTGCTGTAATTGTGCTGTTGTCGGAGGAACTCTGATTTATGAATCGTTCGCATACTGCCTGAAACTTACGTTTGAAACGACTCGAACTCTGCAGCAGTCGCGGCGTTGGCCAGTGCTTCCTTCCGATACTGCCAGCCGACGCGATGTCGCGGCGCGTAGCACGCACACCCACTCAGTATTCGTGTGGCTATATTTTCACAATTGGTACTTGTATATTTTATAGATTATCTATAAAGAATAAGAGTAATTGCCTTAACAGAAGTAGTCGGGGGCGAGCGTGGTCCCCGTTTCCGGTGGACCCCGCTGGGATTTTTCGTGCTATACTATCGTTATATAATCAAGTAGCATTTCTTCAACATATAGATTATTCCTCGACCGGTGTCATTGCACCGAGACTTGATTGTTTAGTTTGGTATTTTGTATTTTAATTTTTTCAATAAAATAGTTATGTATAAATTGCGTAGGACATTTATTTAACATGGAGCGCGAGCCCCATTCTGACTCAGCCAAGTGCCTGTCAGCTGGATGCATCTCTGAGATGCCCAATCTGGTCTTGATCATGTAGGGCAGTTTTATTGTAATCTATTGTTTGTGTGAAATTTTAACTTCAGTATGATTAAATTGCATGCTACTATAATTTATTAGTAATAAAGAACCCCATGTTTTAACAATTCTTTTCTAGACTTTTTGACTTTTATAAAATTTAATACAGCATTTATAAATCAAAGGTTCTATATAGGATGGGGAATATTTAAGTTAAAATTCAATCATCTATGTTATGTTTTATTAGTATTGTAAGTACAAAATTATCTTACTTGAATATACATGAATTAACATAATTTCTAGATTTCCTTTTATAATTTAAGATTTTGGAACTATTCCAATTACAAATTTCTTAACTAATCAACCAAGCTTTCAATTTAGGAACCTCTTGACATTTTTAACAGCTGAACTGGATTGAATCTTCTGCGTGGTGTGAACATGAGTTGCTTCTGTTGATGCATTGTTGGCATGCGGTACGGCACGGCAATGCCGGCCGGCAACTGGGCCTCCTGACCCCTCAGCTCGGGCACCCAGTCCGCATACAACAATGTATCCACCATCTGCAGTCCTTCAGCAGGCATTGGCGTGATCACATACAAAGTTCCTCTTTCAAAATCAATCCCTCGTATAAGTCCTGCAAGTGAATAAGTGACAATATAAGAATATATAAACTTATCAGCTAATCAAGTCCTATATTATAGTGCTCTTATTGATAACACAAATATGATATTAATGATGTACTTTGTTCGAGTTACATCACCTTTGACTCATATAGGTGTTTAACTCGAAGCAAGATAGTGTCTGCAAATGTACACTTAATTTTCTCTGTATGTCTATATTTATAAATTACATATATCTTAATATTATTATGGCATATTGTAATATTTAATTTTGCCAGTAATTTCTTAAAATTTTATATCTTAAATTTACAGGTTTAATCTTTCTTCTGATTATACATGGTCCAAATGCCACATGATTTGATCATAGCAAAAGACTGCTAGTTCTATTTATATCGGTAACTGTTTCTCATTGCAAATTGAACTATGTGTAACAGTTTGTTGTTATATTATAATAGAGAAACGCCATCATAGAACTTGAACTTCCTATCTATAGAATATGTTAACTTAGGAATTACCGTGTCCATGGCACAAGAGTGGTTCGTCGGCCAAAACATACGTCTTCTTGGTAACACTGCCTGGTTCGTGTTGACACAGTGCGACTATTTTACCGTTGAGCACCTGTGAAACTGTACCTTCGGGAATTTTTACATTCATGTATACACACAAATCTTGTAACTGCACTCTGGAAAAATAAAAGGTTTTCTATACAAAGTCTAATTAGAATTTTCCTCTTACACGTAGATAGTTGTTTGTTGTAGTGCTAGTTTGTGTCGTTAATGATAAAGAGGCATCGAGGATTGATTAATGTGGCTGTATCCGCAGCCAGTGACTCACCAGATTCCTAGCAACTTGTATCTTTCTTTACTCATTTGTGAAACAATAATGCGATTATATTTATATTGAATTTGTCACTATAATTCAAGTGTAATTGTTGTATATCTTTGTGTTTATAAACTGCTAAACTTACTTGCCTAATATCTTTTTATTATAGTAGAAATTTATTGATTGATTAGATATGTTTACGGTATGAATAAAACATAATTAATTCATAAATTAATGACAGGTTTATATGAAACTAACGTGTAGGTATAGTATAAATGTACTAGTAGAAAACTAGCTACTTATGCACTATGTTCTACTGCACAATATGTTATAAATATTTATATTGCTCAATGACAGGACGTTGACCAATATTTCTTACATGGCTCTAAAGTCTAAATTGATTGATTGTGGGGTTGCATAGCAAGTTGATTTCAATTCCAACCCTCATACTTAGCTTTATCTGCTTGTCGGTGTTACTTAGTTTTTAATTAAATTTTCACACATGCTTATTTTCAAATGCTAATTCTATAAATGTCTAATGGGTTAATTTTGGAAATTTCTGGACCGATTTAGATGAAACTTTCGTGTTATGATAATCTACAGCAATGAGCTTTTAATTGGGAAGAATTAATGCTTATACAACTCTTCCACGGATCACGTAAAAAGTTATCGCGCAATATAACTCAGTGTAGCCTTCATAGATGAACTTATGTAGTTAACTATTCGTCGGTAAAGTAGTTAAACTGCTTAAAGAACATTTCTGAAAGCGCCCTAATAACATCACATACATAAATTCTATCAATTGTTAAACCAGCACAAGTTAATTCGCTAAATGGTTTTAAATTAAAGTGTACAGTATCTTTCCCTTGCATGCGAGGGCACGGTGCTATGACATCATTGCAAGCGATGCGTCATCCATGAGTTATAAAAAGATGACGTGCGAATTCCACCTAAACTGGTATTTTGTTTACTGTAAATATTATACTATAAATATAATTACACTATACTATTAACTATATAATTAGTTGTAAATATTAGCTGAATTTATTGATGGATATATAAACTTTTTTCTGAAAATTCATTAGTGATTAAGTTTTATACATAGACTTGTATCACCGTGCGTTTCCATGACGTGTGGTGTTATTTACACACGGAGAGGAACCCTGAGCGCCAAACAAGAAATCTATATTAATCATGTAGCTGTTTTGGTAAGCCCGAGAATCGAACCCGAGACTTGCGTAGCATCTACAGTAACCGCGCCATATGCGTCATGAAGAGAATGGAGGTTTCCAACTATAGGTATGTGCATTCAAAATTTACCCAATATTAGAAGCAAACCTGTTATATTACTGCGTAAAGGCCTAATAATATTTAATATAACTTTTTAAGCGCTAAGGAAGTCTAGTATTTCCTCTCTATGCTATGTACAGTACTGATCAAATCACAAACTTAATTATTGTCAAAAGATTTTAAACCAGCCTGTAATCTGTAATAGACAATGTTCTTTAATTTTGCCTCAAAATTGTAAGTTTGAAAAAAAACCAAAACACTTACTCGTATGGCGTGATGCCTAATAACGTGGAACCCCTATTAATACCGAGCAACTCGCTGAAGTAGGCAAGATAATTCAGATATCGTTCGTCTCGTGGCGCAAGCGTATTATTATTCTTCACGGGACTGTCTGTGTGATGGGACAAGATGAAGTCATACTCCAAATTATCAGGGCACGTCGTGTTTGCGAACAGTCTCATGTTTTTGTAGTAATCATAATGCGCTGCAACTAATTGAGGTCGTAGGAACATATCGTATCTTTTTTTAGCGTTCTTAGAGTCGATTTGTAGTAGGTAAGTCGGGCGACAATGCAAGATGACAATTGTTATGAAGTGTAATCCGACAACATTACACAGTCCCATTGTGTTGACGATCCAGCGCATGTCTCTGAGCCGCTCGTCGTTGGCGCAGTGGGTGATTAGCTCGACGACTGCGTTTACGTAACGCCTCATGTTATCTAATGGGTTTATCATGCCTAAGTTCAGTGTCCTGTAAGAAATCTGTACATTAGTATGCTAGAAAATCCCAATAATCCCGATATTTAGCTATCCTAGGGACTATGTTAACAGTACATATGTATCTAATAGTACATATACACAGTTACATCGCTAGTAAATGAAATACATTTCCACACAGCACCATTCTGCCTCTTGGTGTAGCCAGAATCCACCAGTATCTATATATGTTATATGCTATTATGAGATATGTGACCAACTGGGAATCGAACCTGGAACCTTCCTAACAGAATATTGTTGAAGAGAGCAATGACTACGCTACAAGGGCTGTGTTCCTATATCTGTACTTTATTAAAATTAAACTATCAATAGTTCCATATAAATTCGAATAGATTGTTCCTCTATTAAGTTTCAATGGGCTTCAAATGTATACATTTGAAGCAATACACCGCGATAAACTTGCTACTTTGACTGGACTGGCAACTGCATAAACCACCTGTTGAGTACCACAACATAAACATCGGCAACAAGTGGGTTCAGCGAAGCCAGTTTAAAGACACGAATAGCCTATTAGATGCTAATAATAGCACAAAATATAAATAACATACTTATGCGTATATATTTATACACAAATGAACTAAGCTATGATTTTTGTTAGCTATTTAGACATCACTAGACATTAAATTTATTTCGTAGGGACCGATTTATGAGGTAATGATCCTTTTATGTAATGGGCAATGTCCTTGGACTCTCCAACTTGAAGGGGATATGGTGGATTCAAAACATTGATTACTTAGCGACACGAACACGTAGGGAGGCCTGCTGTTGTAGGATTTCCTGTGCTATATAAGTACAATCCAAGTGCCTATTTAATTTACGTGTTGTTGAGCACAATTTATTTAAGTTGCGATTTTGATTTTTTTTACCTAAATATGCCTCTCCTCTTGAGAACTGTGAGGTGCCTAAGCTAAAAAGAAAATTTATTTTCTTTTTTTTCATAATATGAGAGTAGCAGATGAGCATGTATTCCACCACATGGTACGGGGCTACTACCGCCCATGGATATTTGTAATCAATCAGATAAGATTATTACACACCTGAGGACTAAACTGGAATGCCTTGGAAAAGTATGTCTCCCTTACCACACCCTTCAAATCAGATCACAGCAATGCTTAACACTGCTCTTAATAGGCAGAAACAGGCGTGGCGATGATGCCGACGGAGTCGTACCACAGATGGTTATACAGCCTACAAATGCACAGATGGCTGTCTAAATAAAAAAACCTATAATAAAACATCACCTAAGTACCATACCTTTCTGGTTTCCTCAAGTGTGTGAAATTAGGCCCTAATAAAGGGTCTGTCACAACAGTAGCTGAGATATTGCCTGCTACAGTGAACTCACACTGTCCTATGTCCAAATCTATTACGAGGACAGGTCCATGGGCTACCAGCTTGTTCACATGGTAACGCACGCAGGTGGACTTTCCAACCCCTTTACCACCGCATATAATTCCTCTGCTCTGCTCTTCTGCAAAAAAATTAACATTTCCTTTAATTACTGGGTAAATAAGAATGGTCATAAAGAACACATTTTTTTGTAAGTTATAATATAGTCAATGGAAAGGCTAAAAAAATATTTCTATACTGACAGCCACATTCTAGGATTCCCTGTGTCGTGGGTATAATGAACACACACAAAGATGAATACACAAACACTTGGACCCAGAAACAGAAATAAGCTGGGGATAGAAACCTGGACTCTCTGCATATCAGACCTGCATGGTAACTGAACCGCCACGCGAGACGTCAAAGCGGTCCCTTTACATGTTAAACTTTACAGTGACGATATAATAAATAGTATGTAGTAACAGTATGTATCTTGACAGTGAGTAGTATATAAACGAGAATAGAATAATGTTAGAAGCTATTTACAGATGTAACAGTTAAGGATTAAGTATGTAAGCCTTATTTAAATATTACATCAGCAGTTCTAAGCTAGTGCATTGATTTGAAGGGTACGATAAAGTAAAGTACATGATATAAGGTACAACAAAAAATATTAAAGATTGGTTACAATCAAGTTTATATCTTGTTAAATGTTTAATTGACCTCTTAACATTAATAAGAATGGACTTGGTTACTTGCTTTTATTCTCTCTTAATTCATTTAATTATCTTATATGACTTTCTATGAAGTATATTGAACCAATAGTCCTACTTGTGCATTGCATTGTACCTACAATTGCATTGTGTTAAACTTTACTGCTTTTGGGTGTAAAAACCTTACCACAACCAATGGAACCACTCCATTTTATATTTATACTAGCTGACCCGCCAAATGTTGTGTGAATGTGAACAATCCTTATCACTGAGGGGTATGAAAAATAGATAGTAGCCGATTCTCAAACCTACTGAATATGCATATAAAATTTGGTGAAAATTGATGAAGCCGTTCTGAGGAGTATGTAACCAACACTGTGTCACGAGAATTTTATATATAAGATTAAAATGGAAGTTGGAACCAAGTAAAATTGGAACCTTCCTATACATTATGTAATAGTTGAATACTTACTAAAGCAGAATTTATTAAGCTCCTGCCAAATGATAGGCACATGAAACATCTTGCGTGGCTCATTTAAATAGATTGTGCAACCTAATCTTTCCATTGCTTTCATATGGCAGTAGTCCATGTGCTTGCTAGACTTAGAAAACAGATTAGCAATAGAGAAGTATTCCTCTACAAAGTTCATCTTAATACTTCTTAACGGCTCTAATAATAGAACTCCATCATGTTCACCGATTGTGGTTACTATGTCTTCAGCTTCAGCCGTGCTCAGTCCTATTGATGTTAATTTACTGAACAAACCATAATAGGCACTGTCTTTCTCAACAGTTGTTAGGCATTGAGCAAAACTGCAATGTGGGGCATATACTTCATGGGGTTCTTCATTTATTACATGCCCAAACATTTCAACTGTGCCACCCAGAGCCTTAACTTTGAATTTGCCATGTATATACATCTTTGCGGGGTGTTTCATTACACAAACACATGTGTTATTATTGAAAATCAGTTTTATTGAGTCTTCCAGATTATTTTTTGTTAATTCTTCAGATATTTCCGATTGCATAGTTTCATCAATATTGATAATGCTGTCATTTTGACTAGAATCTAAGTGTATAACATCCTTCATCTCTCCCTGGGTGATACCCACATCTATTGTAGATTTTGCTTCCTCTTCAGTAAAATCTGTTATTTCTTCTGCCATATCATTTTCATCAATTGTCATTATGTTTGTTGAATACAAGCTAGAATCATTCTCGGAGAATATTAAATTTTCATTGTCAAATGGAATGTTTTTTATAGTAGAATGTTTATAGTCTCCGAGAACAGTGTCAAAGTCTTCTTGTGGCATTTCTGTAGCATTAATAGAGATATATGGTGGTGATGAGATAGCACTGTTTTCTAACGATTCATGTATAGTTGGAATGTTATCATCTTTTGTAAATCTCGGGTGTACTACCTGTGGTGATTTGGAAACTTTATTTTTTTTACTCTTGTTACTAGATTTAACTTTCTGGGGAATAACATTCTCTTCATCAACCTTCTCTAGTTTCCTTTTTGGAACTGCTTTGCTTTCGTCCTTGTTTCTTAACCTCTCATGAATTTTTGCAGCTAACAGTCCATCGGGATCGAATTCCTGTGAGGTTTCTACATCTGTCAATGATTTTAAGGAGGCACCTAGTGAAAGTTCCTCATCACTTTGTGAGGAAGAGACATCAGCTTCAAGTTGGATGTCTTCAGAGGTAGAGGAATCTGGTAAAGATTGATGGCTCACTGAGTCTTCATTGTCACTGTCTATGGGTAGGTCAGGTATCCGAGGTGAACCCTCTATGTTCAATTCATCGAAAATACTATCGATTTCTTCAGGTGACCCGATAGTGGCGCGAGTGGTGTCATCAGCACCGCTCGATTCAGTTAGGTTCAAGTCGGAGAAACCACTAACGGACGACGAGTCGTCGCAATCAATTTGTATATCCATGGAACTCTTAATTATATCGTTATTACTACTTTTATACCCATACAACATCTGTTTAAGCTGCTTCTTCACTGTCTCCTCTGATTTTTTCTCCTTTTTTAATGTTTCGGCACCCTTCGCTACGTGCGCTTGTTCAAAGAACTCCATATTTTGCTTTAACTATTTTATATTTATGCAGATACACTTATGACCATATATATTTTATGTTACTGCTGGTGTTTAATTAACCAAATTGGTAAATCAATTATTGATTTGTAAAATAATTAAAACATTGGCGCATGGAAGGAGACTTCAAATTCAATCAAAGGCATGTTGTTGTGACAGCCGCTGTCATTTTAACCCGGTTGAATTTGTCATATTGTTTTTTTTTATTTTTTTTAATGGTGTTTTACGGCTTTGGCTTTTTGCTTTTCAGCCGAACTTTATTGTCTTGTCATATTGACAGAAACATCACAGATTCCATAATGATTGTGTGCAAATATTCGGCAACTTTATATATAACATAGCGTATACATATGTTATTATGACCGTGTGTTATATAATTAATTGCATTTATTCCTATTGATTTAGAAACAGGAGAGTCTTGATGGTATATGGCCACTGTCTCCCATGTACATTTATTATCATGAAACTTGCTTTTCTCTTCTGTTTGTTATCAACCCCAGATAAGTGGCCTAGGTTAGCCACACTACCCCTGAAGATAAGTATGATCGTCTTATGAAAGGATCCCTTACCAAACCCTTGAATCAATTACTTTCGAAATGAATTTTGTAGTATAACGCATCGAATTTGCCTCATCAATGTATTCTTCGGATTACAAAGCGATAGATTAACAAAAATGCGGCCCTATCAGAAAATAATCATTAGGGACAACTCTCATACGGAATTATGAAAAAGCTCAATAAACAGACATCAGAGTATGTTTAAAAACGTTGTCCTCAGGTTATAGTACTGTAATAGTTCACGTACGTAGTTATACGTACATATATTGTGGCTAATCACGTATTAATTACCAGACCATATAGAAATCCGCCGAGATTTTCAGTTTTATATTTTTATATACTAAAACCTATTCACAATAACAATTTCTAAAGGTCTCTATAGGCATAAAATAAAAAAAAAACATTTCATTTCTTTGGTATCATTGGATTGATTGAAAAATATAAGATTACAGTTTTGTCCAAACACATTGTTGTTTATTAAATTCTTGTTTTTTCTTTGATTTAAAGTAATTAACCCACTTGGTTCAAAAAGGGCATGAAATAAAAGACACCAGTAATATTTTAGTTTATATATAACACCTGACGTTTCGAGATAAATACATTCCATGATTGTATTCACATTCAATACAGTCCATACGAATACAACTACAAGATCGCTGACGGAAGTATTAGCCACGAGTAGAATGCTTCCGTTGACGGTCACTTAACATTGGAATTTTAACAAGAAATTGTGGCGCGTCTGTTGCCGATTTATAACATACGAAACACAATCTCGAGTTAAAGGCTAACTCATACTAAGCGCTTACTGCGATGTGAAGGTACCGAGGAAGTCGGTGACGATCTTCTTGAGAGCGGCGTCCGACTCGGGCGTGATCTGACCGTCCTTGGCGATGGTGCTCAGCAGACCCTGGTGGCTGGTCTTGATGTGCTGGGTGAATTCCTTCTCGAAAGCGGTGATCTTGGTGGGGTCCAGTTTGTCGAGGTGTCCACGCACACCGCAGTAGATGATGGCGACCTGCTCCTCGATGGCCATGGGCACGTACTGGCCTTGCTTCAGGAGCTCAGTGAGACGCATACCACGGTTCAACAGCTGCTGGGTGGCGGCGTCCAAGTCGGAACCGAACTGAGCGAAAGCGGCGACCTCACGGTACTGCGCCAACTCCAGCTTCATGGAGCCGGCCACCTGCGAAAAGAATACTTGACTTAGCTGTAATGTCTACTAACGCGAAACTGAATATTTCATTCCTATCCTAGTATCCCTAAGGCACTCATGCAATAAAAAAAATGTAATACAATGAGTCCTATTTCTGCCATAAAACAAAAACGCAAAATTGTAGTGCAGATAAAATTGCCATAAAACCAAACACAGAAAAAAGAAGAAAATAACTTACATTGATCGTTGAATTGCGTTATTATCATCAGTTAATAAAATGCAAGATAAAAAAAAAAATATCCTCTCTTCAATACTCTCATTCATTATTTCGTCTATTTATTTTTAAACAAAATAATAATAACCTGCTTCATAGCCTTGGTCTGGGCCGCGGAACCGACACGGGACACGGACAGACCGACGTTGATGGCGGGACGGATACCCTTGTAGAACAGCTCAGTCTCCAAGAAGATTTGGCCGTCAGTGATGGAGATCACGTTGGTTGGAATGTACGCGGACACGTCACCAGCCTGGGTTTCAATCACGGGCAGGGCGGTGAGGGAACCGCCACCCATCTTGTCGGACCTGTAATATAAAGACGTTTTATTAAAAAATATTATATATGTAACGCAGAGAACATATGGGTCGTAGCGCCATTACAGTAAGTAAGTAACACAAGGAAAAATCGTAAATGCTTATTCGTATTGAAGTCGCTGGCGAAGTCGCGAAATATTATACATATGGCATTGTATTATTAGTTTCCAAAAACAAGCGTAGCGAACAATATTCACATGAATAGCAGGATCTGCTGTCTGCCTACGTCAACGTGCCCGCAAGTTCTATATTACGCACTAAGATGCGACATTTTTTATGCATAAAATAGCAATCCTACTACAGACTAATGTAGATTTATACTTTTGGTAAATATAAAGAGGATGTAGACTTACATCTTGGCGGCACGCTCGAGCAGACGGGAGTGGAGGTAGAACACATCACCGGGGTAGGCCTCACGACCGGGGGGACGACGCAGCAGCAGAGACATCTGTAGAGTATTGTAATACAACATTATACAGTAGCTATAAGTAACTGCCAATGATTTTCAAGTATATAGTGGTCCATATATTTTTAATGCTTTCTTACAAGATAATAAATGTAATAATTTTAGAATTATTAAAATTGTAACATTTGAAAAAAAATCTTTACAAGAAGAATAAAAATAACAGAATATTAAATAAAACTATTATTTTATACTACTATGAAAATAATTTAGAATTGTTGCATGGAAAACGCGCTCTGATGCGTTTTAAAACCGATGGTACTGTAATGCCATTATTCCACATAATTTAGAACGTAACACACCTGACGGTAGGCCACGGCCTGCTTGGACAGATCGTCGTAGATGATGAGGGCGTGCTTGCCGTTGTCGCGGAAGAACTCTCCCATGGCGCAGCCCGAGTACGGCGCGAGGTACTGCAGGGGCGCGGCGTCCGACGCGGTGGCGGACACGATGATGGTGTAGTTGATGGCACCTGGAAAGGCAGAGTATAACAATTATTAAATTTGAGATGTAGCTCAAATTTTAGTGATGTAAGTAAAACTTTCTTCAGGTTCAAGATTTTCTACTACAGAACAGACTTCACAAAATCAATTGTTTCAAGAATATAATACTACATACTGTTATTTTATAATTTTATCAAACTAAAGGAAGTTTATATCATTTATTTTCTCAATTATTACTCAATATTCCAAAATAATTATATCGGCCATGCTCCAACATTCCCAGAACAGAGCTTGTATAAGATGTTTAAAAAACTTCGATAGCGTGATTCAGAATACTCGTGGCGCCATCTCTTGACGAGTAGCGGGAAGTCGCCACGACACGTATTGTTAAATTTTTTTAAATGCTCCTCTTCTTTATTGTTCTCTATTTTTCGTCCAGAAGTTCCTGTATCCGCCTAACATCTGACCACTGTATGAATAACAGGTGACACCCACCAGCATCAGTCAGCCTCTTCACGATCTGGGCGACGGTGGACCTCTTCTGTCCGATGGCGACGTAGATGCAGTACAGCTTCTTCTTCTCGTCCTCGCCCTTGTTGAAGCGCTGCTGGTTGATGATGGTGTCGATGGCCAGCGCGGTCTTGCCGGTCTGACGGTCGCCGATGATCAACTCACGCTGACCACGACCGATGGGCACCAGCGAGTCTACAGCCTTGATACCTATTTATCATGAAAACAAAACCAAATATTAAGAAAGTTTCAAATATAATATGTATTTTTTTGGTTTTTACTTGATACTACAAATAGTATGAACTCAAAAAATGACAACAGTAATTTGTTATAACCCTAAGAATCTGGTACCGAATGCAATTTTTTTTTTGGTAAATACACAAGACAAATGTTTTGTTGTAGTACAATTTCTAGCGTAGCTGTTCGATGCATATATATAACGCTAATCCTATTTAGTATGTAGCTCATTAACAAAATCCGATTAGGAAACATTATTATTGGATTTGATTTTGAAGATATCTTTTTACGAAAATGAAATAATAAAAATAAAAGAGAAATGTAAAGTTGGCACCCCTAACATAAAGTATAGGCTACTACATATTTTTCTGTTTTCTAACAATTTTTGATCGGTAATTATAATGCGCGATCTTTACTTCGTTAACCATTTTCCAAACTCACCAGTCTGCATAGGCTCGCGCACAGACACACGGGGGATGATACCGGGGGCTTTGATACCGACTCGCATGCGGCTCTTTGTGTCGACGGGGCCCTTGCCGTCGATGGGGTTGCCCAGAGCGTCCACCACGCGGCCGAGCAGCTGCTCGCCGACCGGCACGTCCACGATGGCGCCGGTACGCTTCACGATATCGTCCTGCTTGATCAGCTTGTCGTTACCGAACACCACCACACCCACGTTGTCGGGCTCCAAGTTGAGGGCCATACCCTAGATGAAGATTTGTATTGATTTATTCTTGTCATGATTGTACTGAATGGCATTCAAAGTATACAATTTTTGGATTATTAGTTGCTTTAATTTTTGACAAGGACAAAGACAAACAAATTCCCAGAACTGACGTGTTATCATATACAATTTGGAACCCTTTGCATATTAGACAGATATGGTAATTGATGGATTTAGTTTCTACTAGAAAATAAAATAGAATAGAAAATAGAAATAAATTAGCAATTCCTAAACATAGATTATGCAAGGTGGCTCGATCTTTCATGGGTAACTGTATTCGCTACTACAATAAAATACCTGACCACATTTTGAATCTCACAGAAAAACAGTTCAAACATGTTGTTAAACAAACGCTATGTAAAAAAGCATACTATAAACTAAGTGATTATTTGACTGACAAAACGGTGTGGTCTGAAGTAGTTCCAGCTCCACATGTACCATTAGGTTAAGTTTAACATTGTAAAATCCATTTTTTTTAAAAGACGTGTGTTATGGAGTTTCTTTCGCCGCTTCTTCTCCATAACGAAACACCTTGTGAAGTGGTGGTAGTTTGACATTCAAAAAGTGCTCTGTAAAGAACCTATTTTGAATAAAAAAAATTGATTTGATTTGATTTGACTATAGAATAGAAAAGAGTACAACACTGTTCTTATCGACCTACAATTGTAAGTCATATTGAAAGGGAAACTTCATAAAATGCCATGGGTTAAGTTAATATTATTTTATAATGAAAGAAATAACAACCTGACAAGAGTTTTTATCTTGAATGGTCACCTTCTATTATAAACATTTGTAACACTAAAGTACTTTTTAGGTGATTGCATCTTGACTGCCTTTATCAATTTGAGAAATTATACCCATTATAAAAACACAATGAACGAATAATCCTGAAATAATTTATTTTATCTAATAAATCATTAAACATTCTCGCCATATTGGTACCACATTATAATTTTAAGTGTTCCGTAGCTAATTAATCAATGTCTTATCACTGGTTATATAATTACACTTTGATTTTCTGTATCATAGAGGTAGGCCATTTTTTTTAAAGCAAAGCCTATTTTCGTAATAAGTATAAGTTTCAACTTAGATGTTATGTAATTATTCTCACTTATCAATGCGACTTAAGACAACATATCACTTATGCAACTTATTTTCAATTTATAAATATTTTTTAATTATTATTGAAAATCCACGTACCTTAAGACCAGAGGAGAATTCCACCATCTCCTCGGCCTGGATGTTCTTGAGGCCATAGACACGGGCAATACCGTCACCGATGCTCAACACGCGGCCAGTCTCTTCCAAGTCGTCCTAGAAAAAAAATTATAATGATCTCTTCATATCTTCACATTTAACTATATAACATTGACATGACCCATTACCGTCCGACTGCTGAGCATGTGTCTCCTCATGAAGTGAGAAGAGTTAAGTAAGTATCATGTAACATAACAATGTACATCATAAAAAAATAAATTATTTTTAATGGTTTCTGATTTTATCTGCACATATTAAAGTAAGTTTATCAAGTACAAATGTTTGTTCCTGTTAGGAATTGAACCCATGATTCTGATAGGAATATGATCTACTAGGTCATTTAATTTGCATTGTATCCTGTTATTATTACATATTCAGGTGGACAGCTTTAAGTTATATATAAATGCAAAGTGACACATTACTGTTTATATCAACTCATATGCTGAATATTTAGTATTCCTTGAAATATTCATAAGAGCCAAGTTGCCTATCTATGCAGTTTAATTGCTCCAAGTATATTCCTTGCTTACATTTTTTTTTAAATTATGTCATTGTATAGTCAATTTTATTTCTATATCTGTAATCTCTCAACTTAAGTTATCAATTAAAGTAAAAATATGCCTATTTTCAATCAGATGAAAATAACTTCAACCTTGAACTAAGAAATTATTCCTTGACCTAGATAAAAATATTTTAAACTTTTTGAAAAAAATTGGGATTTAATATTTTATTAAAGGGCTAGTACCAATTAGACAAAGTTCAATGTCGATTTGTAAGGTTATTGTGAAAATTTGAAATTCTGAAATTATTTGCAAAAATTAAATTATCCAATTGGAATTACATAATTTATGTAATAAAAACATTCCTTAGTCGTACAAATTCATTAAAAACCCGGTTCACCGTACGCCAAAACAAAGTATTGATTAAGTTTAAGCCAATTGACAAGTAGGTTTATGTAACACTTAGCACTGACCTTAGAGGCGGCGCCGAGGATCCTCTCCTCGAGGATGGTGGAGATCTCGACGGCGCGCTGCGTGCACGAGACGTGGAGTTTGCGCGAAGCCACCGCCACCGCGGGCACCGCCACCTTCGATACCTGAAACATAACCAATACAACTTCACTTATAACATCACTTTATGCATCCTACATAAAGTAATATCATATTTACACACATTTCGAACGATATTATCTTCTTTTCGTGCTGGAGTACAAAATGGACATGCCCAAAAACTGATCGGCCTCTATTACATAACACGAATTTTCCGAAGTGATAACTGAGTTATGATTTATATATCAATAACTTAGATGGATAGCAATGATCATCATAATACCTTCTAATCACTTGTTTATTACAATTTTTTGCTGTTATTTCCATATTTGTCATGTAAAATCGGTAGACATTAATTCGACAATATAGCCGGATCAAGGTAATAGATGTAATATTGGACACAATCTTAGTAATTAGGGCAAATAATTACCTGCGTTGCGGCATTAGGCAAGCGCCTGGCCACCGAAGAGGCCAAACGAGCGGAGATCAGCGACATTTTTCACAAATATTCAACTAAAAGGCAGACTGAAAGGTGGTGCTCTCCGCTCGCGACTCGTTGCGATATTACCGGAAATGACACAATCGATCTTTGTCTGTGGTTCGCCGCACTAGAATTTCGTTCTGAAATCTATTTTTGATCATTTATTTCATGACCATAATACAAATATGTAAATTATTATAAATTTGTATATTAAACACCTCGTTTTAATTTTGAATTGATATAAAAGGTAATAAATGCGATACCTAGTTATTGTTTTAAAATTTTTTGTAAGGATTTAAAAAAATAGGTCTCACAAAATTACTAGTTTATTTCTAAAAGTTGGCAACCATGTTGACGTCAAAAGTCACAATCATCTGTGATATTCCATAGATTAGATAGTTCACGGTTCATCTCTCTGTTTTTATCATCTATTCTATTCTGGGAATGTGTCAAACGATAGTCAAGTCAAGTCAATGTTTGTCATTTGATTGATAACAAAATGTTTAGTGTCTGTACTGTAGCTATTAAAATTAAATATTGCTATAAATATTCGATGTGATGGCTATATTTGAAAAATCCTTACAAACCAAAGGTATCGTGGATGATACAGAGAAACTTTTATGTATACTGGAAAATGCACAAAATATCAACAAACATACTGTGAGTAAATTTTTTGTTGGAGTCACGATTTTCCGGTAATTTCGCAATGGTTGGAGGTTTCTCCCATGCGAAGGTGATTCATAATCTAATACGTTACAGGAATATGTACTACGGGTACAAAGAGGTCCGTCTAAGGAAAATAGGTGGGTGGTGTCGCGTCGGTACCGTGACTTCGCGGCGCTCCACGCCAGCCTGCATCAGGCCAACATCGACCTGCCGTTACCACCAAAGAAACTTATTGGGAACATGCAACCATCCTTTATTGCTGAGAGACAGATAGCCTTACAGGTACTCAATGTTTACACTGATATTGCCTAATCATCTAAGAATTTTCAAAATCCATTGGACCTACATCAATGCCCACTATAAATACCTAAATTGTCGAAATTTTGTCTACCTAAGGTTGCAATTTCAGAATTTCAAGTAGGCTGAAATTGTGAAATGATGATAGATTGTAGGGAAAACATTGAATAGATTGATTATTGATAATGGGCTTACAATTATAGTATGTAAGAAAAGTTGCAGGTAGCTTAATTGTATTTTGTTAAATTATAAATAAGACCTAAGTGTGATTGTAAGGAATAACATCATGTTCCTAAATTTACAAATCACTCCAAAAGTATGAGAGTTTTTGCTGAAACAATAATCAAATCAGGACAAGATTGGTTTAAAATTCAACCTCTTAATCAGAGCAATCCGATTTTTGAAAACCATGGATGCATCCTCTATTTTTCAAAGTTAGGAATTAATTATCACTTGATTAAATGTTGAAGGACAATTTAGTGATAACACATATGTATGTTTTATAACTAAGGATCTTAAAAAAATCACAACAACTTATTCTCATCTGGGTTTGTCACAGAGAAGATTTACGCTCACCATTGAATCAGTAATAGGTTATATTACATAACTTTATTTTTGTTCCAGAATTATATTAATGAAGTTTTGAAACATCAAATTCTGGCTCTATCATTGCCAGTGAGAAGTTTCTTGGATCCCAATAATTATCCTTTAGATATAGCAGGCAAGTATATTTATATTAAAAGTTGCTCTACTTATTATAAATTTTCATCTGGTGATGTCATTAGAATTTTTATAATGTATGTCTAAGTAATATTTTTGATTGCCCTAAACTAATAATCCCTAGATAAGATACTAAATTGATAGGTGGATATTGTTATTTCCTGGAGAACAACTTTATGATTCTAGTATGATATGTCATACTAGAATATTGCACTTGTTATGTTTTCGTTTAAAAGTTAGTAGGTTTCATGCCATATGACAAATATTTAAATAAAGAAGTTTTGCAAATCTGGTTTTCGGGTGGGTTTTTTTTATGCATTACTACCAGAGTATCTGTAGTATTATTATTAGGAATACAGGGACAACATCTTAGTCCTTAAGAGTAGTACAGTGTCTGTGACTAATTCCTACAAATCTATTTAATAATAACTGTAGATGTTTTACACATACATTTTTTGAGTAGTCACCCCACTATAATCCAATTTTACTTTATATAAATTAGGATAATTAACTTAATTTTTTACAGAACAAGCATTACAAACTATGTCCATTGCACTGAGAGGTGACGGCCGCTATGAGTTGAAGGGACCTGTACAGAATATAGGATGGAGAGTGCGGAAACATTATTTCTTAGTATGTACATAACATATCATTACTTTTTAAATAAATTACATAATATGATAAGAGTCTTTACCAACTGAATTTCGGTTAATAGAAGATGGTAACTTATAGAAATGAAATGTACATGTTTCATAAGCTGATAGATAGGTCACTTATACATTGTCAATTATTTCATTTTTTTCTCATACTGGTCCAAATCAAAACAGGAATATTTAGTTTATTAAATGTCTTAATAACTCTAGACATATAATAGTAGTTTCATATATTTACATATTTATATGCAAGAACTACTCACATAAGGAAGGATGTACATATTTTCAATGTTTGGAGTAATGTGAAGAACATTAAGTTTAAGAATTACTTTATTTCTCATTCAATGTCAAGTGCTTAATAACAAAATTCTGTTTTATCAGTATTTAGTTATTAGCATACTAAATTGCAACAGTCAAAAATATTTTTAATTTAATCTCAAATTGAGCAATATACAATCTCAAGGTGGTTGTGCAAAAAAATCTTAATTGTTATTGTTACCTGCCATGCAAATGGCACAGGTTAGATTGCAGTTAAATAGAAATGCGCATAATGAAGCTACTTGGTTATTTGTGATATGTTGCAATAAGAATGTTTAATTATTAATTATCATTTTTTTAAAGAAGAATCATAGTGACATTCTTAACTTTGTGCCTTAAAATTATTCTTACGCGCCAAACAAGAAAAGTCGCGAACATACATGAGTGTAGAAATATACAGTTTATCAGAGCAAAGATAAAATGAATATGAATTCTTTGTTCTGACATTGTTGTTGTTGTTCCAGGTGACTGACACAGATAGCAAAGCTAATTGTCTGTTGGCGTGGCAGAGCTACGGACCCGATAGGCACTTACAAAGTAAAGATCTACAGGCTGCTTTTAAGAGCTTACAAGATATATCTGTGAGTCAATGTATGAAATTATTTCAAGAATTATTTATGGTGAAATCATTGTAATATCAATGTTATATCATATATTTTTTAGCTCATTTAACTGTAGTTACTGTTGACTTGTTCCTCTTTAAATTTTAGAATTCTGAATCTTTTGGAATATATCTATTTACATTATTATAGATAAAAAAGTGAAGGTACGACAAAAATAATAATTGCAATATAAATAATATAGAAGTAAGCAATAGGCGGTCGTGACGTTTGTAAGAATCATTGTAGTGGTGGATTCAGGATTTTAATTTAGAAGAGGCTTGACTTAACTGAGGGTAGTATCTATTGAAGAATTTGTATCTCTCATCTTAAAAGTTTGTGAAAAAAAATCCATCTACTTCTTTTTAAATTACGTTTAATTGGTTTGATATTAACTTTAGGCTTCAAAAATTATAAAATCGTAAATTTATTAATTTACTACAATTATATAATTTTAATGTACTTAATTCTATCCACAGCACCCATACATAGACGAAATATTAACGATACACAACTTAGAGTCCGGTGCGTACGTAGTGCGTAGGATACACGAGAACGGCAGCATCAGGGATTTACTGTATGGCACGGACTACAACAAGAGTTACCTATCCAAGTACGGGAATCCGAAAGTGAGGAAACCGTTCACGACGGGACAAGTGGCGCACTACGGCTATGAAATATTGCAGGCGTTGAAATTTCTGCACGAGAAGGGACTGCCTCATGGTATGTATTCAAATAAATCCATTTTTTTACTTTTCTATGTATATAGTACACAATATAGAAAATGTATAAATGAGAATATTGTACATGTAGATTTGTAACTCAAGTGTTTATTTACACCAGTTGAATTTTGAGTATTTACATCAAAATAATTAATGGTCGATCAAAAAAAATAATTTAACTGTTGTTGTGAAATCTGACTGGTGGTCTTAATTTCTCCAATTGAACTTGAAATAAACTGTGTTGATTGAGATTAAATATTCAGATTATGTTTACAAGAGCTTAATTGGAATTTAAATGTCTTATATTTTATTTACTTGAGTCAAATATGTCTTTTCATAAAGCATTTATCTGAGTCAAAATAGTTTTTAATTAAGTTTTATTCATATATAGTTGATTATTACAAGTGCTGATTTATTTCGGCAACTTCATTCACAATCAGTTCAATTGTGAAATACATTGGTATTCCAGGCCACCTCCACGCGGGCAACGTGACGATAGAGAACCAACGAGCGCTACTCATGGACATAGAGAACATCCTGATGGGCGTGCCGTGTGTCCACCGCGAACAGTTGCTGTCGGTGCGGCGGCTGGGCGGCGCGCCCGCGGCGGACGTGTACGGCTTCGGGCGAACGCTGTATGAGATGGCGTTCGCTAGCCCGTTGCCAGATGTGTACTATGATGCGTACTCTGAGGATGTTGCGGAGGATTTGGGTGAGGATTTGTTGTATAGTTTTGAGTGGTATAGTCCGCGTAAAACTGCTAGTCCGCTATGAATACAGAAATGAATCGCGTCGCCATAGTAAATTGTTTGACTACCTGGTCGCAACAACTTCTGAGCGGACTAGCAGTTTGGCGGGGACTATACGAGTATAATGGTTAAGTAATGCCAAGTGATATATATATGTAGTTAAGTGCGTTTAAGATTAAAAGCCTTAATGTTCTGACGAGCTATTGGCCATAGATACATTGCTACTTACTAGAATTATATTTAAATACCTCTCATCCCTCCCTTACATAGACCCTCATACAAGAAAACAGTAGCACTTGACAGTTATGAATAGTTATTTATAACTTAATGATTAGTTGTTGTTAAACTTGTTATCTTTATAAATTATAAAAAAAAATATAAGAAATATTTTATGAAGAAAAAAAATCAACATTCATATGTTTTTTTTTTTAATTTTAAAGTATTATATTACATCTTCAAATTCAATATACAAAAATCTATATTTTTTCTAAGAACTTTATATGTTATACTTCAAACGAATCTATTCCAGAGTCAGTACTCCAGCTGTGTTTATCAAGTACGTCATTTAAGTACGGTGGTACGTCGCTAGAGCAACTCCTGCACCACCCGTTCTTCACGCGGGTCACGCTGAACGGGCTGACACCGCGCTGTAATACGAAGGGACACCTGAAGTTCCCCATAGCCCTTAAGAATGAACTAAAAGACGCCGTTGATAAGATTGAAGCCAGACTTAGAAGTGAACAGAAATTGGTAAGTTAATATGTTTTTATGTTTATTTTAACTATGGAAGTTTTTACCCGCTGCATTGCAAATGTTCAAGCTTACGTATGTGTGTGTTTCATTCTTTGCCGCACCCTACAGCCCAAACGGCGTAAAGAATCTTAAATTAATGTGAGGTGTAAATTGATGTAGTGAAATAGGCAAATTTTTTTAAGCAGTTGTGTATTTGTTTTTAATAATTGTGTATAATATTTATTATTATTATTTTAGTTGTTAATATTTGTATTTGAGTAGTGAAGAATGAGTTTGAGAATCTTAATTGTGTATATTAAATAATACTGTAATTATTGTTCTCGTCGTCAGGTTCGAAGTGCGAAAAGAGAAGTGCGGATACAAGAAATACTCAACTCTGAAGAGGAATTGAAAAAGCAACGACGAAGAGCGGTACGTTAAATGTTATGAACATGTTTAAGTTTTGTTGTTTAATTACATTATAATATCATGATTAATCTAGTCACTATCTAATTATTCTAGAAGTTCGTAATATAGGTTTGTTCACTAAGGCTGACTGTCCGTTGGAAACTATGGCCAATGCGGTAGTTTCGTAGGCTACCAGATTGCATTGCATAAGCTAAGGATTAGGCTACGTATCCGTGGGCGAGAGCGGGCAGAGAAGGGTGCCGGGGGATCCCGCGCTGTGTTCGTCCCACTAATACCTACAATTTGCTGTTGCGACGCGACTCGTTTCTATATTAAGAGAGGACTAGAACTTTGGCGCGGGCTCTAGTTATTTAAGTGATAGTAGTCAATGGGTTCTAATTTGAGTGTATCGTTTCAGAGGAAGCGTGAGAGCGTGTGGAAGTCGTCGTCGTCGCTGGCAGACACGGTGCGCTCGCACTCCGGCAGCACCGCCTCCTCGCCCACGCCGCCCGCGCTGTGTGAGTGTTCCCTTGTTATCCTTTACAAATAAGGGCTATATGCTAAACGTTGAGGGTGCACGGAGCGGACGCCCGCAGTATACATCATCGTACGCCTGCTACTCACCAGTGTCTAAGAAATGCCCGGCTAGTCTCTGATCTTTTCTCACTCTGGTAAGGAAGAAATAGACTCCGACATTGTCGGTTTTATTTGAAGTTATGTTATTTTATCCTCTATGCTAAGGAGAGCAGATTCTGGTTCCCCTAAATCCCCCCATATTATGGTGATAGTTTTATTATACCAACCAGGAAGTAATGTGTCAGTGTTACTCTCATAATTTATAAGAATCCAACGACATCTCACATGGTAAAATCCGTCAAGCCGCGCCAACAAATATACATAAATATGCTCGAAAAAACCTTCGCGGTTGGTTACAACGGATCTATAAGTTACTATCGTCCACGTTCCCAGCGGCGGACACGAGCGGCACCAGCTCGTGCGCGGCGTTGCCGACGAGCCCGGCGGCGGGCCGCACCGCGCTGCTCGACGCCATCTGCGCCTTCGACAAGACCCGCCTCGCGCGCGTCGCCCCGCCCTGACACACACCACACCACGGACCGCAGACCATACACCGTGGGTACGCAGTACACTCCTA
The DNA here is from genome assembly GCA_014595695.2 of Epargyreus clarus clarus. Lineage (NCBI taxonomy): Eukaryota > Metazoa > Arthropoda > Insecta > Lepidoptera > Hesperiidae > Epargyreus > Epargyreus clarus. The sequence continues at coordinate 91,860 of JACTTY020000114.1, forward strand.
ATGTTCACGACACCCTACGGACAATAGATTTCGGTACGGATTACACTCCAAATGGATATTTTTTTTTTGAAAAAGAAATTATGTGTATGTTTAAGGTTGCAAAATTGACTCCAAATAGGTTCCTTATAATTTTTGTCATTAAAATTTTCGTGATAAATTTTCGTAATTTTTTATTACGTTACTGTTTTTTTTCTGAATTTCTTGAATAAAAATACGTCCGACAGTTCTGAAACCAGGTGGACTATATAGTATAGGATATTATTTTCTACTACATGATACGAGGCAGGTATTTAGTATTTACAGGAACTGTAAGCCTTTGAATATGTCTTTTTGTTTTTATGTAAGTGAAACAAAAGTACGAAATGGTCATGCAGGTTAGAGGCTACTTTTTTTGGTGTTACGTCATCATACTCGCACCCATACCTCCTCACGAGTAAAACAAATCCTAAATATAATATCCATCCGGTATGTACGTACTTTAAAGAACAAACTTATGTTTACTTCAATAAAAATTACTTGAAAAAAAAAATTAAGTCTTGCAACGCAATATATGATGGGTTCTGAAATCGGAGAAATATACAGGTAGGCTGATACCAGTGAAAACCCGAGATCTTTATCTATATTAGTATTATTGATATAAATACGTGTAAATATGTATTTCTTAACATATAGTAGTAATTATAAGATATTATTTACATAAATATAGACAGACAAAGTTATATGGTTCATTGAAAATGTATACTTTTGTTTTGCAATACTTTTCTTTATTTACTTTAGTGTGTATTTTATGTATTTGTATATATTATTTTCGCTTGTGCTATTTATTTGTGTTCGTATAAAGTGTTCAGATAATAATACTTTTTATATAACAACAAAATGCAAAGTATCCAGTCTTTAGCAGAGTATGAAAAATGCGCTTTGATATAACTGTGCCCTGGAAATTTAAAAAAATAACCTAACCAACAAGGTTATCATTGTCTTTGCACTTAAACCGTTTATTACCCGCTGTACTACAATTCTACTTCTAATAGTAAAACGGGTAATTTAATAGCATTTATTATTAATTCAGTTCAGATTTCCTTATACCACCAGTGCTTTTTATAAGTCCAAACTAGCAAACGAACATGCAGTCCTGGTAAGTGGCCACGGCAGGTGCACGGTTATATGAATTATATACCCATTGAATTTATAAATCGGATTTTCGTTATTTTTCTTTTAAGTTTTACCTAGTAGATATAGCAGACGAATGCATTGTTTAAGTGTAGATCTAAGTGTGTTTTATGTGGTCATAGTGACTATTTAAATTGCTTTTTATATCGTAAGATTATTTTTATATTACATATATGCATTCATCCAAAGAATTGGGAGGTGTTGCTATTATTATATTTAAAAGAGAATTAAAAAATATTTGTCACGTCTTATGTAAGTTGTATTTCGTATTAATCTATTTTAATGCGAATTATTTTGACTATGTTTTGGAAGCTAAGTTAAAATTTTAATACCGCTACAGTACGACACAAACAAATGTATGTACAACATTACTTATAATGGAGAAAACATTATTATTAAGACCACTAATTTAAAATCAAATTACTAACAAAATAAAAAAAACAGCAATAAAAAGATGCCAGGCTCTTAATTTAAATTAGGCTAAAACTAACTTTTTTACATTGATTCTTGTCGTATAGAGAGTACATTTATGATATTATTTTTATTATGTACGTGATAATTGGTTGGACACATTAACAAATGAAAGAGGTATTTAGCATGTAAATAAAAATGAATATTTACTACGGGCCGTCAATGAAAGTTGAAATAAGGAGTAGATAATAACTGGCGTTTATTGTAATATTTGAAAAGATCTTGTTAGATGTAAGTTAAGCTTAAGTTTGAAAGTGATAAAATGACTGGTCAGTCTTGTTTACGTCTGGGGGCCTACCACCATCTATTAAAAACGATCATAGTTCAGGAAAGTTTTATTTCCTCCTTAAAACATTAAATATTCCGTCATACACAGTTGAACAAATTTAAACCCTTATTAATTTTTCGCTTATCCATTGTATAAAACCAACAGAAATTGTCATATTTTGCTTAAAAAGTTAAATTTCTTGCAAAAAAGTAAAAGTATGATTAAATTAATATTGTTTTAAGAGATGGCAGTAACCCCCCTGGTTTATGTTATGAAATTGTTTTTGAAATTATATCTATGTAGCAGCTTTAACGTTTAGAGTAAGAAACATAAATTTATTTAATATAATTATTTTGTTATAAATGTAAGAGAATATAATAGTTGAAGTATTCGTTTGTTTTTTTTTTTGTTTTAGGGTCCAATAAAATACTTTTTTAATATATTCTTTTATTTTAATCATTCAATGAGTTGTACAAATCTGAATCATAAACATATCCCACTCTCTGTGGTTTACGAAAAATACTCTTAAACTCGAATAAAACTGAATTTTGCAACGTTTGGCTAAGTACAAATCGTTTACGCGCTACTTAACCAAAAACCACTCATCTGTACTTAGTCTAACGTATCGTTCACCGTACAACAATCCCTTTTTAACAAATAATAATTAAATGAGATACTCCAGTAATAATCACTAGTCATAACAAAAATGCAGAACAATTATTAATCACTACAAATTATGTTCTGCGTTAAAAAATAATTATATACTATACCTAATTAAAATTGCGTAATTCTTTCATTCAAAGTTACGCTATTCTAATAGCAACCTTACTTACATTTCAATACTTCACTTCGCTAAGAATTTCAATTCGAATAGAAGCGGTTATATAATACAACTATACAGGGTGATTTTTTCAAACGGGCCTTCAGGGCCAAATCCGATACCATGAGGATTAGCGAAAAATGCTGAAAGGAGTTACGAGGCCGATTTTGATAAAAACTAAAACTGCATCATTAGTTTTTTAAAATATCTTTTTCCCTAGCCGGGAATCGAACGAGTTCATTTAAAAAAAAAATACACTCTCTATATTATTCCACCATCTCATAGTGTTGCTTATAAGGATCAAATTCTGGAAAGTAATGTTATGTGACAAATTTAAACCGTTTATTAAAAAACTAATGATGCAGTTTTAGTTTTTATCAAAATCGGCCTCGTAACTCTTTCAGCATTTTTCGCTAATCCTCATAGTTTCGGATTTGGCCCTGAAGGCCCGTTTGAAAAATTCACCCTGTATAGTGACAGTTTAAAAATAAAATCACAATTAGAAATAGTACTTATTTTAGCATTCATTAATCATGCATAATCAAGTTATCATTACACTTATGAACAACATATATCACAATTGAAAAAGATATTCGTATTCTCAAACTGAAAAATCGAGGCTCGGCACACACTCGGCTATAATAAAGTATATGTTATAAATTAGTCTTGGCAAACCAGCCTTTTGGTGGTCCGTTGTCACTCTCGATAAATAAATGACACGTGAACGTCGTGTCGTACATAGCTACGTCGTGAATCATAAAAAAATAATGATACGACGCCGTGTCGTGGACGACACCGTAACGTGACACAATGCGACGTTGTATGTACTTTTCGTGTGTTTTCTAGCCCGAAGAATAAAATTGTTAACCTTTTAATATTAATTTTGATTTATATAATAATCATTCCAAAAAAATACGCTCTTATTATGCACAAATTTTAAGGTAAATGCTTAAAGGACGTACAAATGTTGGTAGAAGGTATTTATGTTATAAAGTATCACAAGACATTTCGATACCTTAATTAATTTTGAACGAAATCAAAATAAATAAAATAAAACATTTTGACAAAAAGTGGAGTTGGCTGATTTGCTAATTAAGGTATCGATTTCTATGAATACTAACACACTCCTATTTTTAATTAGCATCTTCCTTTCAATCTTATAACGTTATATTACAAGGTACTTTGGCATATCAATATATATTATAACAGTGTGTGTACCGGTACGTAAGTTGTATAAATATATGCACGTCTATTAAAACAAATATTAATCAAATGCACAGTACAAACATTTTCACTTACTCGTTAAAACACACAATTTTACATGTTACTGCAATGTAAAAAAATTTACAAATAACAGTTGTTTTCAAACTTTGGAAGAACAATTCGGTCTATTCGGTGACTTATAAGGCAATACAATTACTGAATAGTTATTTATTACAATGTTATAAACAGATATTCGATTATTTTTTGATGTGTCTAAATAAATTATAGAAAAAAAATCTTGTAATATATTGAATAGTCTGACTGACTGAGAAAGTAATATATATGTTAGTAATATAATTTACATATATCTAATATTACATAATTAATAGTAATACACAAGCTTTATCTAACATCTATTCTAGTTCGATGATGTCGTCTATATCGTCGAGATTAAAGTCCTTTAGGGTCATCGGTTCTGCAATAAAAAGAGAAATTTTATTTTAATAACATCATTCATTTTACAAAAAGCATGCAGGGGGAGTGCGCCTCGGGCCTCTGACCCTAGGGTTGCAAAGGTCTACCAATTCCCTTGTACCCATTTGGTAAAGCTTGTAAAACTATATCAACTTAGATTGCGGGCTTCGTTCAACTTTCCGTCCGGGCCTCCGACGAGCTTAGTCCACCACTGCTGCACACTAAGAATATTCCTGTGTAGTGAGCGCCATGAACCGCATGAACGTATACGAATACAGAAGCACCCGGACACAAAACAAAAATCTAAATTCATCTTCAAATAGTATATCAGATAAATCCGATATCTGTTTGACCAGGATAGAACCTAAGCGCAATGCATGTCAGACTTGTATGGTGACCGCTCCGCCACACAAGTAATCAAAATATAACGAACATGATTAGTTTATGTTCAGATTTTCAACGTGGTTGCAACTATTTTTTCAGCTGATTAAATGGTCACAGAGCTTGTTATTATTCGATGACAAAGTACTATACTAACTCTGTAAATCTAGATAGATCTAGATTTGTTTTTCAACGTCTGTAAATCTAGATAGATCAGACGTTGAAAAACATTCTTATGAATAAAATTTATTGGTTAACTCTTTTCTCGTGCTGTTTTTAATGGAAAACCTTAATAGGCATATATGATGCGACGCGCATTCCTAGGCTCCTTTCAGAAGATATCTGTAATAAAATACCTACTTAGACACTTACTCTTCGTCTTCTTCGCAGTCTTGTCTTCTGGCCACGGTAAAACCCGTTTTTTAACGTCAATCAGTTTTGATACACCCTGCTTCGGCACCGATGCGGGCATTTTAATGTTTTCCGAACGCCTAAAAATATAGAGTAAAATTAGTATACAAAGTAAAATTTTAATCAAAATTATCTTTTATTTATCACTAATCAATTACTGTACCGCCAGGTACGTGCCTCTCCAGGTGAGAAAAATTAAGCCTGTCCAACCACTAGCCAAATGCGAATTAATAGATGAAATCTATCTTATCCTCCTAATCCTATGAGAACTTGTCAAGTAAGTAATAATTAATTTCTAATCTACCATCATTTATCATTATTTATTTCCTATTGGTAAATATTTGTGTTTAAAATGCAAACTCTAACTACTAACGCAACAAATTTACTGTTTTAAATTTCTTTAGTCAAATATGAAATATGAAGCGCTAAAATGACGAGATTCTAACCAAATAAACACCAAGAGATACTTACACATTGCTCGACGACGTTGTTTTTAAGAAAGGGCCGCCAGACGATTTCGCGCGTAAAATAATATCTTTCGACGATCCGACCACAACTGAACTCGTCGGTTTCGGCTTCTCCGCCAGTTTCGGCCCCTCCGTCGGTTTTGGCCTCTCCGCCAGTTTCGACCTCTCCGTCGGTTTCGGCCACACCGTCAGTTTCGGCCCCTCCGTGAATTTCGGCCTCTCCGCCAGTTTCGGCCTCTCCGTCGATTTCGGTTTCTCTGTCGGGCTTTGCGTAACGCGAGACACGGCTTTCTTAAGTGTTAAGGTTGATGATTGTTGATGCGAACTCATTCCAGACTTATGTTTAGTTTTAATAGATGGCTGTTGTTTGTCAGACATCTCTTTCACATACGGTATCTTAATTGATGTTTTAACTTCTGATTTGCTTTTAGGCACTTCTCTATATGAAAGTTTCTTAGCTTCCGTTTTCAATAATATTAGTTCAGTATTGGCACTCTTGTTTCGGTCAAGTTTGATTTCATCCGTTTTGGATGGTGCCTTTCTTGCCGACGTTTCATATTCACCCGCCTGTATGTGTACCACATCTTTTAAAATCGACAGAGGATCGTTTACTGAGGTTGACGTAGGGACTAAGCCAGGAAGCTTAACTTTTTCCATAATAGTTTGTTTGGCCTTCTGTTTTATTGCGTTCAGATCTACTAAAGGCATTACGGATTTATTCAGCGGTTTCGGCTTGACATTGTTCGGAAGCTTTTCCAGTCTAGTCAAAACTTCTAAATCTCCTTTTGGCGTTACCCGAACTATATCTCCCGGCTTGCAAACTTTTTTAGCAGTCGGTTGGGGAGAGTCGCGTTGGTTCACGTTCACGTTCGAACTCGACGCTTGCTGGCTAGGATTTACACTGACTGTGCCATTTATTTTTGGGCCTAATTTGTCTTGTAACGGGGGTACTATAATGAAATTTGATTGTTGAGAATTAATTAACTGAATTTCCGGTGAATCGCTTGCGAAGTTTGTCGTCTGCGTATCTTTGAGTCGCAAAAGTAATGGAATACCTTGGACAGTGCTTAGCAGAGGCATTTGTGTCTGATTTATCATGCAACTGCTAACCGTGGGGGTGACGGCCGGAGCCTGCGATGTGGAAGCAACAGCCGATACGTGACTGCTCACGGCTTCTTCTTCGTCGCTGTCCAAGCAAATGGTATCATCGTTAATTGAAGATTTCTTCTTACTTTCAACTGGCGTCACATTGCTTGCGGTTACCGCGTTACTTTGATGTGGCATCACCAATTTGCCTTCCGATATCGTAAGATATCCTTGAGGTTGTAACGGAATTAAAGGTGGAGGTGGTAAGTCAGGCGCAATGGGCTCTGGCATGGGTCTTGAATACGCTATCGGTCTCTTTGACGACACGCTGGTTATTATAAAAGGTTGTGAGTTGGGTTTCTTATAAATTCTCGATGTTTCGTTATTACTTCCCAATATAGCGTCATCATCCGGTAATATACATTCTTCGACCATTTGACTCGTCGTGTGCTTCATGGAGACTGAACCTTTGAACCTGATAAGAGTTAATGATAGGAATATAAAGTATAGGAATAAAACTGTCTAGTCTATGAATAATAGATTGTAAAAAATATAAACTTTAAAATAACTTTTCCAAAATCTTTAATGTCTATCATACTGAACATATTAGTGTTTCAAATGTTATTAAGTAGAAAACTGGCATGTACACAAGGACAACTCACAAGACAAGAGTCGTATACTTCTATATTAATAAATAAAACATTAATTTCGATGAATGACGGAATTACCAGCACCTAATTACTTTCTTAGACAAACAGCAGTAGCAGTGCCAATATGGTTCTAGTGGTATTAGCATCGTACTTGTGACTGTGACTGCAGACAGGACTACTGTTCTACTTACAATTGGCTACAGATGCACAAGGTGGCTTTGACCACTTGGATACAGTCAGCAGATTACTTACAACTAGCTTAGCTAGCGTTCTTAGCTACTATTCTCCATCAAATACCACAAAGAGTTCTACCAATAAATTGGTGGTAGAACTCTTTGTGGTTCGACATTATAACATTATAAAAAAAAACTTACATTCCGACGGGCACGACGTTCGACGCCTGCGACGTAGACGCAACTATTTCCACGTCGTTACTCTGTTCCGGCATATCATTTGGTAAAATAGATTCCACTCCGGTGATCTCGACATCATACACTTTCTGGGCTCTTTCTGTTTTTCTCTTATGTAAAACCGGTTCTACTCTATTTCCGGTGATCTCGACCTCATAAAAATCTTTTGGGCTTTATCTGTTTTTCTCTTATGTAAAACAGATTCTACTCTACTTCCGGTGATCTCGACTTCATAAAAATCTTTTTGGGCTTTATCTGTTTTTCTTATAGACGGCTTAACGTTTCTTTTGCTCGTATCTTCGGTCACTTCCTTTGTGTTCGTTACGGGCGCCGGTGGCAAGACGTCATCTTTTTTCTTAGTTTTTGTTTTGCTCTTTTTATGTAACTTCTTTAATACATCATAACCTAATACCTGGAAACGTAAAAATTTGTTGCACTCATCCTTTAAATCAATTCAAATGAATATGTAAAAAAAATATTTTTCACTTTTTTTAGAATAAGGACCTATACCAATAATCTTAATAATAATCTTTTGACAAATTTTAAGTAAATTCGAATTGAAATTCATCGATTTTTTTAATTTTGTAGACAAAAATTGACAAATTTAGATCTTTGGTAGGCGAAACAGTGAACAATTGTTTTTTAATAAAGGACGTACGGATTAAGAGTCGTCTTTAAAGATTTATATTGGTTTAAGTTTCTTTATAGATACAAGCATATAAATAGATACAAACCTTAACAGCAATGTCATATAAGGGTCCGCTGATGATATCCTTCCCAGTGGCTTCGATTTCCTTCAAGGCCTTCTGCGTGCTATACTGAGCTGCCAACAGCGCCGCGTCCTCATCCAGCATGCGATTGGACTGATACGCATATGCGACTATTTTAATAAAATTCGAGTTACTCAGCATCGACGGATGCAACGGAACTAGGTCTTCTGGCTTTTTTGCTTTCTCTGGCTCTTTGTTCACGGGTTTTTGATTTGAATCTGAATCTTCATCGTCACTTAATATTATACTGTTATCGCCGGGATCCTCTTGTCGCTTTACGGTTTTCTTGGCGACTTTCTTTGAAGTAGATTCCGTATTTACAGTAGGTGTTGTTTTACTATTGTCTTCCGCCGTAGTGTTGTTTGCTGGAGCAATTTTGCCGATAGAAGTGTAACCCCTCTGTCTATCATCAACCCAGTCATCGTCATCATCGTCTAACGTAACGACACAATCGTCGTCGAGTTTCTCTAGATTTTCCGCAGCTGCTAAAGCCGCTTTCCTTCTAGTTTTACCACTCTTTTTAATTTCGGCCGGTTTGTTAACTACATTTGCTTTGGAGTTCTTTTTAGCAGATTTATTAGATTTTTCTTTTAGATTCTCACTTACCTCTTCTGACCAATCAATTTCTACTACAGCATCATCTCTACAAGTAGTATCATGATCGTCATCATCATCATCATCATCAACTAGATTAATTTCTGATCCATATTTCAGATTTGGTTTTTTCTCCAGTTCATTTACAGGTGCTTTTATTGCAGGTGACGATTTCTTACTAGATGTTCGGTCTCGTATATCGGAAGATTTTTGAAGTCTAGTTCTTAAAATACTCAATACTTCATTATTATTCTCCTTTTGCGAGCACTGTTCAGTATTCAAAACTTGAACTTTTCGTGGTCGTCCAATGGGACGTTTCCTAGGCCGTCCCAAGGGCTTTACTATCCTCTCTCTGATTGGAACCAACAAGTCGTTGGAATCGTCAGAATCATTTTCATTTGGTTCTTTCAGTTCCTCCTGTTTAACTTCTACTTCTTCTTGAGATGGAGTGTCGTTTAAGTCACTGGTAATGTAGTCTGCGTCAGGCCGCTGTGTTGTTTCCGTTTCTGTCGTTGTTGTTTCCACTGTTGGTACGATTTCGTCTTCTTGCATCATGACAGTGGCTATGCTGCGCGTGAGCTCGTCGCTGTCGTTGAGGCCGGCGCCCCCGGCGTCCACTATCCTTCTTACATTCGCCACGAGCTGAGGTATATCCTGCGTCTGTTTCCTCGTATGAAACTGATGCTTGATTAATAGGTCCATTATTTTTTTTACTTTGGCTTTTTCTCTCTCAGCATCCAAGAAGAAATCTTTTTGCTGTTTAATATTAGGTTCTTGTATTAGAAGAGCGGAACTTACGGTTGCTCCCTTTTTCCCTTTCTTTCCCTTCAGTCCAGGCATCGGTTTTATAATCTGTTCTTCGCCTATTTCAGTCTTAACTTCGACAGACCCGGAAGGCGTGGCCATATCTTTTTCTAATAATTTTTGAATGCCCTCACTTGCTTCCGTGAGACGATTCTGCATTTCTGTGAATTGATTTATTTAGTTTCAATCCATAGTTTCTTAAAAGTGAGTAAATAAAATAATACGATGGATTATATGTTGGAATTATGCTAATAAGACAATCTTCAATGAAAATTTTACAATACCCAATAGATAGGAGGAGATAAAGGGAGTTAGTGGATAAAACAATCCTTAAAACCTAAATTACATTGAAAGCAATGAATATTATATTGATAACTTGGTTAAGGTTTAGTATGAGAATGTATGGACCGAAATGTATATTTAAAAAAATGAGCCTTTGTTGGCGTTTAGGCTTCCACTTAGCAGGGAGTTAAGCTCCCGCAACGCTTGAAGTCGCACGCGCGAGCCATCCAAAGCCGCGCCACGTCCGCCACGAGCCGGTATCACCGTGTACAGCGCGCGCGGTACCTGAGAGGTGGTGCGGGGTGGAGTGCTCCTGCTGGAACTGCATCCAGGCGGCGTTGCGCTCGTGCTCGGGCAGGTGCTGCTCGCGCGAGCCGCGCAGCAGCGAGTCGTGCTCGCGCACGGCGTGCAGGCGCGCGCGCGCCGCCACGCGCAGCAGCGCCACGTCCGCCACGCCCGCCGCCAGGCCCGCCTCCACCGACAGCCCCTCCTCGTCGAATCTACACACGAAACACAATAACGTTTACGTAACGTAAAATTTAGAACGACTTGAAAACTATGAATGAATGAATGAATGAATGAATGAATGAATTTATTTATTTGTAAAGCATGCGTTTATAAAGTAGTTCATACATAGTAATTGAGTTCGGCATACTCTACCGGTTGATCCGGTGTACAAATCTTTGTTTTATTCTTATAAAGTGGACACAAACGAAAAGCATCACTATATGCGGCATATGGCGACCAGTTTCAATAAAGTAGGTGCGCACCTATTCCTACGGTAATATAATGTAAAGTAAGATAAGGCAAATTGAAGTTGGTAAAATCCTTTGAGGTTGGACTGGAGGCACCACACCTACTTCTGCCCATCAACAGCACTGTTCGGTTCAACCATGTTTACTTAAAATCAGTTCGGAATACAGTCAAACCTTCATAAGTGTGAACTGGGCTGGATAAGCGAAAAAACTCTATAAATGAGAGTATTTACCAGGTCCCGTCATTTTCTCTCCTATTACCTCTATAAGTGAAAAATATAAAACCTGTATAAGTGACAGTCATTTTCCACGCGTGATCCTCTTTTAGTGAGATTGATACTTGCCTATACCCCTATAAGCGACAGTTAAAGGTGTTGTTAACTTTTACCATAAATGGTTCATTCTTAAATTTAATTGTTTTCAAATGACCAAATGTGCGTCTGCTATTGTTTTGTTATTATAGTTCGAGGAATTCATTCTATTCAAAAAGCCAAATGTGCTCAGGTACCGACGTGTTTATCAAGCTTACTACAGTCAGTTCATAAACAGCAGATTTTAAGAAAGTTTCTGTAGGTACTTCCTTATAATATCTAAACGAAAACTCAGCGTGTTGTGTTAAAGTGATAAACTAAAAATTGTGAATGCTTTTGTGTCTGGGAAATTACGAAATCAAATATGTACAGACTAAGGGTGGGTTGTATCATGTAACTTTAACATTTACAGAAAATTAACCAACCGTCAAATCCATGATTAAAAAATTAATTCGTTGCACCATTTTAGTTGACGTTGAAATTATGTCATAACTTATACTTAACTTTAACCGCTTGATTTCGATCGGTTAATGTTACTGTATTTTTCAACTTCCCTTTCTGTCAATTTCGACTAAAAATTGCGATGACAGCGACACAAATGACGTTAATGACAAATCAATTAATACGACACAGAAATGTTACATTCCATCGCTACCGGCAAAGTTGCTGTTATATTTAACTTTAACGCAAACTTTAACCGGGCTTTCGAAGCAACCCACCCTTAGTTTGGTTTAGTTAAGAATCGGCCTACTACAATTGTCGTATTTGCTGTATTTTTATTGACCTCCATAAAAGAGACATACCACTTCTGTAACTCTGTAAGCTAGAAACTCGCGTTAATGAGAAACCTCTATAAGAGAAAAAGTGATTGCGGTCCCTCGAGCTCTCACTTATCCAGGTTTGACTGTAAATCGTCAAAGCGAATACACGTATTTTCTTAGAAGAAGTCCCTATAAAAGCAACAGGGACCTTGATACGCAGAACAAGCACTATACAACGTTACTGCGTTTCGGTTCAAACAAAGGAGATGAATGGCCGACCGCAGTTTAGACGTTCATTTTATTTAGATTGAATTACAGATTTCAATGGGCGGTAGCAACCACTTACGATCGACTGTATATATTTCATATGAAGCATATATATATTTCATATAATATTAATAATATATTTCATATACGGATACCAAAAATTATATCTTACTAGTTTTTGCCCGCGGCTTCGCCCGCGTTTTAAAGAAAATAATATAACATACTAACATCCATAAAACTGTAAATTCGTACCTTCAACTTTGCTAAAGAGCATCACTTGATTAAATGTATAGTTTACGATTCAACCCTTACTAATATCGATTAAAATAATCGATGTTTTGGGTCCAAAAGATCGATCCTCCGATTAATCGATCTTAGATCGCCATCCCTAGTTCCCGTGGGATTTCCGGGATAAAAACTATTCTATGTCCTTTCTCGGGTCTCAGACTATCTTTGTACAAAATTTTGGCGTTGGGCGTGAAGAAGAGACAACCAGACAGACAGACAGACAGTTACTTTCGGATTTATAATATTAGTAAGGATTACATTCTTCATTACATTAGGACACACATATATTATACGTAACATCGGATATTTAAACCATTGTTCACCTGTACAGCTCGGTGAGCTCGGCCATGTTGTAGTGGCGGTCGATCTGCTGCTCGTCGACGACGCGGCACGCCACCGCCTGCTTCGTCACCGCTCGCTCGTATATTTTCTGTTCCATCGTGCCCTGCGTAACGTAAATATTTTATTAGTTAATACAATATTTTTTCTTAGGCATAATACACTAGATACGGGCACACTATTGACAGAAATCTAACAAATTTTTGAAGAATAACATTTTTTTTTTAATGCAAGCTATGCAGCTATGAAAATAGATATCAAATACTAGTTTTATAGAAATCGACAGCGTAATACCTTTAAGGGCCGATTTTTCAATCCTCAATTAGTGGACTTTATCTATCGAATAAAATTTATTTGACAGATAATAAGATTTTTAATTTTTCAGATAGAGGTTATCAGTCGAATAAAACCGCTAACTGACGAATAAATTTATCTGTAGCTTGGAGGGCCAGGTAAGATTTATCTTGTCCCTGTAGTTCCGGGACTAGAATAGGGCTACGGTATCCCCTGCCTGTCGTAGGAGGCGACTAAAAGGGGGCTTCCGGGGTTGCGGGCGGCAAGAGTGGGAGCTCGAACCGTCCAGCTAGCGACCCCGGGAAGGACGGCGGTATGTGTGGTCGCATACCGTCGTAAACACAACATGGTGTGGGAGGAGCGAAAACTGCTCCCCCAGGGTAGAGCCCGATCGGGGCATCGCGCTTGGAGGGCTCCGGTTGTGTTCCGTCGGAGATCCCGGAGTTCTCCAACAAGCGTTGAGGACGGCCACCGGGGGGGTTTTAGTGCGGTAAAAATCCCACATAACCCGGCGTCGCTCCCATTTCGTCGGGTACCTTTTGAAGGTTTCCCCCTCGAGAAAAAAAAAAAAAAAGGTAAGATTTATCTATCAGTTTTCTATGACATTTTGTGCTTATGTCATTTATTGGTCTGATATTGTTGATGTAATATTGCTGTGATAATGGTGACTTTAGTAATGGAATTGTGCTCGGAGACGGTGGATATTTCTTAAATAATTACTTATTGATCCCACTCAGCAATCCCCGTACGCGAGTTGAACAATTTTATAATGAGTCTCATATACAGAGCAGAGATGTTATAGTAAGGTGCTTTGGTGTATGGAAGCGGAGATTCCCTGTTCTAAGTATTGGATTGGACTTAGATGTAAACTAACCTCTAGCACAAGATATAATTGTGGCTGTAGCCATATTGCATAATATGGCACGCAGTCAAAATGGGGGAGAGCCTCCTAGAGACTCCGAGGTACTGATGCCACCACAACCGGTATTTTCAGCAGAATATGCTGACAATGAGGGAACAAACAGTACACACAGTGTGTTAGAACACAAGGGAGCGTGTACTTGAATATTTTGAATCACCAATAAGGTGAAGAGAGTTCTTGTTTACTTATTGATTGTTTTAAATTGGCGTAATACTTTTAAAATAAATACCTTTTGATTATTATTTATTTTTATTTATAAAGTAAAAACAAATGTATTTATGTATAGTATATTTAATTCATGCTCTTCTGCAACATATAAATGTTCTTTTTTAGAAATTTCTTAATGAAAACGCACTTGTTCATGCCTTGCAGCTCTTAATTCATCAAGTCTTGCCGTAATGCTGGCTTTGGTTGGTTGTAGTTCTGGGGTCATTTTGCTTTTTAGCGCAAGACCATTCACGTTTTTTAATATCCATTTTTGTTTCATTTTAACCCCGATACACAAATAAAGAAACGAACACCAAGTCGCAAATATGCGCCAACAAACACAATTGATGTCCCTCTTGACGTGTATGTCAATGTAAAACATTAACTTCTTCCTTGTTTCAGTCTAACATTGCAGTGATTGTATATATGCATCTCGCTTGCGTACATTTAGAGTGAAATTAGCAACAGAAATGCATAGACAACAGATAGATAGCTACTGCTCGGATAAAAAATGATTGAAAAATTTAAAATTTTTACTCCTTTCTTAAACAGTCAGTTAATTTTACCCGACAGTTAACTATCTGGAGAGTAATTTGAGAATTGAAAAATCGGCCCTATGTGTTTTCGCTATTTTTATACAGATTTATGGGTGTACCTAGTCGAGAAAATCATCTTTTATACTTACCATGGCGACAAGTCGGTATATATAGCAGTCCTTCTTCTGTCCGAAGCGGTAGACGCGGAAGATGCTCTGTATGTCGTGCGCGGGGTTCCAGGACGTGTCCAGGATGATCACGCGATTGGCCGCAGTCATGTTCAGCCCGAGGCACCCCGCACGCGTCGATATTAGGAATAATCTGCGGGGCGACGCGAGTGTTGGTTATTAATATGGGAAAATGGGAAAATTCAAAATATTGTGTAAGACGAGACAAGAGTAAAAATAATAAGAGACAAAAAGGGAGAAGGATAGATATGTATAGAGCGTAAGAAATATAGGATGAGAGAGAGAAAGAGGGAGATAATAATGATGATGATGATTACGAATAAGTAATTCATTTTGTAATAAGAGACAAAAAGAGAGAAGGATAGATATGTATAGAGCGTAAGAAATATAGGATGAGATAGAGAAAGAGAGAGATAATGATGATGATGATTACGAATAAGTAATTCATTTTGTAGGACGTAGTAACTGACGACTACAAATTGCAGATAAAAATTACTACAAAATTAGCCCTCTTACAAGCTCTGATACGTTTCAAACAGTTGGTGGGTGATGAATGGGAATGCAAAATGTTTTGAAGTTACTTTTATTTCTTTGTGTATATTAAATGGCGTACGGTGATATTTTAGTGTATTTGAATGTAAGTAGATTTCTCTCGAGCGCATACGTCACTACGGTCATAGTGTAGTGGAGAAAAACCGTGGGGGGAAGAAAAACCAGATTCGTATCGACTCTACATCCTCGTTTCTCGTGCCTTTTTCGCGTTCTCGCGAGAATGTGAAGCGGGCTTTAGATGAGTGCCAGAGTCAGTCGCAATTCGACCGCCAGTGCGGATTGACGTCTATTTAGCTCGTGAATACTACGGCGATATATGGCGGCGGTGAAATCAGTGGCAGAGATACTACGGCGGGAGAAGAGTGATAAAAAATCTCTTATTACTTGGTATTAACGTTGTGTTCCGCGTTGAACTCGCGACACCACTTCTGGCGCACCTCGGCCGGCACGGAGCCGTCCAGCCGGTAGTACTCCTGCCCGAGGCTCCACTTGTTGATGCGCTTCAGGAAGTACTCCAGCGCGTCCAGCGTGTACAGCGACGTCGAGAATATCAAACTGGAAAGAGGAAATGGTTCTAGTATATTCATACTATAATGCATGTCAAATATGATAATATGCATGAAGATAATATCTACTTGTATTGCAAATGCTCTAGTATTGCAAATATCTATAGACGTCGGTGACTACTTTCCATCAGGTAGTCCGTCTGCATTATCGCTAGATAAGCATGTTTTTACTTAGGTACGAAGCACTACCTTTTGAACTTATACCTATTCGACGTGATTACATCTCTGGTATCTACATTCGGATTAATAATCTATGTAATTGCACTAATTTTTAAATGTAATTAACATAGATTGCACATATAGTTTATCATAACACAACATAGAAAAGAAACTTTTGTCGGAAGTTCCTTCAGTCAGTTAAAGTTTTTGTGGGTTGCTACAACATAATTGATTCCCATAGTGAACAGCAGAGAAATAAATTTGATAACCTCAACTTACATTTTATCCCCAAGCGCGATACACTCCTCCAGCAGCTGGAAGACCACGAGGAACTTGTTGGAGCTCTCCAGCGACTCCAGCATGTCCCCGCCGGCGAGGTACTGCAGCCACCACACCTCGGTCTGGCTCGGCTTCACGTCCTCCGACGCCGCGAGGTCCTCTTGCGCGAGGTCGTCTTCTAACTTTTCCACTGGAAAAAAGTTAATAATAAGTTATTGAGACTGTAGTTATGTAATGGATTAAACACTAGAATGAGAAAAATACTTAAATAGGCTTTTATTTACTTTAAACATGTAATGAATCAGTTGCTTAGCCAACACTGTTTGTATTGTAAAATATTGGTAATTAGTTATACAAACGTAAATAAATATAAGTGTTTTCTGCACTAAAAATATATAAAAATGGCGTGATGTGCCCACTTTCTTACTGTAAAGCATTTTAATTAAAAAAATAACACAAGTATCATAATCACTAACATGCTTGTACAAATGTTGATGGGTTCGTAAACATTCCCGAAATTAGCATGCAATCACACGCAACAATCATAATTGACAAATTTTGGACACATACTCCTAACTTGCTGCATGTATAACAGCTGAATAATAAGCATAACCACGTTTTTAAGACCTTACCTTTAATTTTATTGCGTTCGTCGCGGTCCTTCATTAGGAAGTTGTGCAACACTTGCGGGTGCGTCCAGATCTTCTGCAGCACGTGGAAGTCCTTCAGCACGCTCTGCTTCTGCTTCTGTTGCTGCGGCAACGCGTACGTCATGATGTAGTGCTTGTATAGTTCCCACTGGCACGCTGTAGGCGGTATGAACACTGTGTACTCATGTTTTTTTGGCAGGTACGGGTATAGGACGGAGGCTTCCTGCCGCTGGAGGCAGCCCTCTAGCACTTTATGCAAGATATGCGTTCGCGCTTTCATTAACTTGATGTCCTCTTCCAGAGAATCTCTGTGTTGGCCGTTCATTATGGGGTTTTCGAATCTGCGAACATCAAAGAATGATCTGTCGTATTCGTATTTCTTAATGACAATGCTAATTTGGTGAGAAAATAACTGGAAGAAGTATAAACAATATTATATTTTTATTTCGGTGCAAATTAGGTAGTAAGAAGGGCAGTTTAACGTTCTTTTTAATGTAATTAAGGATAGTAACTTATGAAGAAAATTAATAACATATTAAATCGACTCAGCCTTTCTAGATATGCAAAAAAATAGTAATTAATAAATGAACTCCTAAATACATATTTATAGTTGAGCTCACCGATTCGAGTACTCCGAATACGTCCCAAGCAGGCTAGGTTTAACAAAATTCACCATACAGTAGTATTCCCTCAGATTATTTTGCATCGGTGTCCCAGTCAATACTATTCTGCGCCGCGTGGCCACTCGGCTCATGGCGACCGCGAGCACCGACGAGTCATTCTTCAACAGATGGCCTTCGTCACATATCACTACATCAGGCCCGGGGTCCAGCAGAGCATGCCGGATCTTGTTCACGATTGTGGGTCGTATGTCGTCGAGGACAGGGTCTAGGGTGGTGAGGCTTCGGAATAGTTCGTAGCCGATTATAAAGATCCCGCCGCCGTTGTACCAATCCTCTAATTGGTACGCACGCTCGTAGGTCTTCTTTAGTTTTGAAAGTTCGAATACCTATGCATGAAAATGGTAAGTATTAAAAATGTGTTTGTATATGTAACTGCGAGTGAACGCCGGTGATTGTGGACCAATATCATTTATGTATATGTATGTGTATATTATAATACTCTATGACCAATATTATAGTCGTCACAATTTATAGTCGTTACAATTTAATAGGCCCATTTTGACACATGCCATCGCTACGGCACTAAGCATGTGATATACAAATCGATAACCAAAGAAAACGATTTTTACGACAAATCGATTACAACCATTACACAATTACGATTACAATACTCAAAATTTTGTTTACAGAATATTTGTTTAATATTTTTCTAAATCATATAAAGATTTAATAAAAAGGAGAAAAGAAAATAAATTATTTCGTAACTTAAAGATTTAATCATTTTTAGAAGATTAAATAAGTCGTTTTATCGTAACCTGTATTTTTTTTCATTTTATCATTCACTTAGGAATAAAGTCTCGATTATTCTATTGTTTTTATGATGAAAAAGGGACAAATAAATAATAATTGATAATTCTAAGTTTCGATTATTTAAAAATCGATTATGGTTTCTTTCGAACGGTTTGAAGCCGCAAGCTGTATCCGGAAATGGGCGTAAACTTCCAAATTACGACTGATATAACATTGCAACGACGCCCTATGATACTTTTTGATGTAGGATAAATTGGTTTCTGGACACATTTTAACTGAATTAAAATATGTAATAATTTATAAATTTAATTAAATGTTCTTGTTTACAAATTATTGCGTTATTGTATATTTAGAAGTATTTGCTTTCCAATTGCGTGTTATACGTTCACATAAAGTTTGTTCTACACTTAATTGACATTAGAATGGCATATGTCAAAATGGGCCTATTAAATTGTGATGACTATAACAAACTATATTTTCTCAAATAACCATTCCTTATCTTTGTATATTTATTGAAGATCTTTCATAGTCTGTTAACTTACACAGACGCACAAATTTGAATTTTCTTAAAATGCAATTAGTTGTAGGTAAATAATTTAGACAAATGTTACCTGAAGTTTCCGTCTTAATTTGTGTTGCTTGGAATTTTAATAAAAGTTTAAAATATTAATTACACAAATTGATTCTCTCTTCATAATCATCATCAACATTATAGCAAAAAACAAAATTTTAAGAAGTCAATAATTCCATGCTGTTATTTTATTAAATGCATTTTAGTATGTTTACATATTTTTATAAATACCTTTATTTTATTAGTGACGGGTCCAATCCACTTGTGTATCTCATCTACCCAATTGAGCACAGTGGACAGCGGGCAGCACACGAGCACGCGCTGCATGCCCACGCGGGGGTGCGTTAATACCTGCATATCAAAGTTATCATATTGGTAAGTATATTTAAATAATATCGGACTTGGTGACAAGCAGATCACGAAAAAATATAAAATTTTCGTAATGACGATTTTCATTTTAAGTGAACATTTTCATTCATTAAATTTGACAAGTTATGATTTTATTTCACTCTATTATCCTAACCCTTAAATTAGCGATCGGCAACCACATCACTTTTTGGTAACACGAGCCACATAATAGCTACATTCGCATTCGGAATACTCTTTGAAATTTTGCCCGCGAAAAATAAAGCTGACGAGAAATTGGGTTCTACGAAGTTGCGCAGTCCGCAATCAAGAGGTTCTAGGAAGACCCGCCGGCCACAAGAAGTGGATTATGGGATGCAGGTTGCCGACCGCTATCCTAAAGGATTTCCCCTAACGTAAATAAAACAAAGTGTACTTGATCTGACCGTGTGCAGTAGCGCCAACACCTGCAGGGTCTTGCCGAGCCCCATGCAGTGCGCCAGGATGCAGCCGCCGCCCGGGTGGCCGGCCTCCATCTGCGACAGCGACTCGAAACACGCGTCCCACATGAACTTCACGCCCTCGTACTGGTAAGCCAAGAGTAATAATTATTAAAAGTCAATAAAAAATAATTAATAAATAGCGTATTTAGCTATTGTTATTATTATGGTAGATTCTAGGTGTCGTAGTTGTCGATGTTCACAAAAATCAAGGATGAGTAAGTAATGCCCAAAGTTTAAAATCTTTGATTTTCTCCGAAATTTGCTAGACTGATGATGATGATGATGATGATGAAATTGATTTGAAATTAAGTCTACCTTTAGAATTTTTAACATGAGCAGCGAAATAAATTCGGACACCAAAACACAGACAAGAAAAGTATAATTTATGAAATAGAAGATCACTCGATCGTAAGTTAGCAGTAGAAAAAAAATACAAAGCCTAGCCGAAAATAAGGACGCCATTTCTTTCGGACTCCTCAATAAAATATAGTTTAGTCATACATATATAATGTTTTGTCGTACCTGATGTGCCTTCATAACCTTAGTGAAGAAAGGGTGAACGGTAACAACCGGACACATCTGCTCGAAGTCATATTCGAGGCACACCTCGTCGTTTATAACTAGAACGCTCACACCCTCCTCGCAACCAAGCTGCTCCCTCTGAAATAAAAATATTAAAATGTTGATTCTGATCTAAGTTGGCATATGTATGGCATATTCAGAACTCAAAAATTGGTATTTTATATTTAAATTTTATCCATTAAAACTTGTGAATAAAATATTTAAAAATATATCTACTGAGGCAATAGTGGTAAGACGTAAGCGAAAATGTGTTGCTAATAGTATTATCGACGGATACGTCATCATATTTGTCTATGCATACATTTTAATTACAGAAATAGGAAATGGCAATATACAGAAATAAGAAAAATAACAAGAATTTCACTGTATTTATTAAATTATATATGTTTCGCATTACCATCATAATATTAAGAGTTAAAACTGAATGAAAATTACACGTTTTTCCTGTCCTCAAACCTGTTAAAACTTGATATAGTTACCCAAGAGCAAGATATATAATATGTAATATCTACCAAACAAGCTAATTATTATAAACGACCGCTTTAAAAGCAGATTGGTATATAACCTCACCAGTTTTGTTTGTTGCATGTTCAGTCGGCGTTTTCGCTCAAATTCCTCCATGTTCGCGACAACAGTGCTCCGCGCTAACGACTTTTTATCTATAACCTGTTATAAAATTTACAAATTTAAATAAACATACGAAACATAAATTATTTTGTTCAGGAAAAAAATCGCAAAATAATAATAATATTACGGTTTAAAAATAATATAGTTACAAATATGTAAACACTTACTTTTCTTATGTTCTTCCTTCCTTTTCCAAATGCTTGGGAATGCTTCTTCCCTTTGTACGAAGCGTCGGCTTCCCCAAATAACTCTCTTTTGAGAACACTGCAATATCGAGATAAATTATTAGATTTATTGCTACTAGCCTGTCTCGGAAGTCGAAATACAAAGATAATGTTAATTAAAATAACACATTACCCTCATTTTATAAAATACTTTGGAGATATCTGCTTCAAAAATCAAAGTTTTTATATATTTTTTGGCCTATACAATAATCTTAGCATACCTCATTTGTTTCTGCCGCTCCAAGAACTTCTTGCTCGAGCGTCGGCTGCGTGCTCTCCCCCGCGTTCGGATCTCCGGCGCATCACCACGCCTCTCAATAAACTCGCTCACGATTTTCGCCCGTTTCGCGTCGTCAACGCTAAAACACGAGAAAAGTTCAAAGTCGAATCCTTTATGTAGAATATATTACTAGGTGAGTCAATACAATTGAATATGTATTAAGCAATTGAGCAATATTTTATAAGACAGAAAATCAATCCAAATCGCTCGTACAGTAAACAGCATGCTATCCAAAAAGGCAGTTAAAAAACGGTATTTCTTTTTGTGATATTTAAAATAAACTGTACTACACCATACCTAGGATTATCTTGTTTCTTTTCCAACCGTTTTAATAGTTTTTCTTTTGTAGTAACCCATTGTTTTTCTTCTTCCGATGATGAGTCCTCATCCAATTTAGCGCGTTCTAGGTGCCCTTGTTGTTTTGATGCACTTTTCTGGTAAATTATGCCATAAAATCTTTTAATAATTTAAAAGATTGAAATGTAAAAAATCTTTTTAAATTATTTGAAATAATATACATGTATCAATATAGATAATAATATAAGTATACACTTACGCTTGAGGATTTAGTAGATTTTTTTGGTGTGTCTTTAACATCTGCATCATTTTCGTTGAGCGACACGGGGGCGTGAAGTAGCGCCAACTCTTTGTTCATCATTTTGTCAGCAGTTAACATCAAGGAGTCTATCTCTTTTATGCCTTTATACTTTGACTTTGGCCCAGACCTAGTAGTTATCGTATGACTTTCCTCGTCTTTTTTCTTTTTGCCTGTTTTTTTAGGTTTCTCTATATCCTCAGTGTTACTGGGTTTTTCTGAATCACTTTCGGGGTCGTTCATAAGAGAATTTTTGGCCATTGCGTTTTCAGTTGCATCTTGGTGCGGCGCCTTAAAAATGGTAATCCAATTAACAAAAACATTACATGCAGTTATAGATTGAACAAAATAACTTATGAAAAGTATGTAACGAATAATTATAAAAATATTTCTCCTTTGCTGTTTATAATTTTACATTCCACAAGCTGAATCCTGATGTAGATCCTGTATGTAATATTTTGTATAAAATAACAAAGTAATATTTAGTTTGCAAATGCCGAAATATGGGTTATATTTCGGTTATGTTTAATATAGGTTAGCTATATACTATGAATAAAATAAATAAAAACAACTATGAAACTCACAGGTGGTGCTACTTCATCATCGATATTCGCTCCTTCGTCCTCAGAAGGAGAAAATTCGTTGCAGTGGTCGTCGTTAGCAGGGCTACCGGGCGCAGAACAACTCTCCGTCTCTTTCGATTTTAATTGCCCATTCAGCAACACTTTATTTGTTTTACTCTTTAATTTGTTATCCTTCGACAAATTACGATGGAGTGTATTCAAATTTGTTAACCTACAATAAAAAATTAAAATCGATCATATCATCTTTATACTCAATAAACCATAATAAATATGTACAACACTGCAATAACATAATACCTGTCAACATCAGTGTCATGCTTGTTTTTGCTGGCCATTCCCTGATATTTAAAATACGTTTCCACAAATGACTCTGGTAATTTTTCCAACTGGATGTATGCATGTTCGTATAGTTTAGTATCATTATGGTTCACTTGAAAACACTTCCAACCGTGTCTTTCGGTGTATGGAAGTGGCTCTGGTGACTTGCGCACATCTGGTGGGGGACTTTGTTGATGCCCACTATCCATTTCCATATTATCCATATCATCATCGTGCAGCATAGGTAATGTTGGCTCACATTCTAGAAGTTCAACTGGCGCGTCAGGCTGCATAACAAATGCATCTTCGTCTATTGAGTTGCTAATACCTAAAAGGTTATTTCCTTTACTTTTTTTTCGTTTGGTATTTGAAACTTTATTCTCCTTTATTTTTTCTTTATCCTCGTTAAGTATACTATTGTTTATATTTTCTGTTGAATCTACATCATTGCACTGAATTTGATTGTCTACTTCTTTATTTGTTTTTGATTTTTCATTTTCAGATACTGCTTTATTATAATTTCCTAGTTGTAAAGACAAAGAATTTTCAAGTTCAGAATCTTTATTTGTTTTTGATTTTTCCTTTTCAGACAATGCTTTTTTGTAATTGCCTAGTCGTAAAGCCAAAGAACTTTCAAGTTCAGAATCTGAAGATTCATCCTTTTTTTCTTCTTGTCTTATTTTTTCTTGCATCTTTCTTGTAAGGATAGCAACAGCATTTTCAACTGTATTTTTATCTTTGTTTGTCGAAATATCCTTATTTTTCTGGCGCGTATTTTTAGGTTTAACTTTACGTTTCTTTTTTGTTGAATTTTTTTGAACATCTGTCCCTTCATCAGAGCTACTTTCCATTAGTCTACCCTTAGCTAGCTCTACAGTTTGTTGTGGGATTAATAGACCCATATCTGTGTCGAAATCATCATCCATATCAGGCTCATGTTGCCTACGCACTCGTAATGCACTTTGACTAAATACTTCATCATTACCCACACTATAATCAGAAGCTAGCTGCAACAATTTGTTAGTACTAGCAAATGTTTCAAAAGCATCTTCATCATAACTGGTGCTGTTTCGCTGAGTAATAATGTCTTCGTTATCAATTGATCGATCAGTGTTCTCTACTTTAGTTATTAAAGGTGTAAAGTTGACAATGTCATTATAATTTTCCACAGGTTCATTTTTAACAATTGACTCATCTACATTTTCCGCGGTTTCTTCTAAGGGTTCTACTTTAACTTGAGCGGTGACAAAGCCCTCATTGGAGTCCATATAAGTCATTGGTATCTTTGATCGCTTATCATCAACAGAGTCCAAACAAGATCTTAATTCTTGCAATTGTACTTTTGAAACCCAGTTACTATCTTCTATACAGTTATTATGTTGACTGCATTCTTCATAATCAGGTTCATAATGATCGTAATCAGAATAATTAGAGTCATCATTTTCTGGACTTGAGGAGTTGTCATGAAGAGCATTTGGTATTTTTGAAAAAATATCATCAGACAATGTGTTTACGGATTTTATCGTTAATGCCATTGTTTCCTCTATTTTGTCAGAAAAATATTCATTTTCTGAACAAATTTCAGTGTTAGCTGGCTCTGTGGTTTCATTTAAAATATTCACTTTGTCGGGACTGTAAAAATCTTTGTATATGAAATGTTTCACATTTTCAAGTGCAATACTTTTCAATGGCTTAATTTTATTCAAGCATGTTAACTTCTTATCAAATTCAAAGTGGTCGCCATTTCCTTCAGATAATTGAATGTGTTGTATCAATTCCACACAAAGTGAAAATAATGTTTTTAAATTTTTATTTTTTTGTTTATTGGAGGTAAGATTGCTTTTGAAAGGTCTTTCTGCCAGTTTATATTCAAGCATATCCTGGTCAACATAAGCTGCACTTGAGGTAGATGACGAGTTACCCGTAAGTAAAGTAGTTTCGTAAATAAATTTATTCATACTATCCAGACATAAAGCCTTTAAAGAATTATGTTGAAGCATATCCTCTTCGACATAAGGTACACTTGAGGTGGATGACGAATCACCCGAAAGTAAAGTAGGTTCGTAAATAAATTTATTTATACTATCCAGGCATAGAGCCTTTAAAGAATTTGCAGATCTTACGCTGTCTGTCTTGTGGCAGTCTTGTAATTGCGTTTTTTCTGTCACCTTACATTGGTCATTTTTTGCAAGTGTTTTTGATATTACACAGAGTGTCATTCTAAGCAGTGTTTTTGGTTGATATTTTTGTTCCTGTCGTAACTGCTTTATATTCTTATCACAAGAATATTCTTGAAATTTAGTTGGTTCATACATACATTTCTGCAACACTTTAGTACATAGTATTTGTAATGACAATGGCTGTAACATATGATTTTTTGTTCTATTTACGATGCTATTGCTTGCTTGAGGATCTGGTTGTGGCATAAAAAGAACTGGAGAATGTGCAGTAGATATATCATTTAACTGTGCAATGAAATAATTGCAAGTACATATCTGTCTCATATTTAGCCACTCAGGTGATACAAATGGAGCACACGCTGATAATATTTGCTGCCTTTTATAATAATTGTCGAAAAAGTCTTTTACCATCTCTGCAGTTACATAAGTATCAGGAGGTTTTTTATTTCGGCTGTCCTGGGCTAAAAAAGACTGTGTAGGTTTCACTTTTTTTACCATTATGGAATCATTAATCCAGACGGTGTGTCTACCTTTTATATTCAACTTTTCTTTATTTGTCTGGGGTTCTTCATTAGATTTTTTTGCAATTTTTATGGAAAGTTCTTTGTTTAGGAACACAGTCTTAAGATTAAACTTAGATTTTTCTTTTTTGTTCTCAGGTACTGGTTCTTCCACTATTTCACAGTCACTGTCACTACTAACCGGTTTTGGAGTTGCTGTGATACATTTAGGTGATTCTTGATATTGTAACATGTCATTAGTCCTAAGAAATCGCTCATATTCATTAGCTAGATCTTCTTCCATTTGTATTAAATTATGCTTAGCCAATTTGAACAATAAAAATGATTTCTGGACACAGTAATCCATCTTAGTCGTATCAGTAACATTCTTAGTATTAATTTTCTTTTGGATAAAGTCTTCAGATTTTTGTATCATTAACTGTCCAAGGTCAGAAGTAGTTTTTACAATGCCTTTTAAAAATTCACATGCTTTTACAGATTGTTCAGCAGTTAAGGGAACTTTTGTTTTCATTTTACTCTCGTAAGGAGCCGTTGTCTGTACTTCAACTGTTTTAGTGGTAACAGCATTTGTCTGAGTACAAATTTCCACAGTTTTTTTAGGTTCGTTTGGATCCAATACTGGTATTTCCAAAGGTGTTATTGCAGTCTGTTGAGGTGTTGTGCCAGACAGTTTCTTTATTTGTAAATTGGGACCTTGGATTTTCTTTACTATAAAATTCTCAAATTCATGTGAAGTACCCCATGCTTGTAGTGTTTGATTTGAATTCTCATTGGTTGTTATGTCTGGTGACTGAAGTGAGCGTTCCAAATCATCATCATTTTGGGTTGTTGTATCAGCTGCAGTTGATGTTACATCAGCTATTGTATTTTGTTCCAGTTTTTTACTTCTCTTATGAGGGTATGCTTCATCTGATTTTCTTCCTTTTTTTCGATATATTTGCTTTTTAGAAATAACTTCTTCCAGGTTTTCAAATTCGTCACTTTCAGACATTGATGATTCTGAATAAGCCTTTCCCTTTTTCCTTTTACCCGGTATGTATTCATCATCTGAATAATATCTTCCCTTTCTTCCTGTTAAATCATCATCAGATAACTCAACATTAGCAAATGGGTCTTCATCTGATCCCTCATCATAATGAAATACTTTTTTTGCTTTTCGTCGTACTGGCCTTTTTGAAGGACTTTCAATTTCAGGCTCATTTGATACTGTAACATTTTCTTCTGTTGAGTTCATCTCCGCAGATTCAGTAACAATGGTATCAATTAATGTGGATGGCTTATCCACATCACATATTTTTGGTGCCTGTTCTGTATCATCTTCGAGTATTTCCTTAAGATCATTAATTATGTGTTTTTCCTTCATTTCTTCTTCGTTACAAACATTTAATGTAAGTGTTTCTTTTAATTCATCTTCTGGTGAAAGTTGTTTTTTTAATGAACTCAAACACATGTCATCTGTTTCATCATCATCGTCTTCTTGTTCTATTTTATTTGATGATTCCTCCTGTTTCTCTTCTGGTTTTTGTTCAAGTTTTTCTTGAGTATATTCTTTTTCTTGCTTTTTTGGCCTCCCTCTTTTCTTTATAACACTTTGATTGGTATTGCTCTCTTGATCATTATTACCTTGTGTATTATCGCTATTATCTTCAGGTATATTAGTTGGAGTTGATAATATTCTTTCAAGCTCACGCTCAATTTTATCATATTTCTGATCAACCAACTTTTTTTCAGAAGCATTATTTTTTGTTGTTTTACTATTCACATTTGAAGAACTTTTTTTCGAGGTAGTTTCATTTCTATTTGATTTATTTTGTTTTGGACGTCGTCCAGGTTTCTTTCGTTGAGGCTTTCCAGTATCTGTAACTGATAAATCAGTGCTAGAGTTCAATGATTCCTCTATTTTATCACTACCTTTAAACACAGCTAAGCTTTTTGTTCGTCGTATCCGTCTGGCAGGTTCATTAGGTAATTTTTCAAGTAAATTATTAGCATCATCTTGAGTTTGCTGAGATTCAGGTTCCTGTACTGTGATATTTGTATCCAGCTTTGATGCAGAAAGTTCTTCAGTAGAACTATTTATTTTTTTGGGCCTTCCTCGTTTACGTTGATTTGTATTATCTGTCTGTATAGAAGTCTTAGTCTGTTTCTTTACGGGTAATTCAGGGCTTTGTTTCCTCCTCAAAATCCTCCTTTTGCTTTTTCTAGTACTAACCAGCTCACTATTATTTAATACATTAGAGTCTATTTTGTCAACCTTTGAATTGTCTTTAGTGCCCATTTTTAATGGGCTACCTTGATTATTATCATCACAAGTTTTCACATTTTCTGAAAAATTCAAATTAATAGAAATACTATTTTTTCTTAAAGTACCCTTTATAGGAGTTGAAGTTGGCGTATTATCTGACACATCCGAATTATTGATGGTAGACGAAGAACTAGAGTGTATCAACTCTTCACTATCGTCTACTCTATTAACAAGTGCACTTTTCCTTCGTGTGATCTTTTTAGGAGGTGTGTATTGTAATGTTTCTTTAGAGACATCATGAGGTGTGCTGCTTATTAATAAATCAGAATGTACTACGTTGTCTACATTGGGTAAGTCACTAAGTAATGTAATTCTCCTTTTTGTACCGCTTTTAGTGGGTGTACATTCTAAAGTATAAATCGGCGCACCCTGAGGCGTGCTGCATACTGACGAGCCAACATGTATTACATCTTCTGACCCTCGTAGCTCGCTTATAAATGTACTTTTCCGTCTCGTAACTTTTTTAGGAGTACGTTGCGGCATATTTACGCAGATGCCCTCAGTTGTTCTCCCTGTTGTTATATCAGAATGTATTTCACTTTCCCGCGGCTTATGCATAGTTGTAGCTAATTGTTGTTGTTGTTGGTTTGTTTTCGTGGTTGACACCGACACAATGTTTGTATTTGGCTGCAGGTCAGGTCCACTGACAATACAATCGTCGTCTTGTATTTCGTCCAAACACGCAGTCAAGTCCAATGTCGGCTGCGGTTGCGGAACAATATCTGACAATGTAATAAATTCATCATCATCGCAAACTGATTCCGATTGAAATTTCTCAAAGGCGTCCTCCGTAACACATAGGTTGTTAGTTAAATCAATTTGGTCCGACATGTTGAAGCAAAACGTTCACTTGTAACCAATTCACGTTTATATTCATCATCAAATAGATGCAGCACTAATTTAACGTAAATAATTACACCCACTATCAATATTGTATGGTTTCTAGAAATGAAAATAATAGCAAAAATGTTGATTTTGAGCTCCACAATCACTGGATCGCTAGCACATTAGTGTTGCAATATAAAAAAATATGTTCATTTATTATTTCTATTTCTGCACAAACCACTACGTATTTCTACCATAAGAGTATATTGCCAGTACGTATTTCTACCACGTTTTTACTTTCTAGAAACATAAGCATCAGGCAATATGAAATATCAGACAGAGTGAGCCGACTGACGTTATTAAGTTCCAATCACAAATCATATTGCGTAACTTCGATTTTTTTCATTGAATTAGAAATTAATATTTTAAGGCGCTTTTTACACATATATGATGAAGTAATTCTTATAGTCGTCGTTTTAAGAAGTCTAAACAGGTTAGGAAAAGACTGACTAATCTAAAAAAGCCTCTTTGCTTCCTTTAAGGAGCAACAGGGCTTCATTGGTAAATGGTAATTTTCAATACAAACAATATTTTTCAGTTCCTGAATTTTATGACAAGAACGTGTCTTATTTATTGCAAGGCAATATTAGGTTACGAATTTTATTCGTAAAGAACACAAGGGTTAGGATATGCACACAAGGGTTATATAGGATACAAACATATCAACAATAAACTATTATTTTGCTTTAACTTTTTTACAAATTTTCATTTGGTATGCAAGGACGAAAGTCGAAAAAATATTTGATACGTACAAAAAGTATAATACGTCAAATACGTGAAGTCAACTCAAGTTGCGAAATTGCATCATGTAATCTGGCAACTCTGCTGTAAACTGTCAGTATCAGTACCAGTGCCTGCATATTGTTGACGAATGAAATTTATATTAAATTATATTTACATTGTTTTAGTTTCATAAACGACTAGCAAGATTGTTCTATTGTATTTCAGTTGCAAAGCTGAAAAGGTTGTGGAGAAAAATATAAATTATGTGTACGTGAAGTTTACAAATGACAGTGCAACATGTATTTTCCAATAGGATGGCCCAAAGTTCTCAAGAATCTGGGCACAGATGCTTCGCCAATAAAACAGATCGTGTCCAACAGGGACAAGATTTTGTTCACGTCTCTGAGCGACGATTGCTTCGTTGTATGGTTCTGTAAGGTAAGGCTCTTGCCAACTATACTATTAAACATCTCAAAAACGGAATTCTTCAAATCTTGTGTGTGGGACACAGAAGAAACCATCATGTAATTAGTTTAAATAATAGAAATGATCATAAGTAATTAATTTCATATATAATATTCAATAAGTTTGTATAAATGTCTAGTATGGTTCACCATGTATCTTTATATGAGAATAGTAATTCATTGTATAATAACCACTGTATAGTAAAATGCAATATAATAATAATTTCCATTAAATTCACTCGGCACAATAAACTTAGGCAATGGGTGAGGCATTTGATTCTATCTCAGCATAATGCCGGACATTGATGTCCTATTTCAACATATCTGATATGTCATATACACACAAATTTCAAATGCTTTATCACGGCACTCTGTCTGTCATATTAAAAGTAATTTCTTGATATGACAAAAAGCGAGTTTCATATATTTCAAATAAATATACTAGACCATAGCCTGGTATGTGCTTTTCTAAATAAGTATAAAGTGATAAAAAATCACTATGTCACTTTCTATTACGTAACTGTGTTAATTAAAAAGTTAAAAATAAATGAAAAAAATTACAACATAATTTAATGTATTAAGAGCTAAGTTAGAACTCTAGAAGTCTATATTTTTAATTACTTTGAATACAACATGTAAACATGAAAAATAAAAATGATCAAAAGTACCTAATTGTAAGAAGTTTTTAGAAAAAAAAATAGGTAATGAATAGGTACAATATTATATAAAGCTAATTGGTTGTATAAATAAATCACAGTCATCCGGCAGTCGCAGTTGCGCATAGACGTATACACGATTTATTAAAAAATATTAATTTACTTTGCAATTTAATATATATGTTACTGCAAGGTGTTAAGTTCAAGTTTTCGGTGCACAAGTTAACGACTTACGCAACCTATTGACTCCGCTTCCCGAACGCACCCGTACCTTTTGTTCTCTGCCAGGTAAAGAAAAGATAACGATGAGAACTAAAGCATCGGCCAGTCATCATCATCACTAGCCCATTACTGTCTCACTGCTGTGCACGGGTCTCCTCTCATAATGAGAAGGATTAGGCCATAGTCCACTGTGCTGGCCAAGTGCATATTGGTAGACTTCACATACCTTTGAGATTTTTTTTTATATATCTCTCAGGTATGCTGGTTTCCTCACGATGTTTTCCTTTATTTTAAGTGACCATGTATGTCTTATGAGAAAAATAAAGATTCTTTAAACCCAAATCACACAAATACAAATAAAATCCCAATGTTGTCCTCCCCTGCTGAGTTATATCGTTTTTTATTTCAGCCGACAGTGCCAATAGTGTACCACAAACGGAGTGAGGAATCTCTACAGAGGCTGGGTGTTAATGTCGGGGTGGAATGGAAGCCAGACTCTTCCATGATATGTATATCAGTATGTATTGTGATATCTGCCCATTTTATTAATTAGACATTGATATTTGGAAGATAATTTTATTAAATGAAAAAAGATACCGGCCGAATTGATAACCTCCTCCTTTTTGAAGTCGGTTAAAAATTGACACAATTTAAAAACCAATTTAGAAACTTGATATACTTTGTTAAATATTTTTTATAGTAAGATAATAAGTAAATCATTGGAATATATCTTGCTGTAACTTAAAATTCCGTGTAAGTCATCTATCTATTTAGAATATGTCATGATTATGCAAAATTCTTCATTGCACATTATAAATGGTTAAGTTTTAAAAAACAAAATTATGAATTTTTATTTAACACTATTAATATTGTATTATTGCAGACATCAGAGGGACACTTAATACTGTACAATGTGGAGATGCAGAGTGATCAAACAGCCTACCAGCAGCTGGACCCCCCCTCGGCCAGCTTGCGGAGAGACTCTGCAGAGTTGTTTGTTAAAGAAATCATACCTTCACTCAAGATCACCCCGGTAATTGATACTGTAGTTGTCATGGCATACTTATGTGAAATGATAGATAGATATGGCTCTTGATATGATTTTGGAAAAATAAATCACACCATTTTATATCAGGTGCAAAGGTGCCACTTTGCATATTAAACATTAGCATTTCCAGTGACAAGATATTTAATACATATGAACATTTAATTATGTTATATTGAATATTTTTTATTTTATTTGACATAGTTGTATGTATTAATATAACACAATCTGCCATAGTTAAAAGGTATCAAAATTATTTTCTATATTAACATTACTTAAATATTTTTCTTTTCCAGTTCAAAGAAATACTTGTATGGGATGGGGAGATAACTAGAATGTGTTGCATATCTGGGACGGAGATCCTAGTGTGCACCACTCGCGCGCATCTGCTGCGGTATCGATGGGATGGTACGCAAAACAGAGACTACTGCCTTGACCTCGGCCGAATACCATTCTCAATCAACCAACAAGTGTCTAAAGGTACCCATGATGCATTATTGATTATAATTCACTGTTAATTAAAATTGTAATGACTAAATATCCTGAGGTTTTAATCTGTATCAACTGCACGCGTGTGCAATTATTGTACTGTTAATACAGCATGTAGATCTGAGAAATTAACAAAAATTTTAGATGGAGCACGCTATATATTTTTCATTAACTATTACTAAAAGCTACTATAGTATATACTATGAGCAATTATTGTTTATTCACTATTTATAAAATCAAACTTAACGAAACCATGTCCGAAACGTATAATTAGATTAAATATAAGTAGGGTAATATCAGTACTTATATTTTTTATAACTTTTTGTAAGATCTCTCTTGGAGTAAAATAAGTGTATTTGTGTGTTAAACTTGTTATATTGTAATAGTAAATGTAAGTATGTATCTAAATGTAAATGAGAACCACAAGAATGAAATGTATACTGCCGACAAACTGGCCTACAGTTTGGCAGATTTTAAATTATGTTTCTTTTTGTAAGTCTTCTTTATTGAATAAATAAAAAAAAACATATCCTTCTTTATTCATTCACTCATTAGGGTGCAAGCTAATGTAATAAATTAGAATATTTTTAAATTTCTCTTTAGGATATGACCATAGCAAATAATAATTGAAATATTTTTGCAGCTGAGCCGATCCTAGAAGATAATACACATGTGAACGACATAGAATACTCGCCGCTGGTGTGTGGTTTCGGCATCACGCTCAACGACGGCAGAGCGGCCTACCTCACCGCGCCCAATCTCAAATTTGATCCTAATGTAAGTTACTATATAACTACTACTCCCATGTAATTAACAAATTATTTAAGACAGAGCAACACAATACTATCTTATTATTAAGTACTAAATAATGTAAATCCTTAAAACTACTTTTATTTTTCTATTTGACACCTACAAGGACTACAAACATATCATGTTTTTTATACATATATGAGATTGCATGATTGTATTTTCTGACTATATAGGGATTTATTAATTAATGTACAATGTTTTTTTTTTTATAATTCGTTCAATTGTTTTTGACACAAGTTTTGACACAGATATTGTTTACTTAAAGAACTTTAAAGGAAACTTTTTTTTAGTTACCTGAGATAAATTGGGATACAGTTATGAGGGTAAGATGAAAGTTTAAGTACTGGTGTAGGTATGTGTTAATCTTGATAAAAAAAGTTGAAACCTCATGCTAACTAAAGTCTTAAATCATTTACAGGATATTATTGCTAAAAGTTTAGTGTGTGAGCTAATTTTATTACATTGTTTTTTGAAAAATGTTTTAGTTAAGTTTTATGGTACCTTTATAAGCAAGTGTTAACATCTAGTAATTGACAGTTTTACAAAAAGTTTCTTACTTGCCTTAAGATAAACATATATTGCTAGGTGAAACGCTCATTCTTGCTTGCAGAAATGGCTATAATTATATTTATATATACATTTATTAAACTAAATAATGTAGTCATCATATTATAATATGAAAAATATCGACATATTAACACATATTCATGTGTAAAAGAAGCCAATGGTATATGTCAATGGTTTGTATAGGCTAGAAAATGTATAATGACTTATAGTATTTCGTTTAACTTGTAATATATACTTAAATATATTATATTCGACGTTTCTATAGAGAGTTAAGTTAAGAAACTAAGCATATTACTAAGCGGATCATGCTATTATGATGCAGAAATTGTTATGGAAGTTATTGCAACTTGATCATGAAAATTCTTGCATAGCTACTAAGGAATGTTATGAATGCAGCTCAAGGGCTTCTACCACCTTTATAGTATATTTATTTCCTTTTCTATTGTAGGTACTTGTGTTATGTCAATCTTTTGTTTTTGTTTTGTAAAAAACCTGTTTCTCTGATTACTTGTGTCTGTTAAAAATACCTTTTATATAGACATCAAAATACATTTTTTTTTCAATGATCATTGATTGATAAAATTTTAATTGGGCATACCTATTTGTGTGTGTTTTCAGGCGGTGCAGGGGATATGGGCGCCGAATATCGACGATGCAACGTGCGCTCGAGTTAATCACAAGTTCAGACTCATTGCTATTGGGAGAAAGAAGTAAGTTTTTTTTTTTCAGAATATAACATAAGATTGGTTCCTTCCCAAACCCGTTGTGTGTATTAACATGAACAATATAAAGGTAATATGAATAGTATTTGATATGTAGAAACATTTCTATAAGTATTTTACACCTACATTATATTATTATATTGTATTAACTCAGTAAGATATGTTATTATTTACTAGATTCTTTTTAGAAGATGACATGACAGCTGACATAACCTTGTGTTATTCTGGTAGCTGGAGAAATATAGTTTCATTTAAACTTAGATATTATATTAATGGGGAATTTAATCTGTATAATTATCTATGTAATTTTAGTTCTCAGATAGACGTGTTCACGATAGACGAGGTGACGGGAGGTTTGGAGTTGTCACACACGATGGTGCTTAGCTCGAAAGATTTCCCTGGAGATCCGGGACCAGTGAAATGTATGAGGTATGATCATTTCTTAGCTTTTGAAGCATTAATTAATTATCATTATTAGCGCGGGTGGGCCACATTCTCAGCTGACTAAAAGAGTTTTTCAATACTAGTGATTCATGGTACTAGTGTTGATGATTTGTTGTCCCTATTGCCTTTTAATTACTGCTGTAATTGTCAAAATATACATGAAATATATAGTGCATATTTTGGTAATCATAATGATCACAAATAGGCCATGCGATCGTTGGCTGTAGGAGGTCATATTTTAACCTGTGAATACATCAATACAACGCTTGACAAATATTTTCTATGCGCTTTGTACAGCTAATATACTACAGAATGAGTGATTGTAATGTATCGTGCAGATGGACGGCGGACGGTCGCGCGGTGGCGGCGAGCTGGGAGCGCGGCGGCGTGGCGGCGTGGAGCACGTTCGGCGCGCTGCTCATGTGCTCGCTGGCCTGGGACCACGGCCTGGCGCGCGACCCCGCGCCCGCCTGCCCGCTCGTCGTCACCAGCATGGTTAGCGCGCGCACACACACACACACACACACACACACACACACACACACACACACACACACATACACACAGAAGGACATACACACACACAGAAAGACACAAGTGCATGCTGTACGTGTACATTTGACATATATACTTTCGCACGTACGTAGGAACAAATACGAGCGTGTGCATGACAAAAGGACACCCACATCCCCACGAACATGTTCACGTACACGTAAGCACAAGTACAACACACGTACGCGCCGAAGTACACACTCGAGCGGTCCCTATTGAAATGTTATTTTATTATGTATGTGACATGATAATAATAAGTATATATTTTTTATACTTCTAATATAATACAAAAAATAATTAATTTACCAATATGAATCACATTTCAATGTATTTTCACGCGATGAAATATTCCAGGAATGGGCGACAGAGGGTTACCAACTTTGGATGGTGAAAGTAGAAGAGGACTCGAAATCCAATTTAATCCAAATGGATTTTGTGAAAAGTCCGCTTACTGTGAATCCTTGTATGGTAAGTTAAATATTATTTACGTTCATTATGTTAATAAAATTTTATTTTAATATTCGTTTAGCTGTAATAGACGTAATTGAATTATAATTGATATTTATTTGTATATAATACCTATCAGTTTGATTCGGTATATGGGAATTGGAAAATATGATTTAATATCATAACAACCAATAAAATGAATGTACTCTCATAATAGAGCAACCAACGCCATCTATACCTGCAAGGGGCGGATAAACTGTACGTAAACTTGGAAGACAACCTAACGAAACGCACCAAAGTCTCCATCATCGACTCCTCGGGAGACGCTTACCAGGAGAATGGGCCAGACCAGCCCACGGTGTACACCAGCAGGGTCAAGTACAAGGACTTCGTGCACGACAACGAGTGCAGGAAGCAGTGGATAGTGCTGCCTTTGCCGGCGACATACATATCGAGCAACTGGCCGTTACGGGTGAGTGTAAACTTATCGATTCTAGATATGAAATGGAGTACATCGATTTTTCGCAAGTATGTCCTGTCGTCCTTCATCTTTAATAATTAGTATAATATTTATATATTGTTTATTTTAAATCTGAAATAAAGCTGATTTAATTTCTATCTTACTATCAGTCCTCATGGATAAACTCGTAATATTTATAAGTTATGTGTTCTATAATTCTTCCATGTTGCTTTGTCTTGTGACTGCATACAATTATTTTGTTGGTTTAGTTCATGGCTGTAATATTTTATCAATGTTGTCCTATTATGTTACCTTTCCCGACGTAGGTATGGCAATTTTTCGAATGTATCCTAAGTGTGTCTCCGGACTATTGCCGTGACTTAAGCATACAGAATTTCTCGCACACAGACATAGTATAATTTCCGTATGTGTGCGTACAGTACAGCGCGATCGACGAGGCGGGCGTGAACGTGTGCGTGGCGGGGCGCACGGGGCTGGCGCACTACAGCACGGCCGCGCGCCGCTGGAAGCTGTTCGGCAACGAGGCGCAGGAGAAGGACTTCGTCGTCACCGGCGGCATGCTCTGGTGGCGGGACTATGTTGTCATCGGTATGATCCAAACTATCTTATGCTCTTTGTTAAATATCTGTTGGTTCACTTAACATGATGAACTTAGAGCGGCGATCAAATAAACAAAAATCAGCATAGCAACTAAATAGAAAAAAGTTGAATGTTTCCAGTGGAATTATTTTACATAAATAATGATATAGCAGTCAGTCAATGGTCATTATCAATTTTACTTTCTAATGGATCTGTGACATAAAAATAAGTTAATGAGCGGAGAAGAATAATTTGAATAGAGATTTTCGATCAGGAGAATGCCATCAGGCATTATGTTTGCCCTTTTGTACGTAAACTTTCTGTTAGTGTTACAATAAATAAATAAATGTGATGATAATATCTGAAAAGTAGCTATGCTCTTAGTTTTATTTCAAAGCTTATGTAAGTTAAGATTAACAAAAAAGCATGATTCAGATACACGTGGCGCCATCTGTGAGGTTGTTGTAAGAACAATAGCGCAAAACATAAAATCGTTCGTATCGCCCAGGTTGCTACAGCATCCTGGACGGGCACGACGAGCTGCGGTTCTACCCGCGCGACGCGAAGCTGGACAACCGGCACGCGAAGGTGGTCCGCGCGCAGGCGCAGGTGTCGGTGCTGGACGCGCTCGCCGACCAGCTCGTCGTGTTCGCCGCGGACGCGCTCGTCACTATCTACGAGCTCGAGAGGATCGATAATAGTACGTACTTGTTGCTTTACACTCGTTTATAATTTATATGTGCAATGGTTTGTCTTCTAATTGGAACGGAATCGAAAATATTTATGTGTCTTATGTTTATAAAATTAACTTTGACAAACATATCATATAATGGGACTGACAGGAATACAAGTAATAACGTTTTATAATTGTTCTCTTAGTATCGAAGCTCAGTAAAGTACCATTAGTGAGGTACAGAAATTATTTTACCTTTTCAATGGAATTGCATAAGAAGGTAATTATGATCTAATATTTCGAGTACAAATCGCAACGCTCGCGCATGACCAAATGTACACTGTAATGTTAAGTCTCGTAATATGCCAAAGGATTTCCTCGGTAGTACTGTACTATTGTGTTGTGTGCAGCGGGCAACATCGAGGTGCGGTGCGTGCAGGCGGTGGACATCTCCGCGCTGTCGCACCCCGCGTGCGTGGTGTCGGCGTCGCTGTGCCGCCTGCAGGACCCCGCCGGCCCGCCGCGCGCGCACAAGCCGCCGCACGCCCCCGCGCACCCCGCACACCCCCCGCACCCCGCGCACCCCGCGCACCCCGCCGCGCCGGACTCGCTGGTACGTAATATAGCACAATCAGAAAAATAAGTGGCGGTGCAAAGCTGTCTCCAGGTCTCCGCCGGCCCGCCGCGCGCGTTCAAGCTACCGCCACATTACGCGCATAGCGACACACTGGACTCGCTGGCACGTAATTGAGACTTATTTAGGACATGTATGATATAACAGGTGGCGTCGCTGTGTCGTCTGCAGGTCTTCATCGGCCCGCCGAGTGCAGATAAGTCCCCACCATCGTACATCTTAGGCAACCCATGCAATTTACCTCACCCAACTCCGTAGTATCTATTATATGG
This sequence comes from Epargyreus clarus clarus, assembly GCA_014595695.2. NCBI lineage: Eukaryota > Metazoa > Arthropoda > Insecta > Lepidoptera > Hesperiidae > Epargyreus > Epargyreus clarus. The sequence goes on from JACTTY020000114.1 coordinate 130,928, forward strand.
AATATTGAGATATAAAGCACACGTATATGGCGCTGTAACACATGTTACACACAAATAGCTGCATACTTGCTACTGAACCCGACTCTGTATGTCCCCTTAGGCCTCTATGGAGCGCACAGTTCAGATAAAAGACTAACGCACTAAGAGGTCGACGACTTCTGAACTCAGATGAAAAGTTCATTATTTGTAATATTTACCACGAACTCTTAATGCCCAATTAAATGACTGATGATTTCCGTAGTATTATTTATCAGCAAAATGTTCGCAGCTGCTACTCGTAACTTACTTAATCATCCCAATTATATGAAGTTTACATGTAATTAAGAGTTTAGCATATTTAGCCGACAAAATGTTCATGTGCAATGCTAATTATCTATGTACGCATACATATTCAACGAAAGACGATCGGATCCATAAATATAACCTTATAATGCTATTTTGTGACTTGCATGTATTTCATTTTTAATCGTAATATTGCCGCTAATATGAAACATTATTTCAGGTAATAAACGCTAGCGGTAAGCTGATGATGGTCCAACGAGAGGAATACGACGTTGATGAGGACAACAACCCGGTAAGTAACATTGAAAATAACATTATAAAAAAATATACCGGTCGAATTGAGAACCACCTCCTTTTTGAAGTTGGTTAAAAATATACCTACACAATGTCATTATTTGTTAGTGGAAATTGTTACTATTTTTCAAGCTCCAACTTTATTGTTTTATTTCATATTGCTTTAAGTACACTCACTTCTTCAGTCACTTTTAAATTAGAACCAAATGTATATTGGTTGTTAAGGCTAAAATTCTTTAACAATTTTTAATAGACTTATGACGATTTTTATAAGAATTGTCTATGGTATGCTTTGTTAAAACTAAATTCTTGATATAGTTACTAAAACGTTGCGTATTACCAAGATATTCATCGGTAAAATATTTCAATATAACAACATACTTACGTTTACACAAACCAAATACGTGATCTGTAACAATAATTCGCACGAAAGTAACTATTATACTATATTCCGTTATTACGTATCTACAACATTAAGTTCTGTAACAGGCAATAAGTTCCATCTTGTCATGTCGTCCTGCGTGTATAGAACGCATTACAGTGAGCTAACCATGTTGCAACGCTCGCATAATGCGTGTGATGTAATGCGAAGCGCACAACGCTTCATCAACGCCGTACCGTAACCGCCCGTTGATATATTTCACGTTCCGTTGGTCACGACCGATAATTAAGTTAATTGTTTAGGGATAGTTGTATTAAATGAGCATTTAGTTTCATAAGTGGCAACTGCGGCCCAAGAATATTCGTAATGACTTCATAGGATTAGGATTTTAACAGTGAAGGGTAAGTTAGAATGCCTCCAATACGTGCAGTCTTTAACACTGCTGTTATTATACAGAAATAGGTTAGTCGTGATTAAAAAGTAGTAACAAATTTTATAAAATGAAAATTATCGTAAATTATATAGGTATTTATTTTCAGTCATATAACCCATTTATCTCAGGTACACTTCATTGTTCTGGATATATACCAAATACATATAGCTTAACTTCTAATGACCTATGTGTACTTTTGCACGTAACAGTCCATATGCAAGAACACACTAGCGCCGTGAGTAACTTAATGGTTACCTATACACGGAGAAGTTATAACATAATTATATTATTGGCACATTTAAATTATCACCTCAGTGGTGCTTTGTTCGAATGGTCACCTTGTTGCCATGCAGAGGGATCGGGCCAGCGGTCCATCTGCGCACAATGTTGCCCTTTTTCCCGTACGTGGTTCCGGACACCGACACCCAGGGAGAAGTAGGGGGCAAAATCAAGGGCGGCAAATGTAGATAATCCACGACGGGCACGTGCGCGATCTCCGGCTCCAAGATCGGGGCGATGATCGGCTCGTGTACGATAGGTGCGTGGACTACCGGGGCCACCTCGGCGATGTGAGCCACCTCGGCGATCGGGGCCACCTCGGCGACGTGGGCCACCTCGGCGATCGGGGCCACGTCGGCGAAGTGGGCCACTTCGGCTATCGGCGCTCTGTGCGCTATTGGCAGGCCGAAGCCGTGTATGTTGGGGCCGGTCCGCTTGACGACGGCGTTGAAGCCGCTGTGCGCGTCCGCGTGGTACTCGACCAGTCGCACGTTGCCGTCGGGCTCCACCAGGGAGTAAGCGCCACGGACCACGTCCCCGTCGCGCGTCTCCCACTGAGCCTTGTTGTCGCCAGTCATTGGGTCGTTCACCGCGTAGTGGAACCCGTAGTTAGGATTTGGCTGTGAAGTAATAATTGAAATTAAAGATGTATTCAGCATTAAAAACAGGTTAAGGATATATCACATTCAACTTACTATACTTTCGACGGTGTCGACGGGATGGAACAGCGCGAGCGGTGGGTTTGCCGTCGCTGCTGCTACAAATGCCAAGAGGCATGATACCTAAAAATAATAAAAGTTAGTGATATAATTCTTTGTTTATCTTTATCGAATGGAATTTGTAAAGCACACAACATCGTATTAATAATAATACGTGAAAGTTGTATTTATCTTGTTATATGAAATCTGGAGATTTTATTCCGAGGCATTTAGAGATCTGTCAATTTAGACCAATTTTCCATGTTTTACAATAAATATTTTTAAAACATATCTAATTGCTGATTTATCTGAGATTACAAATAACACATACCACGAAAGAATTCATTTTGCTGACAAGGTATACCAGTGAGCCAACGAAGTGCACTGTGCCTTGTCATCAAGTACTGGATTATTTATAGTACACTAATTATTCGACCTGACTATACTCCGGTTTTGTCAAACGTCCGATTTCCACGGACGGTTTGTTTTACCATTTTTTTACTTGCATTTGGTCCGTTCGGCCTAACTCGTTCGGTTAGTTTATTCGAATATATAAATTGAATAACGTGTATGCATTGTTTAAATTCGCTAATAAGCATGTCTAATGTGCGATAAATATTTAATATTTTAATGCATCCTGTTATGGAAAGAGCACCTTCAAGTTTTAGGCCAGTTTCACGGACATTTCAGGATAATTCTTTTATATTTGTTTAAGACGCTGTCGTGTTCTTGAAAGGCAACATTTCTTAGAATTTACAGAATTTAAAAAGCCGTGAACCATACGTTTTCATGTCTTGTTTTTAACATTTATCCACTAATAATCACATACCACGAAATATACCAAAAATATTCAAATTATAATAATATGGTGACTATTTATTTTTCTTCAGTAGTAAAATTAGTAGTAGTATTTTATATTTCTATCCAGAGGCGCTTGAATATTTTGGTCTATTCTACTTTGATCACCTGGGTGATCATAGGCAAATTCAAAAAATATAATATTTTAATATAATTTTAATCACCTACATGGTTTTCCCAATAGTGGAAATAGTATGTCTTGCTGGTAGGTATAATTTAGAACTTAATTTATATAATCCGGTTTTTTTTCTTACATAAACGTATCAGATTATCGGATGGGAGCGTTCAGCGCGAGGAAGAACTGAAGGTTGCCATATTTGTAATTTTTCTTACGCTCTAACTGTGCCTTAAACTGGATCGTCCGGTATATATGCACATACGCTTATGTTGGAGTAACCATTTACTATCTACACTCTTACGATAACAACGCCTCTACCTATTATTATTTACATATTAAATCTAGGACCAACAAATAAATATTCCCGTTTTCAACAAATAAATACTCTCATTGCAAAACGTTAAGTTTCAAATATGGCTGATATTTGTATAAATAAGGCTGGCGTCTTCAAAATGGTACGAAAAAAAAGACTAATGTATCCGTCAATTGTATTGTATTGCTCATTGCATTATTGTATTCGTTTTCCTGCATTTGTCGATGTTAACATTAATGTTTTCTCTTTTTTGTCTTGTATTCTAATTGTATATAAAAAGGAATTTACTTTTATTCGTATATACCGTAAAAAATAAATTGTTATGTGTGTGCACATGTTGGAACTCCTACTTATCTATAATAATTAAAAAAAATCTCGATGTTTATACGTTGAGGGTAGAGCATTACTTCAAACGCTCCGCGTTATGCGGCGTGCAATAAAGTTATCTAGAGGTCCATGCAACAAATGGATTCTTAATACTCTACTCCGTGATACTAACAAAGATTGAAGCCTTTTTAATGTAGTTGAAGTCGCTTAGTTCTGCTTAGTGGTGAAAATAATTATGTTTATTTTTAGAAATCATTAGATATTCATTTAAAATATTATTGAAATGAAAATAATTATTAGCAACAATTGATATTTGTTTCTTTGCTTATGCCACTTATACAATTTTAAGCAAAAGTATACTAATATTCCTTAAAGTTTCATCAATTTATAAGCAAATACTCATATAAGACGTATAACTAAATCCTTTAATCATTTTAAAAATACTTTCCAACCCCTAGCCAGATTTATTGATACTTAAAGTAAATTGAATTATTTGCACCAGATATGGTTAAGTAGTATTATCTTGCAGGAGAAAATTAATAGATGCGAGGATAGTAGGGATACATATCATGAGCACATACTCGTGTAAGTAGATGGTAAATAAATTAAAAAGCTATTTATTTTGTCATTTATTCTATTGTTTACTAAAACTTAAATTAATGAAGGTCTTTCTGATTTTTATTTACTTTTATTGCTATTTTTTAACCAAAATAGCAACAAACTAATTATAAAACTCAGGGATTACCTACACATTGTCGCACACAACACAACGCTATGTACAAAGAGAAGACTAGCATTTCACTACTATTTGGCAATTCACTGTCAATTGTCTCTATATTGATCATTAACTGTAGTTAATGTTTCACTTTAAACACTAGCCTTCGACCATCGAGAGTGATAGGTCCGATCGCCCATTGATGCAGCTTTCCGTCGATATACTTCTTGTTGAAAATTGTCGCGGTTATTTTAGATTTCGGTTTAAGCGGCACCCATCCTCCGTACGGACCCCGTCTTGGCGTCCCAGAGCAGATTTCCAGTTCCCTTCACAGATGTGGTAACCTGACCGAGAGGTGCGACACCTTCAGAACCGAAGCCGTAGTTTTCCGGGGCTTTCAACGTTGTCGTTTGTTCAACTGGCGCAGGTGGTGCTTCTGTTTCTTCAACTGGCGCAGGTGGCGCTTCTATTTCTTTAACTGGGGTGGGTGGCGCTTCTGCCTCTTCTACTGGTGCGGGTTTGGCAACGGGTAGTACCTCTACTACTGGCGTGTTCGCCGCCAAGCGCTTGACGTCCGCGTTGAAGCCGTGCGCGTCGTCCGCCCAGTAGTCCACGAGGCGCAGCTTGCCATCCGGCTCCACTAAGGAGTACGCGCCTTGCACGAAATCTCCGTCCCTCGCTTCCCAGTGGTTCTTGATGTCCCTCGTTTTGTGGTCGTGGACTGAGTACCTAAAAGCGTAGCGAGGATAGTGCTGCAAATAATATATTCAAGTTACTGGATCTTCAACTTAATTGCACAATATTAAGTTCATTCTTGGATAAATTAATAGGAAACAGCTTACATTTTCTTCGCTGTTGTGCAGTACCCTCGCGGAAGTGGTTGAAGTTGCTACTGTTAAAAGAAACAAATTCTGAAAAAAGAAAAGAGATTTTTACATGCATAAAGTCTGAAATTTTAAAAGTGTTATTATTTCTCAATAAAAAAATTATTGATCGGATTGATTGACATTGAGGGACATTGATGCTCGCGGATGACTCCATGCACTTGACATCGTCTATTATTGGAATATCTTCAAGTTATTATATTTTTCAATACAGATTACGTAAATCCTCAATGAAGACATTTACTTTTCCCAAACTATACCATAATATTATGAAATATTTGATTAATTAATGGTATTTTGTTAGGTTTCATCGTACAACTATCAAAGAAAGTATCGTTACCGTCGCAAGTCGGTTCATACTGCCTGTTATCGAGTCCCACGCCAGTGTAACGTGTGATTGATTACAATCCAGTTCACCTTTTATATTGTATATGTTTTACCACCGCCGGCATCCACTGTGTAACAATAATAGTAGCACATGGTTGTATATTAATCGTTTGAACGAAATCGCATTAAATATACAACCTCTAATTTCATTCAATAGAGTGAAGCAATAAAAATGCGAACAGGGCGCGGTTTGTAGGGCGCTGGGAAACTCTTATTATTTTTTGTAATTCTTTTATATACAGCGTGTATACATATTACAGACTGTAGAGCGATAACAGGAAATTATTTCTAGGTACTATGTTATTATTCGTTAATAACTCTAATTCGTTTGTGTAATCTATTTCTTGTTTACAGCATTGTATTATTTCATCTGTGACTATTGTGTGTATAGATAGAAGAACTTCGTTACGCACCGAAAATTTATTTGTTGATCTAGCTTAATTGTTATTAATGTTGCCGATGACATTTAATTAGTATCTATTTATATATTTATGTATATTTCCCTTAAACTCCATTAAAATTTGAGGATGCCAATTTTCTTTAAAATACTGGTGTAGTCATTTTACAGTAAAAATGACATTAGACTATTGATAGAGAGATTATTAAGGAATGATTTTTGACAGTCATATGAGTTTGTATAATTAAATAAAATTTAATAAAAACTCGTAAAATTCTTATACATGTGTATCTATTCGCAGATTATATTTACTGCAGGCATATATGCACGCAAGCACACACATGCACACGCGCGCAGCCAGGGCGGGAGCTGCAGCTCATAATTTGATTGTGATTTCGATACGCAAAACGCATACATTTTACCTCGACTTATTATGAATCTAATAGCTTACATTGTTACACACACTGCTGTAACATCATCACATTGATTCATAAAATAATTTTATTATATTATAATGTCGCATGGATTACTTATTGTGTCTAAAGACATATTTTGCGAAACAAAGTTTTCTTCTAGGGTCAGCCTTATTGTAGAAATGAAATACGAATTAAACTGTTTACTACCACACAGTGGCCAATGCTTTATTTGTGCTCTAACATATCTCTACTAATAACTTAAATAAAGTATTAAATATCCTTAAATAATAATATTAAATTACTACTTTACAATCTCATCGACAGTTCACTTTCTGTAGGAGAAGCGGAATTTAGAATTGGTAGCGGCATTTTGTTTAACTTTAAGTAGTTTAAGTTAAGGATTCATCATCTAATGCTTGTATCCGAGTCCCGGATAATGCAGATCACCCAGCGGTGGCAGGAGGAGGCCTTTGTCAACTGGCCCGTAACCAATGCCGTCAAGATGTCCGTGAGGTAGCAGTGGCTCCTTAATAAGTCCGTCTCCATAGCCGCCCAGTCCAAGATCGTGTCCCTTCAATATGGGATATGGGTAGGGCGCTGAATAGATAGGACCGGGCAGGGGTCCCGGTATGAAGTGAGGGTCCTTCACTATAGGAGCGGGTAGGTAAGGCTGCTTTATGATAGGTGGCGACAATATTGGTTGCTTGTAAATGGGAGGTGACAGTATTGGTTGCTTATAAATAGGAGGTGACAATATTGGTGCAGGGATCACGGGTGCAGGTAGATGCTTGTAAATTGGAGGGGAAAGTATTGGTTCCGGCAATATTGGCTTTATAGGGACAGGTAAGATTGGCTCCTCTGGGACCACCGATTTAACTATGGGAGCAGCTTTGTAAAGCGACGCGCTGGACACTGCTGCGCCGTATCCCCCACCAGCGTATCCCGCACCACCGTATCCTGCACCACCGTATGCCGCACCACCGTATCCCGCACCACCATATACGGGGCCGCTCAGCAGTGGAGCACTCGCTAACCCTTCGAGATTCGCCACAGGACCCACTGTGATGGGGAGGGAATGTCCATGTCCTAACACCGGAATGGGAGCTTTGTAAATGTGAGGAGTGGTCGGGTGAAGGTTCGGACCGATTTTCTTCACCACCGCATTGAAACCAGACTTGTCATCGGCCCAATATTCCACCACACGTAAACTTCCATCTGGCTCCACCAATGAATAAGCTCCTGGAATTTGTTCAAAATTAATATAAAATTTATCTTGTTCATATTTCAACTTTATTGTAATTTGCGATACCTTTAACTGTGTCGCCGTCTCGTCTTTCCCACTGCGCCTTGTTGTCTCCCGTGTGTGGGTCTTTCACCGCGTATTCAAAAGCGTAACTAGGATAGCTCTGGAAATTGTGTACAGGATTAATTATAGTTACTTCCAAAGGTTTAATTTATAACTTTGGTAGACGTACATAGTAATTTAGAGATGCATGTCCCGGTGCGTACACTCCGAGGCCGTCCCACTCTCCGCTAGCCTTGATTGACGTCGTCAGCGCCAGGAGACACGTTATCTGCGGATCAAATTCCACCAAACTTAGAACTGTGTTTTGAACGAAACCTATTTGTATGAACTCTAATGGATATCGTTATTGATTTGTATATAAACACCAACCGCAATACTGTACTCCATTTTGTCGGAGCCGCATCGACCACTTGCTGTCAAAAACGTACTGATGCATAAGGAGCAGTGTAGTCAATTTATAGGCGATTGCCTTAGAACTTCATGTCCTGCCGTTTGGCGGATGTCGACTGTTTCACGCGCTCGCGGCTCCTGATAGCTGCAACAACAAATACCAAGGCTTGCATAAGCCTTCCTCATTTTCATACAGCCTTCGTCGGTGAAAACGCATATTAAACTGATATAATACGTATAACGTTTGTTTACATTGCTTGGTCCAAAAACTAATGATATACAATACTATCCCAAGATGTTGATTTAAGGATTTTTCTTGGTAAAACATCCCATAAAAGATAATTTCTTACTTTTCCTAAAATTATATACTAATCTATGCCTCCTGCATGTATATAATATTTAAATTATATTTTTTTATTTATAATCTACCCCTATATTACGTGCCCTGATAGCATTAATTAGGATGCTTTTTCGACAATTAAGTATACGTCACGGTTATATTGTCCCGTAATTTGTCGATTATTACTTGTTAACAGGAATGATTGAAGCGAATCCGTCAGCCTTGCCTGACGCAACACACTTCAAAACACAGAGACGATCTGCTCTGATTGCGTTCGCGTGTATGTAACTTGACAAAGTGTATTTTGATATTCACGATAATTGTCACTAATAATATGAGACGGACTTTAAATTGCTAAACTGATAGTACTAGCATTCATCTTGAATTTCATGTCAAATTTATTATATACCTGTTGCTTTAAAATCCAAAGAAGATTATCTATGCGAATCTTATCAAGTATAGGGTGTATCAAGTATCAAGTGTAGGGTATTTGAGGACTCTCAACTGTTGAGATCATTTAGTTTATAATGGATCTCAGTTTCCAATTTTCACCTTTGTTCTAGCTACGTTTTCTTTAATAGAGATAATTGATAGGGTTAATCAAAACGTAATCCTTGATTGTAATTACATCGATAAACTGCTATTGAACGTAACATTACTTAATACGAGTACATTACCCAAGCGCATACAATCTCGTACAGTAAATTAGCTCCGGAGGAAACACTTAATCTGGATGTCAATAATTCAACACCGTTCGCAGTGATTTGGTTCGTGTTTTAATGTCTTGCTATTTTCCTTGCTTCATTATAGGTTTCGTGTTAAACTAGTTTCACAATAAGGCGGCTATTAAAGTTATAATAACATTTGCTAATATACTTTTTTATGCTAAGAAATATGTAGGTAAACTTTATTAAGAAATAAAATTATTATATTTTTCACGATGTTTATTTTTGCCACATGTTTCGTTTGTATTAATACGAGTAATTATGTTCAGAATTTCCATACGGTTTAATTTCAATTGACAGAATTATGATTCTGATTCTGAGATCAGTAATGCCCCTGATATAATTCTTAGGAATCTTGTTCTATTTGAATTGTATGACTGGTATTCTTTTTTTTTTGAAAACCTACAGTGTTTTAAAACCAAGTTACAATATATTTACATACTCCGTAATTTAATAGTTTTCGTAATCTCAGTCTTGTTACCAATTATTAGGTGGAATGTAAGAAGTACCTATATTATGTTTTCTATGTCTACATATATTTATTTAGGCTTGAATGTGTTTAATTAAGTACTTGTAATATTTTAGGAGGTATAGAGTAAGAATTTTAAATTTTTGATTAATATAAAAATATTCCTAACTAAAAAAAATATTACAATCCGATTGTATAACGAGAAAAGATCTTCTAACTAATATTTTTGAGAGCCCAGACTGGCCTAAAAAAATAATTAGTATATTTTCAATAATTGTATGTAGAAATAAATAATTATATCGATAGTCATGTAAACAACAATCGTATGTCTCCCCGCAGGCGTACAGTTGCCTGCCGGCGACGGTGCTCGCGTCGTGCGTGGAGAGCGTGTGGGCGGCGGGCGGCGGCGCGGCGCACACGCAGCTGTCGCGCGCGCTGTGGCTGTGGTGCGGCGCGCTCGGCGCCCGCGTGTGGCTGCCGCTGCTGCCGCGCGACGCGCGCCGCCAAGACCCCGGCAGACACACCTTCATGGCCAAGCGGATCATGCTGCCGTTCCATCTCAATATATATCCGCTTAGTGAGTTTACTGAATATTATTCGTTATAAAACTGTTCTAATGGGTGAATTTTGCCTTTGCATTTTTTAAATAATTATTGGCTAACTTACGAATCTGGCTAGTCATGATATGCGTTACCGTTTCCATTTTCCGTTCTTTTACGTATACTCTTTTATGCTGTCTTAAGCAGTTAGTAATTAATTTTCGCGTGATTTGCTAAAATACTGTAATTAGTACTTAATTAAATTTGGAAAAGTCATTGTTTAAAAATAAAAGTGTTACTAAAAAAATCAATGTTTGGCTTAAGATCAAGTATGATTACTACATAATATTCAATAGATTTTTTTGAATGTTCACAATTCATGTTGTTTTCAGCAATTCTCTTCGATGATGCAATTCTACTCGGAGCAGAGAACGACACGACTCTGTATGCCTCGGACTCCAATTCTGTTTTTTCTCTTCCCTTCTGCGTCATAAATAGAACAGTAAGTACTTATAAATTAATAAAAAATAAGAATCTTCTTTTTATATATTCTGAGAACAAAGTTGGTAATACCTCATATCTATATCGCAACTGTATCATCCATTAACATAATATATGACAATACTAATTAGCGAAGTTTTCTACCACCTCTGATTTGTATGTTATATTTATTTGTTCCAATAAATTGCTAAACAAAACTTTCCATTCCAGAGCCAAGTGTACCTCCACCAGATCCTGCGGCAGCTGCTGCGTCGCAACCTGGGCTACCACGCGTGGGAGATCGCGCGCTCGTGCGCCCAGCTGCCGTACTTCCCGCACTCCCTAGAGCTGCTGCTGCACGAGGTGCTGGAGGAGGAGGCCACCAGCAAGGAGCCCATCCCGGACGCACAGCTGCCCAGCGTCATCGAGTTTGTGCACGAGTTCCCTGTGTACTTGCAGGTAGATTATTATAACGAGTGTAGAACTCGTTATTCGGATTATTCCTGTGTAGTGGGTGCCACGACATACACCATGACGAATACACGGATATAGTCCGCGCCAAACTACTAGTTCGCCTTGAAGTTGTTGCGAGCAGGTGTAGTCATACAATTTGCTATGGCGACGTGATTCATTTCTATATTCAGACTGTACTAGCAGTTTTACGCGGACTATACCTAAACGCAACAGAATACTATATTTATCTGACAGATATTACTATCACGGATCACCGGTATGCTGATTACGGGTTGACAAATGCTATACATCAAAATAGATTTAATGATCTGTCTGAGATTTGCACGTTACTGATGACGTAAACATTTCTGCAGACCGTAGTGCAGTGCGCAAGAAAAACGGAGATAGCGCTGTGGGCGTATTTATTCTCTGTCGCCGGCAAGCCCAAGGAGCTGTTTCAAGAGTGCTTGGAACGGAAGATGCTCGACACGGCAGCTTCCTACCTCATTATATTACAGGTTTCTACTACTTATATTTTCTACACTGTTGTATAAACCTACGAAAATAGTAAATTTGCTATAGTTTTTTGTTCCTTCATCTGCAATCTATTTTGAAACTTGAGGCTTTAAAAGTAATTATAATCTTATTTCAGCGCAATAAGGTACCAACACGTTTTCATTTAATTATATGAAGCAGATTTTTTGAAATAGAACTGCGCGTTGAGTTGGAATAGTCTTATATTAATGACGATTTTTATGAATTTGTGCAGAATCTGGAAAGTTCAGCAGTCAGTAGGCAACTGGCGACGCAGTTGCTGGATACTGCGCTACAAGAAGAGAGGTGGGATCTTGCTAGGGATTTAGTGCGGTTTTTAAGAGCTATAGGTAAGATTTAATACATACATTAACATGAAATGCTAACCTTCTACGTTGTCTAAAAGTATTTACAGCATACAGTTATAATTTATATAAATATGATTTTATTTGCAGATCCTAATGACGTAGATTCACCGCGAAATTCAGTAAACGTCCAAACGAAGTATGGTCAAATTGTGCAATCACAGGCTGTTCCCAATGCGGAAGATTTATCAGTTATATTAGGGAGTATGCAGGTATGTGATGTTAATATTATAATTTATGAAGTCATTTAATTTATTTGTAATTATTACTATTTATTAAGGAAGAAATATTTGTATAGTAAAATTCTTTTTTTTTTTAATGAAAATAACTTTTACGTACTGGTTGGTTCGATAATACGCGTCGCAATATTAAACTTATCTTATAATTTCATGCGGCGTAAAGATGTTCATGAACAATTATAAAGTCGTTATTTAAATGTATTGTTATTTTTACTTCGTTAAATGTGGATTACGTACATTTCTTCTTATTTACGGTACTTATTATATACGTACGTTGATACGCACTAAGAACTACATTAACATATTCGTAATGTTCGTAACTAATATTACACTAGAAAGTGACGCTGTATTAGCGAGTCTATATCGTTAGTATATTCCTGTTTCTGCGTATCATAACATGTTCCGTGTGTCAGTTGGCGGGCGGTCGCGGGCGCAGCTTCAGCACGACGGCGGCGCCGCGCGAGCCGTCCCCGCCCGCCGCGCCGCCGCCCGCGCCGCCCGCGCCGCGCCGCACCGCCGCCGTCAAGCGCAAGAAGAGCGTGCCCGCGCGCGCTGACAGGTATGCTCCGCGTTATACTACTAACCGCGTGAACGTAACCGCTCTGAATATAGAAATAAATTGTTATATGACTACACCTGCTCGCAATGACTTCAGAGCGGACTAGCAGTTTGGCGCGGACTATACCGCACAACCTGTACTCTCCACGCGGTTCATACTAGTCTAGTAATAATATAACTGACTGTTTCAGCCTTACAATAGAAATATTTCATTGTTGTGCTCACATTTACCTGGACACACATGGAAGGTCCATGTGTGTCCAGGTAAATAAAAAAGTGAAATTTAGTTTTGATCTTTATAAAATATTGGATAGCGGCGTAATGTTATTATATATATAAGGTTATATTATATAAGCTTATTTAAACACTTTATGAAGTATATCGAATAGTACAGGTCACGTAGAATTATGTATAAAGGATAACTTGACGATTATTTTCCGTTCATATTGTACTTACAACATGCATAGTTTAGGTATTTCTCTCGTATTAAACTACTAGTGTTTGCTCGCGGCTTCGCCCGCGTTTAAAAGAAAATAATATAACATACTAACATACATAAAACTGAAAATTCGTAAAACTGAAAAAGCCTTCAACTTTGCTAAAGATCATCACTTGATCAAATGCATAGTTTACGATTCAGTCCTTACTAATATCGATTAAAATAATCGATGTTTTAGGTCCAAAAGATCGATTCTCCGAATAATCGATCTTAGATCGCCATCCCTAGTTCCCGTGGGATTTCCGGGATAAAAACTATCCTATGTCCTTTCTCGGGTCTCCAACTATCTTTGTACAAAATTTCATTAAAATCGGTTCAGTGGTTTGGGCGTGAAGAAGAGACAACCAGACAGACAGACAGACAGACAGAGTTACTTTCGGATTTATAATATTAGTAAGGATTATTTTTCAGTTATTAAAATAAAATATTTAAAATTTATCTGCACAATACTATGAATTAAGCATGTAAAGTATTTTTTCTACTTTCATTATGACGTGTCTATGCTTACAAATTAAAGTACGACTAACATATTAATTAATGAATGATTACATACAAACATACATCAATTACACTATCTATCATCAGACATTTCATGCACGACCACAATCCCCAGGGAGTCGTACAGCGGCACCGCGGAGGAGTTCTTCATCGACATGATGATTCAGCGTCACGCGCGGCAGCTGCTGTCGAGCGCGCGGCTGGTGGCGCTGGGCCGCCTGGCCGCCGCGCTCGACCTGCACCTGGTGCGCTGGCTGGCCGGCGAGCGCGAGCGCGCCGCGCGCGTCGACACCGCCGTGCTCTGCCTCAAGCGGCTGCACGAGGACTTCAACTGGCCCTACCCCACGCCGGAGGATTATAGCTGCGATCAGCGCAAGACCAGCCTCGTGCCCAGTTAGTGTTGGTTTGGTACCATTGTGACAATTAGCAAGCATGTGATAGGCACATAATGTTATAATATTTAAAGTGTATGTAGATAATCGTGCACTATTCGAAATAAGGATATCTCGGGATAGATATTCAATCGTTTCTAAAAAAAAATAATGTTTAATAACAGGGCACTAAACATTAATTAAGAAACAATACTAAATGTATATTAATTGTATTAAAAATACAGTGATTTATTAAGGAAGAAGCCAAAAAAGAAACAGAATGTGCTATCAAATGATTCCACAGTAATAGTCATTTATAATTATGACTTATGAACACTTATTGCACAATTGTTATTTACAGATTGTCTATGTCACTTGTACTTAAATAAGACGTTGCAAGCTCACAGCTGGCTAGCTCGGAGAATACATATCCTATGCTAAAATTAAATAATTATTGAAATATATTTGTTTGTGTGTCAGCGAGTGGCTACGCGGGCGGCGGCGAGGCGGACAGCCTGTGCGGCGACAGCGGCTACGTCAGCCTGTCGCTGCGCGCCGCGCCGCTCCCGCCCGCCGCGCCTTCCTCGCCCGCGCCCGCCAGGTACCATTGCAGTTTGTTGTGAATCACATTCTTGAATATAGTACTAACGTTTCAACCAGTCAAATTGAGTCATATTGCCAAGAAGTTGGTAAACCCTCTGTGGCTCGACGCTGGTGGCATCCTTGGTCGAGGACAGCCACTGGAGTAAGAATCGCACATACCACTGTTTCGGTCCCATGACACCAGGTACTTTCGAAAGTTTCCCCTTCTGTAGCAAAAAAAAGCTTAATCCTCAGGGTTAACGGCGCATCTGTGGCCAACCTCAGGTAAGAAACCAATCTTATCCGTGGTTGATTACAGACGTCCATGGGCGGCAGAAGTCACTTAGCAACAGGTAGACTGCCTGCTCGTCTGCTACTCCAATAATATATATATATAAAAAAAATGAAAATAAGTGCGCGAAACGTTTTAAATACGTAAGTGTTAATAGTGCGTGTGTGGTATTCTCCGTGTTGCAGTTCAGTGGGCGAGTGCAGCGTGGCGGAGGGCGGCGCGGCGGCGTGGGGCGAGGCGGCGGGCGAGGAGCGGCGCTACGCCGCGCTCATGGAGCGCCTGCACCACCACCAGGCCGAGCGCGGCGACCACACCGCGCACGTGCAACTGCGGTAACATACACTTTGTTTTTTACACTTTTTATTGAATAAATAAAATAAAATAAGCCTTAATTACTAAACTATATAAAAGTTATATAACATATAAATACGTACTGTAAAGCCCGGTCCACATCCTTGCGAGAACGCGAGAAAAGCACGAGAAACGAGAATGTATCACGCTCTCGCCAGATTCTTGCGACAATGCAGAGCGGGCTTTAAAATGAATGTCATAAAAACTATGTAGCAATAATCATGGTGAAATAAGACAAAGGTACGCGATCCTTGAATGTTTGTCCCCCTCCCCAGATACTACCTGCAGCTGATGACGGAGGCGAGCTGCGTGGAGTGGGCGCTGGTGGTGGCGGTGGCGCTGCGCGACGCGCTGGCCGTGCTGCGCTGCGCCAACGCCGCGCGCGCGCCCGACGTCGCGCTGCCCGCCGCGCGCCGCCTGCGCCGCGCGCTGCAGGACCTGCGCGCCTGGACCGACGCCGAGTGGTGCGACACAGTACCCACACCGCACACACACGTACACACCCACACAGCACACACTGTATGCATGTGACGTCGCGCTGCCCGCCGCGCGCCGCCTGCGCCGCGCGCTGCAGGACCTGCGCGCCTGGACCGACGCCGAGTGGTGCGACACAGTACCCACACCGCACACACACGTACACACCCACACAGCACACACTGTATGCATGTGACGTCGCGCTGCCCGCCGCGCGCCGCCTGCGCCGCGCGCTGCAGGACCTGCGCGCCTGGACCGACGCCGAGTGGTGCGACACAGTACCCACACCGCACACACACGTACACACCCACACAGCACACACTGTATGCATGTGACGTCGCGCTGCCCGCCGCGCGCCGCCTGCGCCGCGCGCTGCAGGACCTGCGCGCCTGGACCGACGCCGAGTGGTGCGACACAGTACCCACACCGCACACACACGTACACACCCACACAGCACACACTGTATGCATGTGACGTCGCGCTGCCCGCCGCGCGCCGCCTGCGCCGCGCGCTGCAGGACCTGCGCGCCTGGACCGACGCCGAGTGGTGCGACACAGTACCCACACCGCACACACACGTACACACCCACACAGCACACACTGTATGCATGTGACGTCGCGCTGCCCGCCGCGCGCCGCCTGCGCCGCGCGCTGCAGGACCTGCGCGCCTGGACCGACGCCGAGTGGTGCGACACAGTACCCACACCGCACACACACGTACACACCCACACAGCACACACTGTATGCATGTGACGTCGCGCTGCCCGCCGCGCGCCGCCTGCGCCGCGCGCTGCAGGACCTGCGCGCCTGGACCGACGCCGAGTGGTGCGACACAGTACCCACACCGCACACACACGTACACACCCACACAGCACACACTGTATGCATGTGACGTCGCGCTGCCCGCCGCGCGCCGCCTGCGCCGCGCGCTGCAGGACCTGCGCGCCTGGACCGACGCCGAGTGGTGCGACACAGTACCCACACCGCACACACACGTACACACCCACACAGCACACACTGTATGCATGTGACGTCGCGCTGCCCGCCGCGCGCCGCCTGCGCCGCGCGCTGCAGGACCTGCGCGCCTGGACCGACGCCGAGTGGTGCGACACAGTACCCACACCGCACACACACGTACACACCCACACAGCACACACTGTATGCATGTGACGTCGCGCTGCCCGCCGCGCGCCGCCTGCGCCGCGCGCTGCAGGACCTGCGCGCCTGGACCGACGCCGAGTGGTGCGACACAGTACCCACACCGCACACACACGTACACACCCACACAGCACACACTGTATGCATGTGACGTCGCGCTGCCCGCCGCGCGCCGCCTGCGCCGCGCGCTGCAGGACCTGCGCGCCTGGACCGACGCCGAGTGGTGCGACACAGTACCCACACCGCACACACACGTACACACCCACACAGCACACACTGTATGCATGTGACGTCGCGCTGCCCGCCGCGCGCCGCCTGCGCCGCGCGCTGCAGGACCTGCGCGCCTGGACCGACGCCGAGTGGTGCGACACATTACCTACACCACACATACACGTACACACCCACACAGCTACACAAGACACGCATACATTTACAATACACGCAGTTACCTAGTAAACGTTACCTAAATGTAATGTTACATTTAGTCCAAATTAGGGTTGTTGCGAATATCAGCATCAGCATCAGCATCCGCTGATTATCAGCTTTCTTTTACATATCAGCATCAGCATCCGCATCCGCAACAAAAGATGCTGATATTTAATGCTGATATTGAAATTGTAACGTGTTCGTTGAAGGCGGGACCGAGCTTAAATCACGTGGAGTTTTAGCCAATCACAGAAGTTTATAAACACAAGTTGTCATCAAACAATCATTCGATTGTATTGACAACGTAATTTGGTCAGACATCAATAACTTTCGATCATAGTTCAATCAATCAATAACAGAAATATGTATTCAATTCATAATGCCACATCCAGTGAAAAGTGCAATATGACCAAATATTTCGTTATTGAATAAAGATACGACACAGTGTAGTTTTTGTAAAAAAAAAAACAAATAAATGCCGACTTCTGTGTCACTGCAGAGTGGAGGGTAGCTGAAGTGGATGTTGGTTTGGTTCTGAAGTCGGTGCTAAATATATTTCGTTGGATAACGGTGTAAACAGCCTGTTCAATATGAGCGTCGGCTTCGGAGATATGTGCTGAGCCAAAATTTGTTTCATTTGATTTTTGCTTTGTAGTGACATGGAAGTCAATTGTATTTTTTAATTAATTTTTTTTTTCACCTTTTTTAGTGATGACATATTAAAAATCTTACAAATACGATTTTTGAAAGTTCCCCTCGATTTCGCTGGTCTGCCATCATCAGACCCTTATTTTCTTATAATGGAACTACTTTGGAAATATCTTTTTTCCAACAAAATAAAAATCATCCAGTTCGGTTCATAAACGACGAAGTTATCCGTGAACAAACATAAAAAGACATATATACGGTAGAATTAGGCAACCGCCTCATTTTGTGAAGTTGGTTAAAAAAGACTATTCTCGTAAGGGACGTACAAATACCTCAGTATAAAATATATTTATATTTAGTATTTTTAAATATCAGCATCAGCATCAGCATCAGCTGATATTAATCTGAAAAAATCAGCATCAGCATCAGCATCCGCTGATCTAGTAAAAACCTGCATCAGCAACAACCCTGGTCCAAATTGCGCTCAGATTGACACATATGTACGCATACGTGCTCGTCACTAAAGTTCAAATAAATTAAATGTTTAAATTTAACAATCAAGTTATTTATAATACGCCGATATTTAGTACTTCCAACCACATGTAAAAAATGCATGCAAAGCCCGATAAAAAAACTTAATGGGTATTTTTCTTCTAGTACTTCGATAACTAGGTGCCATAAAAAAGTTTCAATTAATATTTCAAAATTCTAAAATTATTTCAGCCTCGGCTACAAGCCCTTCATGATGGCCATCAGCAACCAGATCCCATTCCTTACGTCCATCATCAACGCTCGGGAACGCCGCGCCTCCATGGTGAAAACTCGGGTGCGAAGTCCTAGCACAGGCTCCTTGAACCAGGAGAAACTCCAAGCGGCACAGGAGCCCAAGTTCCCACCTCCGCAGAAGGCGCAGGATATGTCTAAACAGTCGGTGAGGAAGGACTCCCCGAGCACGCTGCCCGAGGCGGCGCCCAGCGCGGCGCTCGCTCCCCCGCGCCCGCCCGCCCCGCCAGAGGAATCGGCATCCAACTGTGCTATCATGTAGACGTAAGTATGTACGGCAACTATGCGAAAGGACTTTGAATATTTTTCTAACGCAATTATATGTACTTAACACGTACATTCTATAAATAAGGTATCTCGAATTAACTTCAGAAATTAAGTTATGGGCGTAAATTTTACTTAATAATCTTAATATTTAAATCAATTAACAAACTCATGATGTAAAAGGTAATTGAGTTGGATAAAAACTTATTGTTTATTGAGGGTGGCATAACTCTCAGAAGTTCGACTGCGGCAGCACTACCACCATCCTTTTTTACCTTTACTTGAAGGTTTATGTGATAGACAAACAATATGGCGTTGCATATATGCTATTGGCCTACCAATTAATGGTGGTAAATGGACGAGTTTGTGGTGAAAAACATTGAAACTAAAATCCACAATGATTTACCAGTTGCCCAATCTATGGTTATCACATATTATGTTATATGAGACTAATTTCATCTAGATGGCTTTGTGGATGGATGAACAGTTTCGTTGCTGAGACCATTCTCTTTTCGGTGTCCATTAAAATATATTTGAAAATCTGACGTCCATTTTCTTATTTAGTCCATGATCTTAGTATTCTTGGTTCTCAAGGGTCATCTGGGTTTGAGTTTGACCATTTGGGTTTGATAATTGGGACACAATTTTATCAGATCGAGTGCATCCCCGTTTGTTTATGTTAAATTAACAATCCTCTCTTTTATTAAACGTACCAGGGTATATCGTTTGCGTCGTAAAATTGCAAATATCATTTTTAAAAGTTACAATTAGTTATATGTGGACCTTGCATAAGGCCCGCGCCGTATTCGTCCCAGTATTTGACTTCGTGTATAAGCATTGGGGTAATTTAATAGATACAAATAAATAAAGCAAAAAAAATAATATTTTAAAATTGTTTTTATAGGATTTTAATACCAGAATCATATGTTGAGATAATCATTATAATGTTACTTACATTGATTACATAGTATCCCAAGAAAATTATTATGAAGGAGTCATTTAAGAAATGTCTGATGCTCGGGTCTGCACGAAGTATATTGTGTAATGGGACAAAGCGATAAACTTATAAATTATGCCTGCTCTTCATATCAAATATTTTCTTGTATTTTTCTATAACTATGTGTCTTTACAAGGTGTTTCAAGGTGCAGGACCTAATAGGAAACATCTTATTTGCCTTATATTTTTTTGAGAATCAAAACATCTACAATAGTATAACTAAAAGTAACTAACCTAACCTAACCTAACCACCTTAATAAATAAAACTGTTCTAAAATAATAGTGTAATATTGTTACTAAACGGTGCTGTATAAATGAGCATTTTCTATATTTTTTCCTTGTAGATAAACAATAAAAATCAGTTATATTCATTTGTTATAACATTAACCAACTCTAGTCTTTACAGTTTATTTTCGAATATTTCAATTAGGTATTCAGTTCATATTATCCGTTACTGAAGTTTGTGATATTTTTTGAGTAAAAATATTTGTTTTATAATGCATTCCCACATTTGGTTGTGACGGTAGTCACAATAAAATTTAATGTCATGATATGTCATAATTGATTTAAAGTAAACCTTTGTTTATTATTATTCTGCACCTATTTATCTGAACATATATAAGATAGGTACTTAACATTATTGCATGGAATGATAAATTAATGTTTATTTTTAATGTGTGCAAAATAAATAGAGAAATTATATAGTTAATATATTAAGAGAATTTAAATGGTGTCTTCCCGGACGATATTAGGACGAATGTTTAGTATAAATTATTATAATCTGTGTATTTTGTTATTTGAATTGAATATTTTATATTTCCATACTGTTTGAAAACTAATTTCTTTTGTCGCTATGATAATCTTTAGTTATAAACAGTATATATGCACTAATATATTAATTATTCTATTATATTTATATCTGGTATGTATAAACTTTGTTACAAACTATTAAATAAATAGTTTTAGACGTCGTCCCCAATAGAACTATAGTAATATACTAATTGGATAGACAAATAAACACCTTTCGAAATTGAACTTATGTACTTAGACAGCAAGTAGTGCAATAAATGTATTCAAGTTATTATTATCAATAGTTTTACAATTTCTATTAAATTAATTTATGCTATATTTGATATTTTCTCGAAATCGGAAAGACTTCTCACAATGTCTCGATGGAAAATATAATTAATATTAAACTGTACAAACGATAATTTTTATATCGTAACATTAACTTAAATGCCTTTGAATACAATTTCCACTTTACTAAATATTATATATTGTAAATCTGTTACGGATGCAATAATAATGCTACTGTTATTATATTATTTTCAATATTTTGCTCATGTATTAATTTATTTTAGATATATTAGATTATTTTGTGTTGCTCAAATCATAATCTCATATTTATGTTATTTTCCTGGATTCTGAGCTTAATTTACTATTAGCCATAAAATTAAAAGCCAGCCCATAATAACTATTCTTAGAGCGCTTTCAATACCTACGCTCTGGTTGCCACTTTTCTCTCTAGTTCATCAGGATCAAAACATGTCCTGATTTATATTATGATGTCATCGTCAAATATATATAGAAATAATATGCCAAATAGCCTCCAAATTAAGTTGAATAATTTTTAACCAGACGATAAATGTTTTAAGTCTGAGTGTGAATAAATACTTTTTTTTACTGGAGCGTAAGTACTGAACAAAGCTCTGTAGCCTCCATACATTGTAAGAGAACTCTTTTATTATGAAAGGAGGTAACTTTATAACTTCTCGCCATCTCCGTGCCAATTTGTAAAATAGATACAATTTATATTCTATTTATATCAAATAATTATTCATTTAATAATTGAAAATATGATTTAGTACAAATTAATATTTATATCAATTCTGGCGTGACCATAGTCCTATTAACACTAATATGTATTTGTATTTAGTCGTAAGTTGTTTTCTATGAATAATTTTAGTGTAGGAAGAAATTATATCGATAATAATTTTAATGTTTTGTAAATAAGAGTGATTAAATCTCATTTCTAATTTCTCCGCTGAGCTGTTAGATTGCAACGAATTCTTATAAGTTTTGTTCTAACACAAGTGCATCGGAGTTTGAAAATGAAGTGTTATCGTGAATAAATGCTTAATTTATTGAGATAATTAATAACTGTACTATTTAAATGTTGCATCTTATAGGATATACCTATAAAATCTCTAATAGTGAATAAATACTATTTATTAAATGGATCATAAAGGTGAGAGGCAGCTGAATTTAGGAAACATGATTGCAATTCAAACCAAACGGAATATTTTTCATTAATGAGCAGGTTGTTATAATATCTGAAGTTTATTAAAAAAAAAACGTGCAACTTTTCTGTGTAATATAAATTAATGTGTAATTCTTATGATTGTGTAGCAAAATATATTTAGTAACATAAGGATATGCCCACTGGCATCTGCGAACTTTAAAATACATTCCGATATTGTCTTTGTAATATTTATAGCAATAATATTATCATATTGTAGTCGTCGTACGTCGAAATTAGAACAATAGTGTCGTCAATTAAAGTTGTGAGTATCATTAAATGTAACCGACTAACTTGAGCCGTCACGAATAGTTTGAAAGCAGGTGCTAATATACATATTAAGCATTTTAGTCATAACAGTGGACAGAGGATCTTGATGTAAGGACTCTTGCTAACCTCACGTCTAACGGAATATGTTCATATTGTGTATCCATTTCATCAAATATTAATACACGTTTTCATAAAGTTTATTTCTATTTAAATCTTCCTCTTGATCTTTAGACACATTTGAAAGGGAATCATACACAAAAGCCCTTATTATGAAATGTAAGCTTTATTGAAACCTATACCTGTAATACCTGTATATTATTCATGTTTATTTTGACATTTTAAATGAAAATTTAAACCTTTCACAATGTATTAAAATTGGCTATTCTGTTTGCATAATAAAAATTTTGTAAGTCTAAATGCTATATATAAATACTTAGCAGATGTGATAAACAAGACTTGAGCTATGGTCCTTTAGCTGATACAGTTTTCTTAGCAGTTAAATAAATTTTAAATTTTAAAAATATATAATTTACTATTTGCATTATAGTGTATAGCCCAACAATTTATTAGAACTAGTAACATCAGATTTTAATTCATGTGAGTTTAACTTGTAAGCTACTATCTATAGAATGAAGTTAATATTGTGTTATTAAACTATAAGTACTTCTAATATTAAACATTTTGGATAAAATTTTGTTTATACATACTAATATAAATTAAAATCTGATATAACAATTCCACCAAAACAAAGAACAAGAGTCGAAAACTGTTTTACAATAAAATGAAGTCCATTTTTGTAACGATAATAGTGGTTTTAACTGTAATAGTAATAATGTTTACTTCTACAAGATAGTGTAATAATAACATTGTATAGAATAATAATGAAGTAAGAGAAATTGCTTTACTCAAGAATGGGGTGTACATTGTTCTTATTGACATTTTTGTATCAAAATTTTGTAATTTTAGTCAATTGAATTGATGTTAAT
This sequence comes from Epargyreus clarus clarus, assembly GCA_014595695.2. Classification (NCBI taxonomy): domain Eukaryota; kingdom Metazoa; phylum Arthropoda; class Insecta; order Lepidoptera; family Hesperiidae; genus Epargyreus; species Epargyreus clarus. The sequence goes on from JACTTY020000114.1 coordinate 155,006, forward strand.
AAAATAAATTTTGGAAATTCCGGCTGTTTTTTAATATCCTGTTTATCTATCTATCTACATTATGGGTAAACTATGGCGTAATAGGACTTTAGTATAGTGAATAATTTATAGTAAAACTAGAGGTGCCCGCGGCTTCGCCCGCATTTTAAAGAAATAATATGACATACATAAAACGGAAAATTTGTACCTGCATTGGAATGACAGTGGTGCCATCTGTCGAAAATTTGTCTTACCAACACTCAAACCCTCGTGGGCTCTTGGACAACAACTTTGCTAAAGATTATCACTTGATCAAATGCATAGTTTCCGATTTTATAACTACTTACGAATTAAAAATTAATTAAAAAACCTTTTCCCACGGACTAAATTGTGAATCTAAACCATTCTCAAGTCCGCTTGAACACACACAACAAATTTCATCAAAATCAGTCCAGTCGTTTAGGAGTTCAGTGACATACACACGCACATAAGAAATATATATATAAAGGTAATATAAATTATATATAATAAATAAATTATTCAGTCTCAGCTTATTTTACTTTTGTGTAAATGCCTACCACTATGTCGCCTTCGCCCAGGGTTGACTGGCAGAGAATGCCATTAGGCATTAAGTCCGCCATTGTAACCCTTAGGTGTTTCAAAAATTAAATAAATAAAAAAAATATATAAAATTATAACGAATACAAAAAACATATTATTTTGCGCTTATTCGTCACGATCAACACTATTAATCTTTGCATAAAAGCTCCGTAAAGTTTGTTTTGGAAAGACATTTCCGTGTCTATTCCAACCAATTCAGAAGTTAGTAATTTGATAAAAAAATGGCAATCGTGCATCGAAGAATGTTATGACTCACGAGATGGTTATATACCAAATCTTATACGGTAATATGTGATAGTATACGGATGGTTACTATTAAGTACATACTGATGTTATATTAGGCTATGCTCAGGTATAAATAAACATTACGAACTTATAGTTGCGATTAAAATTTGAAATTATATTTTCGCTAATACGATTACTATTTTTTTAATTACGAGTTCGCTACGTTACCAGTACGCTTCTTACCCCATTATATTTCGATTCCCGCCAAAATATTTAAAAACTTTGACACTTACAGATTACTTCACGTTTTTATATTACGTTCCGTTTCGTTATTATTTTCAGAATTTATATAAAGATACGTTTTGTAGAATAATGGTTTTGATTAGCATTTTGCCATTGTTTTAATTTAAATACTACAATCCAGACAACATCAATCCAAAAAATAATAGTCATATAAGTTAATAATCCAATTAGCTCAAAAGCCTTCCATCCGGGCCAAAGTCACAAAAAAGGTGCTGGCATCGTCCAGTGTTCCCAACCGTACGATAATTATCGTACATGTACGATAATTTGATACCACCGTACGATGTACGATAGCGAGTCATTATCGTACGCAAATGTACGATAATTGGCTACTTGAAACTTTTTGGGAAACTGTTTTAATGAATTCATAAACGTATTATATATATGCCTTTAATTGATAATTTTTTCGAAAAAAGGGCGATTTATTAATAAATTTTTTTTGTTTTATTACCGTATCTGCCGAAAAATTATCGTACATTTCATAAGAACGCGTGCATCTAATGATGTGCCGTGCGCCTAATGATGTGCCGAGTCGGCCATTTTTGGTATTCGAGATTCCAAAGTACTCGAGTACAACAATAATCAACACGGAAGAGCAAAAAAAAAAAAAAAAAAAAAAAAAACGCCACCACGAGTCGACCTGACTCGGCACATCTCTTTCTCGCGTTCTTATGAAATGTACGATAATTTTTCGGCAAATACGATAATTTTACGCCCCTGGTACGATCAACGCCATCTCCCAGGTTGCCAACACTGGCATCGTCGCGAGCGAGCTGTCAAGACGTTATACTTTTGTTGAGAGAATGTAGAACCATTGATTTACACGTTTTATCGTTGTTTTTCTGAAATTATTTACTTTGTTTATGAAGTTTTAGTAGTAAAGCCGTCTAACTGTCACACGATGGCAGCCACGGCTCACAGCGATGTGTCGATCGTGGAGTTAAAGGTGGAAATCGAGAGGCTAAGTCGAGAGCTCGACCAAGCTAGCAGCGAGAAGATCCAGTCAGCACAGCTGGGTCTCGTGCTTCTGGAAGAGAAGAGTGCGCTGCAGCAAAGATGCGACGAGCTCGAGAGCCTCTACGAGAACACAAAACACGAATTGGAGATCACACAAGAGGTTAGCTGGCCTACATACCATATATTTTCACTTTTCATGCCTTAATGGATACATTAACGTGCGAAAACGGTAACTTCAAAATGTTCTTTCATCTTGTATTCATCTGTTGGTCTACTTTCAAAAATGTTAAATGAAATTAATGTACCAATTATAACCTGAATTTATATGACATAAAGTTTTAATTGTCTAATAATTACTTAACTAATAATACCAACATGATTTTACAAAATATATTTAGTGCCTAATTTTTTTTTACTTGTATCACTGAACTAACCAATAATGCAAAGCATAATAATGTACTATAATGACTATGTATGTAAATCTTGACCATATTAAACTTCATAAAACATAGTTCCTAATGGAAAAGTATCTCTTGTAGGCGTTAATGAAACTGGACACAACTCAAAAAGTAACGACACAAAGTGGAATAGAACAGGAAAATGCCCTCCTCAACGAATCTGCGGCTATGGAAAGCTCCCTCACACTACAAATTATTGAACTTGAAGGAGAAACAAAACAGGTCAGTAATATATACATTTTTTTTACTTTATAAATAACTATAATTTAATAACAGTTAAAGAATAGAATATTGAAGTTACTTCTACAGACGATTTGTAATATCTTTTAATATTTATTGAATAAATGAGATACTTATATTCATGCTTGCAAATAGAAATGCAGCTCACCTGATTTTAAGGCAAGAAACATTTCATGAAATTCAGGATGCCTTAATTTAATCAAATGCGTTACTCCCATGAGTTGTGAGTTATGAAGTTACCCCTCTTTGAAGGTGATAGAATAAGTATGATTTGAACATGCAGGCACCACCACTCATATTTCTAGTGTCAAACAGTTCTTGCATTTCGGAGGTTCTCAAGAATACCAATGCATATCTAATGGGCTTGGTTGACCCCTGTAGATATAAAAATGGAGCCTTAGGGGGTTCTCTATTGGCGGCAGTGACCACTGAACATCAGGTGGACTGTTACTACTTGTTTGCTACTTAAATCAACACTAATATTATAAAGAGGAAAACTTTGTTTGTTTGTTTTTTTTTTTGTTTGTTTGTTTGGTTGTAATGAATAGGCTCAAAAACTACTGGACCAATTTTAAAAAATCATTCACCATTCGAAAGCTACATTATCTACGAGTAACATAGGCTATATTATATGTAATATATTTGATAAATAGATTTTGAGGTGGTACAAAGTTTGCCGGATCAGCTAGTCTCATATAAATTGTTGAGTAAACTATTGCAAGGTATTTTAATATAAATTTTATAGTAGTAATATGTTGCTTATTACAAGCGAGTGGTACAATGATTACTTCCACAAATTGATGTCGGAACAATACCATTTTGATTGTAATCATAATAATTGTATTTTGTAACTATGATTTTTACAAAGCAAACTAAAACAATAGAATCTCCAACAGTAAATGCACTTCACCTGTCATGACTAAATCCACTTAGATCCATAAATACATAATTAGATTATTTATAAAAGTGGAGTAACGTTAGAGTGCTATTCTGAATGATATGGACTTTTTACTGATAATCTAGGGATTATAAAATAACTAGCTGACCCGGCAAATTTCATATAAAATAGCCTATGTTACTCGTGGATAATGTAGCTTTTGAATGGTGAAAGAATTTTTTAAATCTGTCCAGTAGTTTTTGAGCCTATTCATTACAACCAAACAAAGTTTTCCTCTTTATAACATTAGTGTAGATATAAAGTTGCATTAACTAGATATGTGGTAATACATCAGCCAAGTTCTTATGAGAAAGAACTGGTGGTTAAATTTCTGTTACTAAAACATGTGTTGTAATAAAGTGGTGAACAACTTTTAAATCATTGTTGCATTTCAGTTTCTATCTCTATATATTGTATATAAAGGTATAGTATAGTATCACTATTTTTTTTTATTACCAAGAAAGTTTCAAATGAAAATGAATTTTGTTATTTCTTCTTCTACAAACGTCAATATTCAAATTCATCCCCCATTTTACATTGTAACTTTCACTAGTAAATTAATATGCAATCATTTTTTAAGACTTACTCATTGTTAAGCAGATTTAGACAAAATTATACAAGAAAGTTCTTGCATAAGTAGACTATTTAGCTCCATAAATTTTAGATCATTAATATTATTACATCATTAATGTGGCCATGTTGTTTCTTCATGTTGGTTGTTTCATTAATATGTAAATAATATCATATGAAAATGAATTTAGAAAGCTGTAATGTATTGTGTCAAATATTAGTTATATCTGAAGTATTCTAATTGGATTTGGTAACTGTACTTTACACTGGATTATAAAGAAATCTTGAGCAGGCCTAAATGCCCCTTACTCTATTTTTTTCTTATATTTAAACTTAACCATATGAGAATGAACATCATGACGATTTACCTACACAAAATTGTCGTGTACAACTTATTAGTATACATACCGTAAATTTAAAGCACATAGCACCCTTCACGAACACGTAACTAATTGTATGATTATCTTGGAATATTAAGTCAAGTGAATTGTTACTTGGAGTAACAATTGCTAATTTATTCCTGGCTAGATAATGAAAGCGACTTTTGTATTTTATCACCGTAATGTATTCTTCCGCTTTTTAAGCAATCGTGTCTCGTTAACCATGTAATATTTTGGCTCTCTGTAATGTTAATTTGGAGATTAATTTTAAAATATTTTTCCTTGGTATAGTAAATTGTTTAGGCAAATAAAAAATATTTAAGCAAAATAATAACCGTATTTGCCTTAGTTGGCTTGAACATATTTGCATAGAGTTGCAATTATTTGCATAGAGAGAGAGCATGAAAATTATTTTTCTAAAAATGATTGTCTGTCTCGCTGTATAGGCCAATAGAAAATATATGTATTTTGCAAACACAATGAGAGGAACCAAACTTTTAACCCAAAAATAAATATATTTTTAGCTGATCCTTCAATGCAATTTTAAAAAATTAACATTAATAAAAAGCTGTTGGTTGTCATACAATTAACTGAATAAGATATACCTACCTCATTGTAAATTGTATGTGACACGAGTCACTTAATAAGGCACATGAGCAGGCGCAGGGTTGATAACCGTATAAAGATTAACGGCAATGGCAAGTGGAAGTGGAGCCGAGTGCCGTTTAGTGTCCCTTCCTGGCTGAACTCAAACTGTTGTAAGCGTGTCATTATCTTATTACTGGTGCGTTTGCCCAGACACATCTGACGAATTATGCCTACGCCCGTTTAATCAAATGAGAGCAATTGATGTGAATCATCGCCGGACCCCCGATCAGTGCGCGCGGGACGTCGTTTTGAGCACACTATAACATCTTTTCGTGCAAGAAAAGTCCTATTTATAGTCCTGATTGCAGAACAATCGCTCCTCACGAGACGATCCTCTCCAAGGCGTCATAACCGGCATAATTCATTTCAGTCACAATTTTCGACGGAGCTGAAAGGTTCTCCGCGGCCCGTGATGTAATGCCGCGGATGGCGTAAGCGCAGCCACAGTTAATCCATAACACTGGTCCAGAAATAAATTTTTATTCGGCCGGCCTTGATTCACATGTTCCCGCACTAGTCAATGGTGTGAGGGATTCACGAATGCATTAGAGTGGTGTGGTGGAAGTATCGCCTGAATAATGCGGACTATATCGCGTCGGTGCCAAATGCGCGTGCGATAACGTTGTGAATTGTGCATAGCTGTGGAATGTGGGTGTCAATAATCGAAAATGAGTGAAGGTGAAGAGGTATTGTGTATATTTTATATGTTAGATATAGTATATTTGCTGTCGGGCCTCTGTCCTGTTGAACATCTATCAAACTCTACTCGTATTTCAAGTAAAATATGGGCACTGTTTACTTTGATAATGGAACATTGTTGATGTTTGTTTGTTGGCCCGACGCCAGCGGAACAACCAGGTTTGACCCATTTATAGCATCGCCATCACACGTTAGCGATTCCATAGTCCTGGAACTGGCAACTTCATTTCCACGATAAATCTCAATAATTTAGGCGTACAGCTGCTCTGTGTGTAAACTGTTCAGAACTTCCGACAGATTTTAATAACACGAACTCGTTTGAACTCTGAACAAGTTTATTTCTTTTAACGCTCGCCTGCAATATTTAATGAAACTATAGAAAGGAGATGCGAATAATTTATTTATAGCTCCTTCCGGTTTCCGCGTAACGTTAATAGCCGTTTTTGTATTTTTTGCTAAAGCGCTAATAAGTGTGCATAATATGCAAGGCTGCGATAAATCAGGTCAATTCTGTTATCACCAACCGGCCGCTTAGAAGTTACCGGTCGTGACTCACGCCACATATGCCACATTCATAATTTATCACATTCCGCAAACCTATTCCATGTACTCTAGCTGTACCATGCGTATATACTATCTCCCGTCTTCGTGCAGCTTTAATTACCTGAAGCCAGGCTGCGTCCGGTCTCTATCTCTTATTTTATTCATCGAGTTTGTCAGACTAATCCAAGTTTGTAATGAGTTGTCTAGCTACGACACTGTCAGTGACACATGGTAATGAATACGTCTAAAGAGGTCGTAGTTCTGTGGCACTGGCGACGAATTTCATAGGATCAGCCACTAGTAGTATTTTTCAAGTTTCCCCGCTTAAAGCCAGGGAAACTTGAAAGATACTACTACCAAGCGGTAAGCCAACCGGTTTACCGGTTGTTTCCTGAGGCATACGGGCAATTTAATACAAACGACAGTTAGGTTAGTTACTGGAATGGTAAAGTATAAGTATGGGCTTCCTTTTTAGTGTACGAGAAGTCTCAAGTAAAGGGAATTTAATGTAACAAAACCAATAAACCTTGCTATCTTACTCATAGGGGCACGTTGGTCTCGCTCACGTTATAGAACAGGTGATAAGGAAATTATTGTTTCTGTAATAGAAATCGGATCTATTCAATAATTATATTTTTTCACGTGAACATGATCGCATATGTACCGTTACAAAAACATAACATAGCGTTAATAATTGTCATAAACCCTCAGTTTTTCTAAATTATCTAGAACTATATATTGGATTCTAGTTGCACAAACAACATAATTTTAAGCTATATTTTCGACTTGAAGGAGGAGAGACAATAATAATAATTAAAACTAATAAAATAATTAAAACGAAAGAAATAATTATTAAGTAGCCTTAATTTTTGTCTAGGCTTTTTTATGATTAATATGTTGTGACGTTAATTTTTATGGTGACAAGACTAGAATATAGGCTGTCAATACTGTATAACAATTTTTTAAGCAAGAAATAGTTTCGTACTTTAGAAGGTAGTTCGAAAAATTCGAAATTTTCAGTTGCAACTAGTGAAATATTTTTCAAGAGGTGTCGTATTGATTTAAATATCTTTAAGTCGGTTTAGATCATGACAAATTCAACTACTCAAAAGGTAAAATTTTGAAGTATTTTTTTAATAATTTTTTAATATTTAAATACCTAATCTGGTGATATAGCATAGCCACGTATAACTTGGAAGACATAAAATGTTTTAATTTCATATATTTCATAGTTTTTGAACAACATATCCAATATTTAATTATGTAGATAGTTATATATTCGGTGTACCACTTTTCCTATTAAAAATGGCAGTAGCGATGGGCGGCAAAATTAAATTAAGAATTGGTGATGACGTGCAAAATCTGATGCAAACGATTAATTAACGGTAATCATTTTCACGGTCGTTTTAATTACGTCGTAATTGTCTGTATAATCAAGAGCACCTCATGATTGGTAATGTGTGCCTAATTGAATTTGAGATACCTGGATAGTAGATAATATCGACATTCTACATGTTATGTATTTGATATTGAGTGTTTGTATAAACTGTTTCAGTAAAGATTGTAAATCATAAGGCGAAATTCCTTTCGTTCCTTTTTATCTCCCAGTCGGTTTATTTTATCTGTTAGCGAGTAATATACACAAAAGATTATGATGAAGTCCGTTATTTGATGCAGAATGTATATATTTATACGCTAAGCAATAGTGATTAACTTAATTACAAATTTAACCAAATGTTTTAATTTTCAATTACACTCGGCTTTTACTTATAACATTGCTTTAAAATTTGTTATTAAAATTTCCAGTATAAAAATCTGTCATTTTTCTTAAAAAAATACAAAATAAAGTTGATAGACAGTTTAAAAATTTTTCAGCGATTTTCAATATTTAAAATTAAAAAACGAAAGAGAGAACATAAAGGTTGTTGTTATTTTTGAGTATATATTGTCCCTATATACATAAACAAATGTTTAACGAATTAAATAACGGATCAACGTCAGCATCCATATTGATTTTTAAATTCATATTTATTTAAATCTAAATCGTATTCCAATTAAGCCGCCCAACTTTTTCCTTTTGTACAACGACACTCAAACCAAGTGCCCATTAATGTACAAAGCGACCAAGTACCGAAAGTTAACAATTGTAAAGCAGATTTGCGGTTTACGAGTGCTGCCGTCGCATTATATCTCCTCGGGAGCGCCGGCGGAGTTGAGAGCCGCAAAAAACGCGACAAGGGGTTTTTGTCGAACGAGAGACAGTTTTTATTAAATCATCGTTCGCCTCGCGTACCTATCTGTGTTCTAAAGACTGTATGATACCTACCGCCTGGTAGGCGATTAGATAAATGAATAAAGTCTGGGCGTCTTAACCTCAAATCGGGAGGTCCGAGGTTCATATCCCACTCACGCACCTCATTTTTCAAAGTTATGTGTGTAATGGAAACTATTTGTCACTTGTTTTAACATTGAAGGAAAACACCATGAAGAAACCTACACGCCTAAAAGTTTAAAAAAAAATGTTTACAAGGTGTGTGTGAAGTCCGCCGATTCGCACTTGGCCAGCGTGGTGGACGATGGCCAAAACCTCTTTCATTCAGCCGTGCCGTGGCTGACGAACCGAGATATAGTCTACATTTAATTTCAATACAAGCCCCTTTTTCGACACTTATAATATTATCTTTATTTGCGTCACACCAAAATATAAAAGCGTGTTTTATAATTTTGGCCTGCTGAATTCGAACGGGTGAATGTACTTCGTCGAGAACTTAACAGTGAATGATACTTAAAACTCGCAAAAATCTAGACTTTTTCGTTGAAATTTACAAGCTGTGCAGTTTTTGGATAAATGGGAGCAAGTGGCAAAATTTTCCATCATGTTTTTCTAGTAGGTAATTTATTTATCTCAAAGCATTTTATTTATATTCATGATTCATGATCTCTACAGTCCCATTCCAAAAGTGTCTATAAGTTTCGTTACGTTTTGTGTAGTAATAATAGTCAAAGCCATCCTGGAATTTCTTGTGTGCTGGGGTGCATAATACACATAATTGAACGCACTCACACCCAGAACAATGAAAAATCTTAATTCTTCAGTCATATCAAGCCCAGGCGTGCTTGGAAAATTACTTAGATTTCTTTGATTACCCTGTATGGCCTGGTTAGGGATGCCTGGAACTCTGCTTGTTAGGCCAACCGCTCTGCCAGGCGGATAATCATAACGTACGATACAAAAGGAACAATTCATGTTATGTAGTATTCCACTGATTGTGTGTTAAATGTTCCGCACATCCACGATACGTTTGAAAATGCAGCTCCATTTTCGTTTCTCATTTTCTGATATTTATATTTCCCTCATCGCATTACCGCAGCGGTACGCTATGATGCTCGAAAAGCATTCTCTTAATTTGAACATACTCGGGACTTGACCCACTACGCTATTCCGCCGCGGCTTGCAGTTTGTAGGCCGCTTTATAAATATGTAATAAAAACTGTAGTTGAGTTCCGTATAATGAATTCGCGCGCTCTCGTTACGTTTTCAGTAATGCTTCAGTCAGATAATATTTTAGAAGTGTCAGTAATTAATTTTAACGTGGTAGGTCTTTGTATTTTGACTGGTAGCATCCTCTTTACATTCTACAGAGCCACATAATCCCTGTTATACCAATACCTATTATACGTAGTGGTGGATTTCAATATTATTCGTAGATATGGATTTGTAGATGTGGTAGGCTTTCCTTTGACTGAGGTTATAATAGAACCGAATCTAATATTCGAATCGAACCGCACGTTGATTAATTACCTAGAATTTCGCTTTGATATGATTCGAACACATCGTTTAGTAAATTGTAATTAAATGTCAAATACCACTGATCTTGTACGCACTGCATATTTGATCCCGGGACTCAAGTTGCCGAAAAGAAATCTTTTGAGTTTTCCTCATTTAGATATTTAAAAAGGAAAGCTAAAAACGTAATACAATTTTACGCATATTTTACCGACTTCATGTGCACAAGTACAAGTCTTAATTCGAGAGATTGGTAGGCTCAGGGGTCAAGACCCAGGCACCTTATTTTAATTCATTATAATTATTGGTTTAATTTAAACGTGCATCCCTTTGTATAATTATCAACGTAACGAAAAATTACGTGTGGACAAAACTCCCTCACAGTCGTAAATAATGTCAATATGTTATGTTAATTAAAAAAAGACAAAGGAGAATTGTTTATAGTCATGGCGTGGCGTGTCAGGCTATCTTTTCACGCCTGTCCGGCCGCGCCCTGTGTCGCTAGTTTTAGCCAGCAATCAGCTAAGAGCCAATTTTGTAGGCACCTAGACTAATTGGAGAACCCACATTGCGTACATACTCGTATTTCTCCAAAAACCTAGTGCACAATATAAACGACGCCCGTAATAATATTCATATAAAATTTCGGCACAGTCAATGGAAGTAGAAAATTGAGTTGCAAAATCTGTAATGTTTGTAAAAAACTTAAAAAAGTAATTTCCATTGAATAGGTACTTTTTGCACCTTTTTTTTTGGTAATATAAATAGCGTTGAAATATTTTTACATCATGTCACCAAGTCTATTGATATTTCTACTTATAAAGATTTAGGAAAAAAATATTTTTAGATCTGACTGAACTCAAAGCTTACGTACTCGTACCTACCTACATTCGATTACTTCATTTACCCAAGGGCGTGACAGCCGCGAGGGAGTGTACTGTGTAGAGTTCAAATAAAGGCCAGGTCTGGACTATAGGGTGGGTGATTTAAAATATCAAAGCCCACCTTATGCAGGGCAGCCAGTGCAATACGGCTCATGTGTACGGGCGCATTGTCGTGCAACAGCAGGACACCTCTGGATAATTTTCCTCGTCTTTTTTCTTTGATGGCTTCTTTTAACCGCTCCAAGAGTGTTGCGTAATATTCTCCGGTTATAGAGACACCTTTATCTTTGTAATCTATTAACAAATTCCTTCTGCATCCCAAAAGACTGTCGCCATGAGTTTGCCGGCCGATTGTGACACCTTAAACTTTTTAGGAGGTGCTGTAACCCTTTTTATGCCACTGCATGGAGTCTTGTTTAGACTCAGGTTCATAATGGTGAACCCAAGTTTCATCTCCAGTAACAATTCGATTCAGTACAATATCCTTATCTTCTCCACAGAGGTTCAAAAACGCACGGGAACATTCAACGCGCTGTTGTTTCTGAGGCGGGCGTGAGCATTCTCGGCACCCACCGCGCGCTGACCTTAGTCATGCCAAGATGGTCATGCAGAATTTTAAAAAATGGTTGTATCCGATACTCCAACCATTTCTGCAAGCTGTTTCTTCTTTAGCCGAGCATCTTCCAGTACTAATTTTCGACTTCCGCTATCGTTTCCGGAATGGTCACCTCAACAGACCGTCCTGGTCGTGGGTCGTCTTCAAGTGAATCCCTGCCTTGCTTAAAAAGGTTGTTCCACTTGTAAACCATCGTTTTTCCAGGGCAAGAGTCCCCGTAAACCGATGACATCTCTTCCATTATGATTTGCACAGACTTTCCTTGCTTGGTAAGGAACTTTATAACGGCGCGATGCTCGATTTTCTCCATACTTCCAATTTTCTTCCGGATTGAGTTGTTTAATTGTCGATAGTTTTAAAACTAATGATGCAATTGTGATAAAACTTTATATTTATACTATTTATGAGTCACTTAACACGTACCGCCCTTAACGAGCCCGCTATCCCCCCTCCAACCCTGCCATTCCGCGGACTTAAAAACGCACCCTCGTAATTCGTTAAGGTTTAGATACTATTTGAATTAATATATACATACCTACATAGTAATATACTCTTACATACCGTAACCATACACATTAAAATGTATAGTGATATTAATCTCATCTCACGTAACAGACAATAATAACATACTATGAAACAATTATAGTGAGAGCTTTAAAATACAGTCTATTTCAGTAAAAACTCGCTAGTTCGTGTAAGGTTAATGAGAAGGTTATATATTATGAGAAGGCTTATATTTATTGTACAAACACCAGCGCCGTAATTACTTAAAGCAGGCGCAGTTCAAACTTTGCTCCCAATTGCGACGACTGTAAACAGTCGCGTGGCGGCCTGAAAGGAAAGTTCTGTTTATTTGGTTAACGAAGTAACGAGTAAACGTAGACGTGAGTCGACCGCATATCCATTCAATTTTATGCTCATTTATCCTACAAAAATAAGTTTCAGTAAATCCACAAAGTCGAAACGTTCATGCTATGGATAGGTAGATTTGCAAGTCAATGATTTCGTAAACTTATTGTATTCGATGGTTTCTTAAGAAATTCAATGTGAATGGGAGCATTTGTCATAGCTTGCGAAATGTTTTCATTGGCTCCAGTCCATATTAGATAAGTGGTCCATTCAAGCTATCCGTTTCGTATTTACAATAATAAAACACCCACTAACGCGTATGAGTTAATGTGGACTGTATTTAGAATGTTGTCTATAACACTACTCTTATAGGTTTACCAGGTGTGTAGGCAGTCACAGATGTTGGTACGCATTATTAATTAATATTTGATTAAAGTATTTAGCTGCAGCATATTTCCAAAGCTCGGGTCTTCTCGATAATTAATTAAATGTGGATTATGTACTGTCACCTGCTTCAATGCATGCATGCACCCGGTTTATCGGGTTATGCAGTCTCTTAAACTCGTCTTTAAGAAGGAAAACGTTTGGTACTTGCGTGTTTAATAATAATTTGTAATAATGTTAGTTGTTACAGCGCACGTAGAAATTATGGATTGAGGTTTAATTAAGTAGGTTTATCCGTCTGCTTGACCAGAACCACGAAACAAGAGTTTAAAGAACTTTCCAAGTCTTTTATACCTTTCATTTTATTAAATTTAATTTGCGTCTATTCATTACACTGCGTGCATTGATGCATGCTTACTAATCATGTCCGTTTTGAGTCCAGAAATTGAAAGTTAAATATCGCTTTGGTCCGTTAGGAAGCAAATTAATAGTCGGAAATGGCCGTCTGGAAACTCGATCGATTTACGTGTACGTCGAGACCCAATCTCGCAATGTACAATTTTTAATCCGGTATTTCGAAATCGTACATTTGCCGAGAAAGTCGAGATTGCAAATCCTAATAACCAATATCGAATAAATGTTATATGTACCTACTCAACGAAGTCCATTCCCTCGTTGTGGCATTGTGAACTCAGCGCATCTTTCATCCTATTTAAAGTAGGATTTACCTCGCGTTTTCCGATAATCTCTTTATGCCACTACTATAAACTTTGAGGTTAGTGATTTATTGAATCACTTAAAGAATTTTACGAAGGTTCTGGGTTATAATTCAGAAAGCATGTGTGTATGTAAGACATTATGTTTCGCATAAGTGTAAATATTGCGATTTAAATTTGTCTTTATAGTTATTGCCATGAAGTTTGTTTAAAAATAGTAGATTAAGTTTGTCTGGTTCTCGTTTGCCTGGTTAATGTTTGGCTATATCGAGATCGTCAGCAATGAGAAATAAAATTGGAGGCAACTCTAATCTAAATAGAATATAGCGCAAATTTGCAATATCTTCGCTCCGATATAGTCTTGCCTGGTATTTTAGTTTTTTTTACTAAATACATAATCATAGTTTCTTCGCAATATCTTACTTTGTAAGAAACATTATCCGCTTGATGTAAATCAAGTTATATGGCGCTACCGATACGATACTTAAGGAAATTCAATTACCACTCCCTACGCCTTGTGTTATTTACAATATTAAAAATAAATATGAACATAAAAACATGAATTTATTAGACACTGTAATGTTATTAATAGAATATACTTATTTTACATTAAGGTATAGGATACTAGCGACTCAAGAATTTATGACAAAATATATTTGTGCAGCACGTGACACGCAGTGAATCACGTTGTGAGTTAATCTTAAAATGGTATTAGTCATCTGCATCGATTATAACGACTTGTGAAGACCATGAATACCGGCATAGATCACGCTTGTGTAATAAGGATTAAACTCTCAAGGAATTTCATCGTTTAGAATGTGATTAAATTATTTCATCGATGTTTTATTACCTACAACATTTTCTACTGTAAAGCTTGTCTTCTCTACACAACCTGTGTTAGATCTTTATGATACTTCTATGTGAGCGATAGGTATTATTTATGTGATTATAAACTAACACAACATATGTATACCAGTCAGATTAATCCTACAACCGACTGAAGTGGATTACGCTGTATATTAAAACGAGCTTTTGCCCGCGGCTTCGCTCGCGTTACGAAGTAATATTATTAACTAAGAAGATTTATACAAACTTTCATCTCCTATTTTATCCCCTTGGGGGTAAATTGATCAAGATGCTTTCTTAGCGGATGCCTACGTCATAACATCTACCTGCATGCCAAATTTCAGCCCGATCCGTCCAGTGGTTTGGGCTGTGCGTTGATAGATCACTATGTCAGTCAGTCACCTTTGAGTTATATATATTTAGATTAATACTCAAAAGTTGTGATTGATTTTGTACGTACACATTATTTATTTTATAACATGCAACAAAATTAAACATAAACCTGTATTTATAGATTTATACATGGTGTTCTGCAAAACCACTTAACCGATTTCAATTTAATTTCGTGAATGATAGTAACCTG
Source organism: Epargyreus clarus clarus (assembly GCA_014595695.2). Lineage (NCBI taxonomy): Eukaryota > Metazoa > Arthropoda > Insecta > Lepidoptera > Hesperiidae > Epargyreus > Epargyreus clarus. The sequence goes on from JACTTY020000114.1 coordinate 170,231, forward strand.
ATAGCGCAGCTTAAAAAGTAGAATACTTTTTGACCCTACAAGTGGTGCAGTCAAAAACATGTGATTTTTTATGGCAGAATGTTTTTCGGAACCCACTTGTAAAAATGTAAAAAAAAGAACAGTTTGATACGAGCTCTATATTCTTTCCAGTTACGACATGAGCTCGAGCGCGTGATCAGCGAACGGGATCGCCTGCTTGCAGAGAGCTCAGAGCTCGGCGCGGACAAGGCGACGCGCGAGTCCGAGCGGGCGGCGTTACGCGCTGAGCTGCGGGAGGCGCGCCAGAGGGAACACAGGCTGCAGCTCGACATCGGAGACTTGGAGGACGAGAACATATCGTTACAGAAACAAGTCTCCGCGTTACGATCCTCACAGGTTTGTTTATGGTTGCGGTGAGAGTGAAATTTTTAGGTATTTTTAGTGAAATTAAACTTTACAATTATTATTTACGGAAGGTTTATCATTAGATCGTCAAAAAAGTTTACGTCAAGTTACTTATTTTCTTTGTTACAGTTCGCTAAAAGCAGCTTAATTTAATTCATATAGTGTCCTACATTAGAGAATTGAACAAAAGTGTTGCCAAAAGTATATGATTTAAAATCATTGTGGAAGATTTTTTATTTTAAAATTTAGGGAACTCTCATCTCCCCATTTATGATTTAAGTCAGGTTAAATTATTATTTCAATAGGCTATACGTATAATTTGTACTTTGTAGATAAGTGCGTAATTAAAACTCAAACACATTGGACTTCTTCTTCAGGTTGAATTTGAAGGTTTAAAACATGAAGTTCGACAATACCGTGAAGAGGCAGAGACGGCACGGGCAGCGGCCGACGAGACCGCTGCGCTGCGCCGCATCGCTGAACGACAGCTCGCCGAAGCGCTGGAAGCGCTGCAGGCGGAGAGAGAAGCCAAGTTTGCCGCTAAGAAGGAACTCGATGCTCATCTTAGTAGAGAAGCAGCGTATAATATTACGAATTTGGCGTACAGTATACGAGGTATGTTAAGAAATGTTTGTTGCTAAAGTTTTTGTGAACGGGACTGGAGCGTCGGTAGTTCAACTGTCAATGTCCCTGTAGTTCCGGGACCAGAATAGGGCTACGGTATCCCCTGCCTGTCGTAAGAGGCGACTAAAAGGGGGCTTCCGGGGTTGCGGACGGCAAGAGTGGGAGCTCGAACCGCCTGGCCAGCAACCCCGGGATGGACGGCGGTATGTGTGGTCGCATACCGTCGTGAACACCAGATGGTGTGGTGAGTTTCAAGCTCACCTGGGCGGAGCCCGACGGGGCAACGCGCCAAGTGGACTCCGGTTGCGTTCCGTTGGAGATCCCGGAGTCCTCTACGCAGCGCCGAGGACGGCCACCGGGGGGGTTTTAGTGCGGTAAGAATTCCACATAACCCCGTGCCGCTCCCACGGCATAGGGTACCTTTTGAAGGTTTCCCCCTCGTCAACAAAAAAAAAAAAAAAAAGTTCAACTGTCAAATGTGCTGGGAATGGCCTATGGGTAAAATACTTAGACTTGTCTAGGAGACATAATACTTTTATTTCTTGAGACATTTGTTTTTCACTTATACATGCGCCTATCCTCACTCGGGTCAATGCCCTCTCGAACGAAATTCCTGGGTCCGCCATTGAGGTTATTAGGTGGATTGCATTCGATTGCAATTTTAAATACAGCTGCATGTTGTCCTTTAATGTCATAAAAATCTGGTGTCGGCAGGTATGCCGGACGACAGCGCGGAGGAGGAGGGCGAGGCGGGAGGTTCGGGCGCGGGCGAGCTGTCCGTGGGCGACCACCACGTCGACCTGTTCTCCGAGGTGCATCTGCACGAGATCTCCAGGCTAGAGAAGCAGCTCGAACAGGCACACAACGAGAATGTAAGTGTTTCTGTTATTTAACGAGTCATAACTGAGTAGCTTATTAACAAAAGTATAAAGAAAGATTACGTTTTAGCGGGTTTAGTGGTGTCATATATTGATCTAGCATATAAATTAAACTGATATTCATTTCTGGTTTAAAAAATCGCACATCTTTCTCGCTTAATTTTTAGTTATCTAAATTTAAAAATTGAAGGTACACAATTCGTACTATCCGTTCTTATTGCTTATTGGTAACTGATTCAGTAATTAATAGTATTAAAATTAAATGAAACGCATTGCTCGTTTTCCAGATTTTTTAATGTGAAAAGCTTAAAAATAAATGCTTTATATTGTCAATTGAAAGTTGTTTTATATGTGTCTTCAGAGCCAGTTGTCCGGCGGCGATGCGCGCGGCGCAGGCGGCGGCGGAGGGCGAGGGCGCGGCGGCGGCGGCGCTGCGGGCCGGGCTGGCGCGCGCCGCCTCGCGCGTCGCCGCGCTGCACGACCTGCACGCCGACTGCGCGCCCATCGTCAGTACACACACGCTTCATCTTATGCTATAAGCTTTATTAATACTTATGATAATATATTAGAATCATAATAGAATAATTAATATAGAAAAGTTGTAAAGCAGCACGCCCCTCTGACTTTTCAAAGTTGTATGCTTATTAGAAATTAGAAATTAATGATCACTTGCTTAAAACGGCGAAGGAAAACATCGTAAGGAAACCTGCATACCTGAGAGATTAATATAAAAAAATCTTAAAGGTACGTGAAGTCTACCAATACGCACTAGGCCAGCGCGGTGGACTATGACCTAATCCTTCTCACTCTGAGATGAGACCCGTGCCCAGCAGTGGGACATAATGGGTCGACGACTATGACTAAAGTTGTAAATGCATTTAAACAAGTTTGTATTTTGCACATTTGCTATTACATAGAGGATTGTATTAATGAATACATTGTAAACTTTATTTGGCTTTATAATGTGGGCCAGGTGTTCGATTTTCATGAAAATGAAATGCAAGCACAATTACTCGTCATGATTCAATTTTTTTTATATCGCGATAAATCAATTTTTTATAAATTTGATATGAACTATTGGTTATTTCAGTCATTTGTGTGTATATGATAGAATTAAATAGATATTCATAATAATTAAATTGACAAAAATCAGGTCAAACATATAAATTAGTAACAGTAAAATTATCCATTTCCGCTACATTTCCTTATATTCAACATGCTTTCCTCGTATCTTCAGGAGGACGACAAGTCGGACAGCGGCATGTCGGGCGTGTCGAGCGTGTCGAGCATCACGCAGGGCGGCATCGCGGCGCGCGCGGCCAAGTGGCTGACGTGGTGGCGCGTGTCGGGCGGCGAGCTGGCGTCGCTCGGGGCGGCGCTGGCGGAGCTGCTGGGCGCCGGCGCGCCGGAGGGCTCCGCGGCCGCGCTGCAGCGGCAGGCGCTCGCCGCGCTCTCCGACCGCGTCGCCGAGGCCGAGCTGCGCTGCGCCGCGCTGCAGGCAGACGCGGACCTCCTGCGCACGCTCGCCGGAGGTAATACTATCCATCCATCCATCAGCTTCTACTAGTCCACTGATAGACATAGGCCTCCCCTAATCTGCGCCACTCCGAGTGGTCCTGAGCTGTCTGAATCCAGAGGTTACCCGCCGTCCGCTTCAGGTCATCAGTCCACCTGGTCGGTGAGCGTCCTGTACTCCTTTTGCCGAGACATGATCTCCGGAGGTAATACTATAAAAATTAACGAGCTTCACGATTGATTTGTTCCTCTGCGAAGTAGCGCATGAAGGTTAAAATAAACTTTTAAATAATCGATACACAGTTTGACATGTAATAGGTATTAGTGAACAAAATACAGAGCCGAAAAGAGGGACTAGATTTGAAATGTGTTAGTTTTATACTGAATTAACATCGATGTTCTATTGTCTCCTCTATTCTTATTGAAAACAAAATAACAAAATCTTGTATTAAAATATTATCGATGTGTTCGCAGGAGCTGGTCGTGCGCTGTCTGCGGCGGCGCCGGCGCTCACGTCTGCGGCGGAGACGCTGGCGCAGCTGTACCACCACGTGTGCGCCGTCAACGGCACGCAGCCCGAGCGCTTGCTGCTCGAGCACGCCGGACAGGCTGACGGTAACGTAACCGATATTTTATCATTTATTATATTAAAATCTCTTAATGTAAAAAATAATGACATTTTAAATAAATAAAAAAAATACTCATTTATTCTACACCCTATGTTGTGAATTTGTAATCTTTTGCAACAAGGCAAGGGACCGTCCCTTGTCATTACATGTAAAAAAGGTAAGAAGTTTAAAAAAATATTTATCTGACAATATGTAAGTGTTCCCATAGGTACTGCACGAGTTTAAGGAGTGTAAGGAGTGTAGCGACTACCAATGCAACGGAGCATAGCCATTTATCAAGCATTATTAGAAGGTGGTAGAACCCTTTGTGGTACCACCGCCACACCTATTTATGCCTCAAATTAGGAGCGTTAAGGTCGCCTGGCAGGATGTTTATTTTTCCATTACAATCGAAATTAGATTTTTTTCTTATGTTCAGTTTTTTTGTGTTGTCAGGTCCCGGGTCGGACGGCCGGTCGGTGGAGGAGGAGGCGCTGGCGCTGGCGGCGGGCGAGCTGGAGGGGCTGCGCGCGGCGGCCGGCGTGGCGCGCTCCGCCGACACGCTGCTCGACCAGCTCACACACCTGCGCGCCGCGCTCGACACCGCGCTCGACTCCCGCCTGCGACAGGCGCAGCCGACGCAGGGTAATGCACACACACACATGAATGCACACATACATACACACATGAATGCACACACATACATTCACACATGAATGCACACGTATACTTGCGCACACCCACTCGGGTATACACAAGTATGCACACGCTCGCGCATACATGTATAGTCCGCGCCAAAATACTAATTGGCTCTGAAATTGTTACGCGTAGGTTTAGTAAGTATATACTCCGTAACGTAAGGGCACACTAAACTGCGCTATGTACCAGTGTGCGAGAGCGTGCAGCGGACGGTGCCTTTGGGCGCTGTCTACGTCCCGCTAATATCTGCAATTTGCTATTGAGACTCGACTCGTGAGTTCCATATTCGGAGCGAACTAGCAATTTGGCGCGGACTATACGCGAGCGCAACTTGAAATACACGCGCAAATACTCAAACATGTGCAAAATCCTTCAAAATTACATATATACGCTTAATTTTGCACGCGCATCTTCAAATACACGCACACAAGCACTGATATACGCGTGTATGCATTAAACTTACACACCTATATACTTAAATATGCGAAAACACCCTTAAAAATACTCAGTCACACGGTCAGATCAGAGCGTGATTTCATAAGTCGCAGTTACAATATCCCTAAATCCACTCATAAATGGTATCAACCCATTAACATTATAATAATATTCGTTTTGTATTCCCCAGAACCTAACCGATCCCAATACTTCCCGTCAAAGTCTAAACAAATAATTAACAAGTTCATAAAAAATGCAAAGGACCAAACTAACTCTAAAATTAAACACGCGGATACGAGACGCAAGTTACATGATTTTCTAAAAACATTTGAAGTGAATCATCCAGCAGATATAAAAGAAATTTGTACTGGACGCACAGTCAAAGAAATAACGAGCTACTTTGAAAATATATCTAAAGTTACGCCTGAAAACATTAACGATTTATGTTCCGATAGTAACATGACATGTCATGGTGAAAACGTCTCTATTACTTCTGTAACTCGTACTAATATCGCTTACCAGAACGGGCAAAGGAGCACGAATAATTTCGCAAAAAAGTCCAATTCTATCAAGTGTAACGTTAATTTTCACACCATATGGAAAGATGCGCTGTTGCAAGGCAGAAGTTTTTACTTTAAGAGAAGTAGCGTAACTCAAAATAAGAAGTCGAGAAATGTAACTAATTTTATTAAGGAGTCCTGCAAGTCATGTCTTGTTAACTGCCTCCTAATGCTACAATATATATTATGAAGCCCTCCTACATATCCTGTTCCTGTATCTCTATCTCACATTTTATTAAAAAGGTAATATGATAAAAATTGTTAAGTTATTTTCATAGACTTATTTATATATAAAGATTAGTTATGTAGTTTAAGGTATAAGTAGTTTATGTATTTGTACGTAGATTAGGTGTTATATGTTTGCCTGTCGTTTAACCGATGAGCGAGGTATATAAAACTTTCATTATATTATATATTATTATTATTATATTATTATTTAGATATTCGACAAGTGCAGACGAGTAGAAGTATATAAGTAATTTCTTCGGGTATTTTTGGTCCTTGCTAAGGGGAGATCCACAAATTACGTGAGATGTTTAAGGGGGAGGGGGGGTCTCGGCAAATATCACGCAATTTTTTTTTTATTGAAACAAAAAAAAAACTATACTATTTTGACCCATTATCCAGATTCTACATGCTTAAGATTTAAGCATAAATGATTTTATTGAAAATCATATGGACATGTTGGTTCCAATAGTCTCTCTTGAGACCACGCATGATTCTCCATGGACTGAATTAGAATAGATATTTTTTTTTAATCGCATTAGTTACGATTTAAGTATTCTATTGTTAAATTTTTATTACACTTATAACTCAGCAATATTGATTACTACTCTTAACTAGTCGTAAATAAAAGTACGAAGCAATTTTTTTTTTCTTTTTACAATAACACTCCAACACGTTTACATATTTAAGAAACGCACATTTTGAAAAATCTCACGTGAGATTGGGGGATGGGGGAGGGGGTTGAATAAAATCTCACGACATCTCACCAGGGGGGGAGGGAGGGACAGAGAATTCAAAAAAACACCTCACGTAATTTGTGGATCTCCCCTAAGAATACCAGCCCGTTTTAGGTGCGGCGTCGGTTTTTTAGCGCGAATGTAAAGATGTCGTCTTTTTTGTAGGCGATCTTGTTCGTCATGTTACTCGGGAGGTTGTAGCGAGTATCTTAATTTTCACTACATTATTTTATTTTACATTACATTATATTATTTACGGAGGCAAATATTTATTATTTGCTTGTCCCACAGCAATGGAGTCGGAGGAGCGCGGCGCGGAGCTGGCCGAGCTGCAGGAACAGGTGATCAAGCTGAAGTCGCTGCTGTCGACGAAGCGGGAACAGATCGCCACGCTGCGCACCGTGCTCAAGTCCAACAAGAACACGGCCGAGGTGGCGCTCGCCAATCTCAAGTCGAAGTACGAGACCGAGAAGACGATCGTCACCGAGACCATGCTCAAGCTGAGGAACGAGCTCCGGCTGCTTAAGGAAGACGCGGCTACTTTCTCCAGTCAGTATTTTTGTCTATATACGATTCATAATTCATTTTTTTTTTGTAATATTTTACTTTTTGGCATATTTTTAAAAGTTGGATTAATTGACGATCTTTACATTTTAGGCCTTGCAGTATTCATTCGCTGACAATTATTTATTTTATTGTATCGCAAAAGTTTTCATAAATTAATAATCGACAAATTTTAAACGAAGTGAAGTTGGAATTTGTACTTTAGAATTAAAATTATATAAATGCAATATTGCATGTGTGCAGGTTTGCGCGCGATGTTCGCGGCGCGGTGCGAGGAGTACGTGACGCAGGTGGACGAGCTGACGCAGGCGCTGGCCGGCGCCGAGGAGGAGAAGAAGACGCTCAACCAGCTGCTGCGGCTCGCCGTGCAGCAGAAGCTCACGCTCACGCAGCGCCTTGAGGAGCTCGAGGTAGGCTTTTGCCGTTATAAGTGACGGTTGGCTGTTTCAGTTTTTGTTTGACAATGAAACTTTTGAAGGTGGTAGAACCCCTTGTAGTTTGACTCCGGCGGCACCACCGCCACACCTATTTTTGCCTCATAACAGCAGTGTTAAGCGCTTCTGTGTTCTGGTTTGAAGGGTGGTAAGGGAGACATATTTTTCCGAGGCATTCCAGTTTATTTCTCAGGGGTAGCGGCGCATCTGTTGCCTATCTCAGGCAGAAATATCTTATCCTATCTAGGGTTGATTACAGATGTCCATGGGCGGCAGTAGCCACTTATCATCGGGTGGACTGAATGCTCGTCTGCTACTCTCATATTACAAGAAAAAATACTCTTGGTGACTTATAACAGTAGAATTAATGCTGTGTTCTGGGGATGAATAGTAACATTTGTCAACGAGGATCATATTCAATACATTTTTTGGTTGTCGTTGACGGTAGTTGAGAGTTGCATGTGTGCGTGCAGGTGGACCGCGAGATGCGCACGCGGCGCGTGCCGAAGGCGGCGGGCGCGGCGCGCGCGCGCGGGCGGGACTTCTAGCGACTGGTGCTGGCGCTGAAGGCCGCCGCCGCCGCCCTGCGCGCGCTGCTGCGCCCCGCGCCGCCCGCGACCGACTCGCACTGAACTGATGGACTCCTTTTGTAATCGTTCTTATATAGGAAACTAACTGAACTATTTGTACGTTTTGTAAGATAGACAGAGAAGTGTAGTGCGCGCCCGGCGCACCGCGCGCCGCCGCGGCCGGCAAGCCGCGCGCGGTGCCCGCGCCCGCGGTGTGACTCGCGCGACGCCCCGACCTCCCCGTTGTTGTTGACGCGCCGTTATTTATGTGTTGCACGACTGAAATGATTGTATTTATTTTTAATGAAATATTTTTGTAATGCGACCGGCCGGCGCGCCGCCGCCGTCGCCGCGCCCCGCCCCTCGCCGCGCGCGAGATGAAAATTTTACTATTTATCGTTACGCCAACGATCGAGCAGAAAAGTGTAACCGTGCAACGTTATTTTTTATTATATACACGTTTAAAAGGTGAAATCGTTCGATTCGTATATATGTACATATTATAGAATCCTCTACTCGATACGAATGTTTAGTACGTCCAAGAAGAGAATCTAAATTTACTCATCGATGTCCATCCATTGTGTGCGCAAGACTATGTAATCTGTTTCTGTAGTCGTACGTTCGTTGCGTTGTTGTGGCCCTCCGCCGACTACTTTCGTCCATCTTGTTCTAGTTGTATTCGTAGTTTTTCCGTATCGTTTTCGTTGACGTAATGTTGAGACTGCTGCGGCATCGCGCCGCCAGCCGCGCCGCGCCCCGCGCCCGTGCGGTCCCGTGCCCCGTGCCCGTACAGTACCCCGTGCGGCGCGGCGCGGCGGGCGGCGGCCGTCCAGCGCACTCTGCCGTCCCGTGGCGACGCCACACGCGTCCATTTCTTGTCCATGGCCCGGTCGACCCCTCTATGTTTCTCATTCCCTCCTCGTAAACGACTTCTTATTTAATTCTTTGTAATTTTCTTTATGAAAGAAAACACGGCCGACCTCGGACGCTCGGCTGCTCAAAATTTGCTCACGAGGGTCGACCGGTGATCTATTGATAAGAGGAATTTTACGGAAGATTATTGTTGAGAATGTTGATGTTTTATCGTTTATGTTACTTGGCGTTCGCAGCTTCCCGTGATGAGATTGCGTGAAACCGGTCGATGACGTAGTCGTTCTGCCCCGGCGCTCGCCGGCCCTAGGCTAGTTCAACCGTTCCACGTAGTGAGGGCGCTCGCCCGTCGTAGTGTAGTACTTTTACTGGTTTAGGTGTAGCCCCGTAGGTAGTGTTGACCTTCGAGTATACTTCGTAGGTGACCCGCGCTTCGTCGAGGCGAGTAGTGAAATGATTTGCGATATTAACCGTTAGCATAATCGTTTCGCATAGCTCAAAGCGGTCCGCGCCGCACGAGGACCACGGCCTTGCATTTATTGTTTTTAGAATAATATTATTATTACCTATTAGCCTTTATCGTAGATCATTCTTCGTGTACTTAAACGATGGACTTACCATTTAGCGTTAGTGTATTCTTTTTTCGAGTATTATTTTTTCTTCAGTAGCTTAGCAGCAGACATCGTTTATGTATTGTTTATATCTAGTCACTGTTGATGCCGCGCCGGTCCGCCGACGCGGCGTTGTTTCGACATAATAAATATATTATGGTATTGGTTGTAAACGCATATCCTTGTATTATTATCTTGCGTCCAATTTTGTCTGTTCACTACTTGTACATGTATTTTGAAGTTGTTATATTTATCTTGTTTATCTGACATGTTCATGTAATCGTGAATTATTTTTACACTTATTATAATTTTCGCGGTTGTTATCGTTGTATGGAGCGCGCCGCAGCCGCGATGTCTGCTGCCCGCGGTGGAGGTGTTATGAGCGATTAACCAAATATTATTTTCCTTATACAGTTTATGTAACACTTTATTAGATCACTTATTTTGCCTAGGCGTAGATTTTATTTTATATTAGAGAGAATTTATTATCTTTATTACCTAATATCAAATTATATGAAATGTCCGCTACTTTATTATTATATTGCAACATGAACTAAGTGATCGACAACTCGACGCATGATTGTTCCCACAGCTATCATCTTCGATTCGTTTTAATTTGTAGCTAAAGTATGCAGTATTCATTATGTAGGCCTCGAACTTGCACAGTTTCTTGGTACACAAAGCACTTCATGTTTACTTTCCTTTTTATTTTACAAGATGGCCACTTGTTCGCACTTGTTGTTTATAATTTGTGTAATCCACCAGATTACATGTCTTTGCATAATTGAATCCCGACAGATTCGTAACGCATGAGCTTTCCAGAGTATAAATATGGTCGCATAATATTTACACAATTGTACTCCGACAATCGAATGAGCCAGCCGGGAACATATCATGACAGAGCGGATTTATTTTCAAACGTAAGGCACGCCGTGTTGTCGCAATGACTGATATGATTCATGTACGAGAATAATAAATGATATATTTAATAAATGTGTTTTAATTACATTATTACGATTTTGATAAAAACTAAAACTGCATCGTTAGTTTATAGACGTTGTATTTTTTTCAAAATGAACTCGTCATTCGTTGTCATTAAGTTATAGACGGTGTATTTGTTTTTTTTTCAAAATGAACTCGTACGATTCTCGGCTAGGGAAAAAGATATTATAATAAAGTAATGATGCAATTTTAGTTATTATTAAAATCGGTAACTCGTAACTCCTTTCATCATTTTTCGCTAATCCCTATAGTTTCGGATTTGGCCCTGAAGGCCTATTTGAAAAATTCACCCTGTATAGTTGGAAACACCTGATAAACTTTTCGTATCCGCGAATATTGTTTTCGATGAATTTTCCCACCAAATGAAACGAATATATAATATATTGTACAGTTTAAGTATGCCTTACCTCAACTTAATACACGATTTAGTAGAGTAATATATTTTGTTTTAATTGAAAACTTTAACGGACAATTATAAAAACTTATTGAATATCAGCATCAAAGTCGTAATTTTCGGTATACTGTATTTAGAAAATACCATATCAACTGGTATTGTTGATCGAAGACTGCACACATGGAGTCCGTCTACGGAACGGGAATTTATGACGAAAAGATAGCAACATAAACAAAATATTGAGTAAATATTTTATTGGTATTCTGAAATTACAGAAAGTACTAAACATAAATTAATCTTAAGTTTTAAATGCATAGTTATTTACAAAATACGGTGAAAAGCAGATACACGAAACAATAATACAATTAGTCATACGAGATACGTAATAAAACTCCTAGTTATATACATCGTACATTCAAGTACAGACTACTAGTAGTGTTAGTAGAAGCGACAATTCGATACCCGTTTTTATTGCAAATACTGCAAATATTCAATTCGTACGTAAAGGTTAAACCCGATTACTGTATGAGGATTTAAGGATGCTAACAAATCTAATGCGCTTGCGTGCAAACGTGGCTCATTCGCCAGATTTGTACGCGCTTTAAGAAAAAGGCTTAGATGATATAATAAGGTACATAACACACGTGTATTAATTAGCAGCTCTAGACGAAATTATTATAAAAATATATGTAAAATGTCTCTCATATGGGTTACTTTTCTTAAAGGGAATTTATACATGGTTTATTAAGTGCTGCTTTATTAGTTTTTTTTTTATCAACATTTCTCTATTAAAACGGGTTTTCGCCTTCACATATCTGTTATTAAAGCGAGAAAGATACAAAAATCTGTTTTATATTCATTACGTACAATTCCTAAAGGATCTTTAACTAAGCCTATTGACTATATCGATCATATCACAGGCCGTAAAGACGTCATTCCGATCCTCAAAAATGTTATATACAAAACAAAACAATCCAAGTAAAGCCTCTATGCCAACAAAACCGAACGGTGTTTCTGTTGAACTAACAAATATAAGTAAACATTATGTCTTAGATAAAGTAACATAATAGACTCTATATTTAAATGCAGAGTGTCCGCTAAAACTGACGCGGGTGTTCGCTCACATGTGTATTGAAAATATCTCATAGTTCCACACACGAGCGACTGGTTTTTACATGCGCAGCTTTCGGTGCCCGCTGACATGCTGTTTCTCCAAATCAGTTGAGCGCCGTTTCGAGCACCCGCGCAACTTTTAGCGTACCTCCTCATAGTCGCGACATATTACTCTAATTACCATAATGAGTCAGTTATCTATGTATAAAACAAACATCACGATTGTTATAATTACATATATAGGAGATACCAATAATTGTTTTCAACTATACCTAATATGAATATTTAAATTTACATGTCCATAACATTGTTTTGTAATTAATGCTATAAATTGAGAATGTGGAAAATAGGATATAAAATAACCTAACTTTAATTTCTATTTGCAATAAAAATATATTCGCCGGTCTGTCTGGAATTTAAACATTTAAACATATCTAAATACACATATTATTTAATAATTGCATTGCTGTTCGAGGAATATCCTAAAACGAGTACAAGTAATATATTAATCGAAATAATATTAACGTAATCCACTATAGAAACACAAACACAAAAGTGATATTTCAAATTCGAAATAATATGAAGAATAATTGTATGTGACAACTTCGAATCATCAAAATTGTTAATGTTACTCAATTCAATTTGTGCCACATTAAATTAATAACTATAACTAACATCGTACTAAAATAGTAGTATAAAATAGAGATATCGTATTTATATATTAACACGTATTTTTAAAATAGATATATGGTATAATTATACAATGTTGAAAATTGAGTTTGTTGATATAAATTTAAGTGGCAGTTATGTTAAAATATTTGAGTGCAGTATAACATTCAAGATTACTTCAATAATGATAACAGCTGAAAAGTGAAAGCTAAGTATACCTATACATACTCTAACAAACGTAAAACCGTAAAATATAATAAAACATACACCTTAAATGTACGGCCACGGGTGGCGGGTGTTGATCTCTTTGCAACTGATGCAAACACATTTGTAAAAATTGTTGGCAAGTTACCAGAAATTTACCGACGTAAAGCCCCCAAGGAAAGTTAGTAGAAAGAAATATATAATATTAATGTAATATATTTAATAGTTTCAATCTTTCGTTTCAAAAATATAGTTTTTTATAATGTACACCGAAAATCTAATTAAGATGTTTTAAGTGCTTAAACATACTTATTTCATTACGTAATAGGTAAAATATTAAATTAGTTTTATATGTCTATACAAATTTAAATGATACACGTATTGTTATACTAGGTGAGCCAATCATCGAACAATTAATGTACTGAGCATACATTTCCATTATATATTATTTGGCAATGACAATTTATTTCTTTGTGTGCTTATTATATCTAAGAAGAAGTGACATAAGTAGGATGGTTTAGAGAACAGTAATGGAAATACGATTAAATTCTTGGGAATAATCGGATTAAATTGAAACCAAAAAGTGCGAGTGTTTTTCGTGCAAAAGGATACATATAATAATGTGGTTGATCAGCATAATAGAGGTCTACGTATATTTGGTGACGTAATTGTGCTTGTTACGACATTAGTACTGGCAAATATGTCGTAACAAATGTGAACTGCAGAAAATCATTCGCTCAAATTTATAATTTTTATCTGTATAACATTGATATAATTCTGACTAAATACCACGAGCTGTCTTACTATTTAATTTAGTAATTAATTAGTGTTATCTGTAATGTTATACAACGTTACCTCATTCAGCACATAAAAATCAATTCTGTTTAGTTTATTCGCTATACATATATAAAACCGTTGATATTGATATAAAGGTTCGTTGCAGATCAGTTGTTTTTTGTGTAAAGTGTAGTATGCAAGATGACGAATTCAGTGACGTCACAGCTGATGTACAATGTCTCAATCGCAGTTATACACGATTAATCGTCACGCGTACTTAACAAAATCAAAAGTTTGTTGACCTCACAATTTGTATACATCAACGTTACTACAACGGTCTCTACATTTGCATGTCACTCGGATTCACATAGTTTATATAGTGACGTCACAGCTATACAGTACCTCAGAATACCGGTAACAAAGTCCACAGTCACGCGTAATTAGTGACGAGCTCCGTAAATATACAGTACCTTAGCTTACTTACAGACCCACCCTAGGATTCCCTGCGTTATGGGTGCCATGGACACACACCAAGACGAATATAGGAGTACAAACACCCAGAACATATATCTAAATTTATATAGATATCTGTTTGGCCGGGGACCGAACGCGAGTCAATCCAGCGTGGTTATTGTCAGCCTAGAGCGTGACGAGGTCGGTGAGGTCGGCGCGGGGCGGTACGGCGGAGGGGCGGAAGTACGCGCAGAGCTGGTCGTAGAGGCGGATGCGGGCGTCGCGGCCGGCGTCGCGCGCGGCCGCCGGCAGCTCGTCCGGCGCCGCGCCCACGTCCCACGTGTCCGGCGCCGGCTCCTCCGCCAGCTCGAACGGCTGCGGCGGCTCCGGCGGCGCCTCGTCCGCGCCCAGCACCTGCGGCAACCGCACACCATCGCATACAATACAACATGGGCTGCGTTAATTTGGTGGTCGACTGACATTGGGTTAAGCACCAAATTCTGGTTTTGATGTGTATGGTAATGAAGACATACTTCCTGAGGCGTTCCAGCTTAGTTCTCAGGCATAGCGGCGTATCTGTGATTGACTTCGGGTAGGAATTAATCATATCTAGGGTAGATTACAGATATTCATGGGCGGCAGTAGCCACTGACACTTAGATGAACTACATGCTCATCTGCTTCTCTATTGTATTATAAAAAAAAACTTATTTTTACTGATTGTTAGTGAGATGTCTCTTAATTGATGATAGTCATATACCAAATGTATTCCTTAACATTTCAAAGAAGTATTTTACTCATGACTGTAATCCAACGCCAGCATTACAGAATGATTAATATATTTCCATTCACTCTTACAAAACAAAAACATTCCGTAATATTTCTATAGTTGACGTGTTTACGTGCGTATGTGCATGTTTGTGTGTGTATGCGTGTTTGTGTGTAGTGGATTAATATCAGAGTACGTACGACGGCGAGCGCGAGCGCGAGGTCGGCGGGCGCGGCGTCTCTCGCGCGGCGCAGCGCCAGCGCGCGCGCGGCGGCCGGGCTGAGCGCGCACGCGCCGGGCTCGTCGTCCGCCGCGCCCGCGAACAGCACCGTCGCCAGCTTCTGGAACTCCGCCACCTGTGAAAACGACCCTTACTGTACGTACTATTTTTTTGTTATTTACAAATATTTCGATGTTTTGTAAATAACTCAATATGTTGTAAGTCTAATCTATAAGTCTACATTTTTCTCGGTAACAATTTACTAGTTGGAGGTATACGACTCAAATGGAATAGGAAAATATCTTGATTAAAAGTACTACGCTTTCGTTCTTTAAAAAAAACTTATGGTCGTGCGAAGTCTATTTATCCGCAGTTAATCAGCGCGGTGAGCTATTATGACCTAACCCCGCTCATTTTGGAAAGGAACACGCAAGGCATGGGACAATACTGTGTTGTCCGCAAGGCATGTGTTACCTGCGCGGGGTCCGTGTGGTCGGTGGCGGCGCGCAGCTCGGTGCGCAGGTAGTGCAGCGCGCGCGGGGCGAGCGCGGGGCGCGCGGCCAGCTCGCGGAAGCAGGCGTGGCGCAGCGCGTGGCGGGCGCGGGCGCGCGGCATGTCGGGCGCGGGCCGCCGCAGCCGCAGCGCCCACAGGTCGTCCAGCCGCAGCCGCACGCTCGCCGTGCCCGGGTTGCCGCCGAACAGGTAGTGCACCTGACACACACACCGGACACAATCAAAATATTTTATTCGTGAGTCGTTCCAATCACTACCCAGCGCTCACATCGTTACAAACAAGAAACCTCGTTGCAAACCAAAAACCTAAAGTGTGATTATAAGCTACTCGTAAACATGAAATTATTCCCACTTTCGATTTTTTTCCTTTGGCCATGAACATTTGATTAAAAGGAGATTAAAAGGAGTTTAGTTGTAGAATTCAAAATAATCATTTTGCAAATTGATCATTCGTAAGCAAATCCGATAAAACCATCAATAGTTAAAACGAAATTGTTTGTCAAGCATTGGCTTGAACTTACAAAGCATCAATCAAAAATCTATTTAAAAAGCCTATTAGCTCACCTTCCTAACAGGATCGTATACGAGCTGGTGCGCGAACCTTGGGCGCGGCTCGTGCGGCGCGACGCTGTCGTTGCGGTACACGCACGTCCACGTCATCAGCCGCAGCGACAGCACCCACAGCGTGTTGTACACGCGCTTGTCCTTCTCCTTGCTCATGCCCTGATATACAATAATAATTTGAACAAAACTCAGTAAATAAAATAGTAAATACTAATGATTATGATGTGTTGATATTTCACCCATCGGACGATCAAGACATTTGTAATCATAGCTCATATGTTATAAACAAATAGTTAAGAAGTTCTGTTATGTGTTACATACAACACATATTCTAGCGCCGCGCTAGGGTGTAAGAAGAAAATTCTGACGCCGCTCAGTTGTATTGTTGTACTGAATTAGTAGTAAGCAGTCCCACAGAGCATACGTACGTGAGTATTATTTAATTCATCACGACGCAAGTACGCAAATCTGTAAAAAATAGAACGCTTGGCGACAAGAACACCTAGCGTAGCGACAGCCCTACGCGTACGCGCTCCATGTGATCGCTTAGTACTAACTCTGCTCTAGAGCGCGGCGTCAGCGTTACTTCAAGCGTTAACGTCTCGCGCGGCGCTAAAATACGCGTTCTGTTTGGCTCGGCCTTCAGTACTCACAGACAGCACATATATCTCGTCGCGGTCGGGGTCGAGCGTGGCGCGCTGCGTGAAGCCGGCGGGCGGCGGCGCGCGCGCGGCGCCGGCGCACAGCGCGCCGCAGCGGCCCGACGCCGCGTCCCACCACCACGCGTCCACCAGCTGCTCCTTGTTGCGCTGACCCGCGAACATGTACAGACGACGCTGCACCTGGAACGACCGTATGTTAAAAACTTTCAACTAAAACATTTTTTAACAATTTAATTTCGCAAAGGAAGGTCTCCCACCGGGATAGGTCAACATGCCCGGGGAGCGACCGTGCTTCGACAGTTCGGCACTTGTATATGTACAAGATGTTTAAAAAAACGTCGATAGTGTGGCTCAGAATACTTGTAGTGCCATCTAATGACCGTTAGCGCCAAATAGTAATTAATTATTTTTAAATTGATATAACTGAAACGAATTATTATAATATTTAACATTGTTACATGATAAACACCTTCTATCCGGCTCTAAGGACCAAACACTTAAACTCCAATAATGATAAAATTTAAGGAGATTCTTAGAACATTAGCTCAATAACAAATCCGGTTTTGAAAAATATGACTATGCGCATATAAATGGAATTTAGATTTTAAATACCTACAGGGTGAAATAGCATAGAGTGCGAGACCCGCGGCTGCGGCGCGGGCAGGTCGTGGTTGTCGGGTAGCAGCAGCTGCCACGTGTTGGTGGCGATGTAGTACGCGTACAGCCCCGAGTACTGTGGACTGGCCGATTGCTCTTCTCTGCGGAAACAATATTGTGAAAAAGACTTAATTTGTAATAATATGTTATATCTAACAACCAAAATAAAAGTTGCCTTGTATTTAGCTACCGATGCCAGACGATAATGCATAAGGCATGTTTAAAAGGTTGAAAGTAGAACAATGAAATCATGTTCCTATTCACCCAAATTTAAGAGCAGTTATACACTTCGCTAAACATAGAAAATATATACACCCTTTGATTGATACAAACTTGAGAACAAAAATAATGGACCAAAAAATATGTTGAAAGTAGAAAAGTGTCATAAAGTTTAGCACCATGAGCAACAAAGATAACATTTATTTTTTTATTCATTTCATCAAAAAATAACTTTCATATAACGTCTTTTAATATCATGTAACGACCCACGTGGCGTAGCAGTCATTATATCGGTCTGACGCGCAGAAGGTCCTGGGTTAGATCGCCGGCCAGACAGATATCTAAATGATGAATTTAGGTTTGTGTTTCTTGGTCTGGGTGTTTGTGTATTTGTATCTATGTGTGCCCATAGCACCCGTGATACAGGGATACCTATTGCGGGGCTGTGAGTGTAGAAAGCGAAATACTGACGTGTTAGCGGGCAGCACGCGTCCCCCGAACACGTATACGGTCTGGGTGTCGGGGTCGATGCACATCTGGTGGTCGAACACGAGCCGCGGGCCGCCCGCCGCCGCCGTGTCGCCGCACAGCAGCGCCCACGCGCGCTCCGACACCGAGTACACGTGCAGGTCGCTCTGGAAATCATGCTCTGAAGTTATTACATACTCCGTAACGTAAGGACACACTAACGCAGCTGTGTACGCGCGAACGAGAGCGGGCAGCGGACGGGTGCCGTGGGGGTCCCGCGCTGTCTTCGTCCCGCTAATATCTACAATTTGCTGTTGTGACGCGACTCGTTTCTATATTCGGAGCGGACTAGCAGTTTGGCGCGGACTATACCTCTTATTTTACTGTCTGCGTGTTTCAAGTTTTGTATATGATCAGGAAATAGAGGTGTCCTACAAAATACCTACAAATCTTATTTGCAAAAGCATGTCTCCCTTACCACACTCTACAAACATCTAACGTAAATATCACTACTCACATTCATATTACACGGCAACCGTTGCACATTATCCAGATACCGTCCGAGAGTGAAGAGCCTCTCGTGCACGGGGTCGAACACCATCTTGTGGCAGGAGCGGGGCGAGGGGCCGTTTACTTCGTGGCTGTGTCGGCACAGCAGCGTCCACTTCTCCTCCGTCGTGGAGTACGACCACAGGTCGTCCAGGTCTTCGGAGCCGTTCCAACCGCCGAACATGTACAGTGTACCTGGAATCGTGAAATTGAGATTTTAAATTTTGTGGTCAATATATCTTGTTTGACATTTCTTACGGTTCTGAAGGTCGTCTTGGTCCTTGTGCTCCAAATTTCAGAGCAGATGAGCAAAACGATATGTAGGTCTACTTGACGATATATGAGATCGTTACCGAAAATACGATGGAGTCCTACCTGAAGTCACCCACAATCTCATGTGTTGTTATTCCTGCGGACTTTCTCGGCACTCCTCATATGATACCTGTACGATAAACATTAAGTGGTGATTGTTCATGTATTAGTACTGTCTTGGCACTTACCAGTGTTGGGGTCTACCACGAGCTGGTGTCCGCCGCGGGGGCCGGGCCGCGCGCCGCCATCCTCGCACGACTCCAGCGGCTCACCACCATTTACTGCTGCTTCCTAGACAATATCATGGGCACTACATAATAAAACGAATCCTGATTGAAACATAAGACATCTAATTATGTTAGGTCTGAATAGATTCCTCTGGAAGCAGTGGTGGCAAGGATTCTTTTTTTTTAATTATCCTCAAGTCACGTAAATAAATTTGAATATTTTGATTTACTCAATAAATAAATATTGTTGATGAGCTATTCAGATAATTTTGTGAATTAATTAATTGAAACCGGATCAGAGTACCCACACATTGTTTATCTAAACTATTGAGGATTGGCTGCAATCATAATATTTATGCAATGACTTTACAATGTAATAACATAATTAGATATAAGATAGTCAAGCATCACACACATATAAAATGTATGTTACTAACAGTAAGCGGATCATTCACCAATCACATACGACTACGTCACACCCACTAACATTAGCGTCGAGGCGGGGGTCGCAGTCCGCGCAGGAGATGTCGTGGCTGCGCGAGCGCACGGGCGCGGGCGCGTCGCTGCAGCACAGGCGCGCCTCCACCGCCGCCGAGCACGGCGACAGCTGCCGCCACTCCGGCAGGTACGGCAGCCACGACTGGTACCACTCCAGCTCGCCCTCTGGACGATGCAAAAATATATTACATTTTTTTGAAGTGAAAACTTCTATAGCAGCGTAATGCACTTTTTGTGATGGGTTGAAAATGTTAAATTCGCGTCCGGTCACGTGTCCTGATCGAAAATTCGTAAGACGGCAAAGCAAACTGCAAAATTCAAGACGTAATCCAGTATCAGCATAGAAAAAGTATGTGAATATGTGTCACTTTCCTTTTTTATTTATTATATTGTATTGTTCAGAGGTCTGGTTTCGAAAATCTGTCGGCATTTACTTCATTTTTTCCATTAACCAAACTGAGCCCATAAAACAGATATGAATAACCTTTTTTAATTTCAGCCAGGTCAACAAAGAATGGTAGCTTAAGTATGTATGTCATGAAAATACACCTACGGAACAGCTAAAACATATTGCAATAAGTGACCTTAAAATTAAATAAATATTGGTTACAAGCCTAGTTTACCATATATTCTACCTGGTCCTAATAATATTTTAGTGGGCTTTTTTTTCATTATTATATTTTGCACTAATGTTTTATTAGAACCACAAAACCATAGAAAGACATCTGTAAGTCAAGGGGTGATATTTGCTGTATGCAATATGACATAGAGCATATTATTTTACAAAACAACAATATAATCCCTACTTAATAAAATAAGAATAGTGTACCATTAGCAGCCTGTTCAAATATTTCTTCAGCGAGCTTGTAATCCCCATTCTCGACCAAGGCGTTCCATAGTCGCGCTTGTATTGGCCCTTCCAGTTGAACGCCGGTCTCCCGCGACAACGCCTCAAACGCGTCTTTATATTTTCGTCTTCGTAAATGCTTCAAAAGTATTCGAACTGCTTCTTCCTCTTTGCGCTGAAAATACAAAGTTAGATAAGTATTATAATATCAATGACGACCCGTGTGAGAGGCAGATATAGATATGTAAATGATGAATTTAGATTTCAGTTCTAGTTTTGGGTGTTTGTGTTTTCATCTATGTGTGTGTCCACTTGTGTGTGTTTGGCAAAGATGATATTATGGGGCCGCAAATGTAGGAGAAATCTTTAAAAAATGACAAATTTAAATTAGAATTACAGCTGGTGAACTGAGGAAAGATTTAGAATGTATCATAAACATAAGAATCTATTTACTTATACTAATTATTCTTGCTTATCTGCTTATATTAGTAATGACTATGCTCTTTTAATGTAGGTAAAACACGACATTGACCATTTGCATACTTTTAAGATACCATATCAGTTTTTTTTTCTCATTATGAGAGTTACTGTTTATGTTTATATTAGATGACAGACAAAATTCATTAATAAAAGCGACATTTCATTCATTATTGTTTTGTTTAATCCATATTGAGAGAATAGATAATGCTGCAGAACTTTATCTTAACACTACTATATAAAATACATATTATAAACAGCTAAGCATTTTATACGAGTTAAAAGGTATGAAAGTATGTTTATAATTTGATAAATAATTATTTGCTCTATAAACATAGTGATAAGCTATGAATCTTAAGGTAGGTGCTGACTTTGATGTATGTTACAAATATCTGCCAAAAATACATACTTATTGAGGTAACAGAGTTGTAACCTTATACTTAAATACTCTTGTCAGTGCCAATCATTAGAATTATAAAGTTCCTGCATAAGAACCTAGCCATATTCTTTTAGGTGTGCAATATTTAAACTTTATCATAAATATAAAATTGGAGTGTCTGTTTACTACATGCATATGAATATACATACGGTACATACACCAAAATAACATTTTTACAATTTTTGTCTGTCTGTCTGTTTGTCTAGCTAATCTTTGAAATGGCTGAACCGATTTTGACCGGAATTTAATTGTCAGGTAGCTGATGTAATAAGGAGTAACTTAGGCTACTTATATTTTAGAACTAGCTATGCCCTGCAGTTTCACCCATGTTATTTCTTTTTAACGAGAATGAAACCACAGGGCACAGCTAATCATAAATATAATATCAAAAATAATGTGTGAATATATTACTAAGCATGCAGCTATTGTTTATTTTATCAATTCTAGTTAGTTTTCAAAATTGACCATTAATTCATTACATTGTTAACAGTCAAAACAGTCAAAATAAATAAAACAATGTAGTTTTGGGCATTGGTCTAACAAGTAAATGAGCTGACTAATGGATGCTACATTGAACCGAGTACCGACTCCTCAATATTATTTATTTGTATTAGCATAATTTCATATTTGTGTTACTAGAATTGTTTCATGCACTCTACCAATTAATAACCAATCAATTACGGATGGGCGGCAGTAGTCACTTACCATCAGGTGGACTGCAGATTATAAAAAAAAAATCTTAGAACTAAGGTCAAAAGTTCAGATGTAACATACCAGGCTTATGGTCTCAATGGCTCTGGTGACCAAGTCTTCATTGTCGATGCCGTGGAGCTCCACATACCAGATTGTGTAGCTGTACGACGGGCCCCATGACTGTATTGGCACAATTTTGATGTACCTCAGTGGTAGATACAGACCCTCATTTGTTCTGTTACGAAGTTTGAATGTTTCTGGAATATTGTCTTTTTTTAACCCCCTGGAATAGATAATTTTTAATGATTTAAATTATATTGTAATGATTTATGAGAGATTAGCAAGCAACTCACAAGCTTCTGGCTCATCTGATTTCAAATGATCTTTATCACCTATAAATATATAAGTCTCAAATAGGACAGGTGTCCTAAACGAGGTTAACAACAGGTTAATGTCTTATATTGGTATCTCTAAGTACATTTTAAAATTAAAACAGCACCTTTAGCTCTTACAAATTGACAAACTAGAACTTCTACGACCTGTATATCTAAAGCAATCACATACAGCTCTGACTTTACTTCCACATAAGGCTTTTCAAATATAGATCTCTTAGATTGAAAATATCAGTATTTACTCCAAAAGTTTTCGTTAATTCCAGGCTTCTTATGTCTGAGTTCTTTGTACTCAAAAAATATGAAAAGAAAGCTATGCAATGAATGATATCATATCTATGTCGGGTAATTTACAATAAAATCGATTTACATACGCAGTCAGTATTAAAGACATGGTGTTTTCTTCTGTTCCCCCATAAACTTGAAACTTCCTAAGATCGCTGACATGTGCTTTGATGTATTTGCCAAATTTGATGGTCTGGACTATGGCTGGTGTGTCCAGCTTCAAGACCAGGTACTGCGACGCAGGCCCGCTGTCCGTAAACCATCGCGAACTTGTGTTCAAGGGTTTGTCTATTAGAATGTTTCTGAAAAAAAGTAAATACCATTATGAAAAGTTGTTTTTTTTTATTGTAACATAAAAGAGATCGGCTTTCTTTAGAAGTTAAATGGAGCAGTCTGCATGTTAACTTTCGATATTGTTTGACTTATGTGTAAAAAATAACCCAAAATAAAAACAAAAATAAACAAACACAAGTATGTTGCGAACACTTCTTTGACTTAACTATATTTTTGGAGAAGTGAAATGGGATGTACAAAAGCTTGAAATATCAACAGTTATAAATAAATAGCCGGGGCGTGTTACATGAATACTCCGACGAAATAATATTTGCAAAAATCGTACTTACTCAGGTACGAAGGTGGTGGTATAGCTGGAACATTTATGTATGGTATATCCCAATTTAACACTCTCATATTTATCTTCCATTTTGATGTGTTAATATAAAAAATACCACACTTATTTTCAAATCACTAAAATAATAAAATAATCTATCAATCCAATTCACTTCGATGACACTGACAACTGAACCAACTGACATTGTAATGACAATTGCGACGATAATTACCAGCTGACATAATGTGTAAATTTTGCGTAAGTCCATAAATAAATATTTTCCATACATTACGTTTTTTATCTTAGGAAATATTAAAAAATACTAATAAAAACTATGCAAATAATTAAATAAACTATGTATTCCAATTTTAATTTACGTTTTGTTTATTCCATACATGTAACAAGCAATATAACATTTCCTTACCCATTGCGCAATAGCGTGCGCCTGCGCATATGTACAAAAAATATTTAAATACTGTTAATAGGCAATAGTAGTGAATAGTCGTGGTAGGCACTCAAAACTATACTTTGTAACTATACTAAACTATAATTTGAAGGTTGATCATTATGCAATATATTTTATTCTTTCTGACACGTTGTACTACTCTGTCACATATCCTTTCTGATTGAATCCATCTTGAAACGTATATACGTTTATCAAATTATGCGCCGAGTGCGCGTCATTTTATTCGAAAGGTTCATGTTATCCTGACCTTCATATAAAATAAACAGAGGAACTTGGATTGTGTGCTTATACTTATTCGTTTTTTCATTGTACTCGTGTATTTTAAAGTTATTAATTATTATATTATTATTATTGCAAATATTTACCATTTCATAATTATGAATTTATTATTTTATTCTACGATAACTTTATTGATAATATGTGTATCCACGGTAAATAATGTTGAAGGTTTAACATGAAGTTATAGGTAAATATGGAGAACACACTTCGAATACCTACTTGAAGCAAAACCTATGTATCACCATCTCGCTCTCTGTGGGCAGACCCTCTCTGTCTAAGTAGGGTAACCTTTATTTATTTTGGCACATAGGGCCAATGTTGCCACATTACCGAATCCTTAAGAAATGGGATTATAATTCGTTGAATTGCCAACCCAGATATGCATACGTGACCTACGATTTTGGGATTTTCAATTGAACTAATCTTAGTTCAAGTATTTATTTAAAGGTAAATTATTTGACAGTGTTTAACTTCTGGTAAGGCTAGTGTGGTGACTAATTCTAAGAATTTTCTAGGAGATTTAAAGAAGAAGATAGCAATACTATAGTCCACACTAGAAAGAGAGGTCGGCCCACAGAAAGCGGGATGGAGATACGTAGGTATTTGCTTCAAGATTTTGTTCTAAGTGTGGCCTCCATATTTACCTATAACTTCATGAGGTTTAATACCTCGAGAATGTGCTCACTTAGATTCGTTACATGAATTAATGTTAAATTCATTGAGTCGAACGGTTATCCCCGACTTAAATTTTAAAAGAAAAGGGGAAGCTGGGAAAATTCTGGTAATTGGAGGTTCAGTAGAATACACTGGGGCGCCGTATTTTGCTGCAATATCGGCTTTAAAGGTAAGTGATTTCAATGATTCAATATGTAGTTTTTTATGTAGATACTTGTTACGTGCGTTGATTTGTACCTATATGTTTCTTAGATGTGACTAATATATTGTTTTTAAATAAAATGTGTTTGACATATTTATATCTACATTAATAATTACGTAAACTATTAATGAATATATACAATTTAATAGCAAATGTGTCTTACACTTTCAGGTTGGTGCAGATCTCGTGCATGTAATAACAACTGAAGCTGCTGCGCCAGTCATTAAGTCCTACAGTCCAGATCTTATCGTACATCCGATCAGAAATATATATTCTTTGTCTAAAATTAATATTCTGTTGCCTAAAATGCATGTTATCGTTATTGGTCCAGGATTGGGACGAGAAAATGATGATATAAAATTGGTTCATGAAATTGTTGAAACATGTAAAGTGCTTAGGAAACCTCTTGTTATCGATGCTGATGGACTTTATGCGATTGCCAGAAATATATCCGTTCTGAAAGATTATCCAAGTCCAGGTGCCATATTAACACCAAACCATGTGGAGACTAAACGATTGAAGGAAGCTATGCCGAATGCTGATGATGATTGGTTTAAATTCTGGGGAGAAAATGTATCTGTATTAGAAAAAGGTGCTATTGACCAATATCATTCGAATCTCAAGAACTACTCCTGGGCTCTTTCTGAAGGAGGGTCTGGTAGACGCGCTGGTGGGCAGGGTGACATTTTAGCTGGATCATTGGCCACATTTTACCACTGGACTATACAATCAAATTTGTGTGAAAATGATATTTCTATGAAGCTTGCTCAAAGTGTAGCTACGCACGCTGCAGCCAAGTTTACCAGAACTTGTAACTTTAAAGCATATCAGAAACTTGGACGTAGCATGATAGCATCAGACATGATCAATGAAATACATGCTTCATTTGTAGAATTATTTGAATAAAATTGAATTTTCTTTCAATGCAATATAAAATTAATTATAATATAAGTTTTATAAATATTATGTTTTAAGTATACTACCAAAAAATAAAGTGGGAATTGCTCTAAATTTACCCTTTCAGTCTTCGAAGGTTTTAATTTGTGGGTCTCATGAACTAAAATGATAAGACCCAGATATATTTTTATATATTTTTATTCGCAATTAATTTTCTCTAGTTTGAAAAAGAACATGTACCCTGTATTCGACAAATAGGTATCCTTACTTACTTACTTTACTTACGTAGAGGTATTTTTTGAAACTGTTACTTTGATACAAGTTTCTTTTTTATCTTAATGCTTTTATTACCTATCTGGAGGCACAGCAGTGCCTCCGCCAAGTCGAGCTATATCTTTTATTATATATACCTATATCTTTTATTATAGTGTTTGCTATGTTATGAATCCTAATAAACAAAAAATACGGATTAAAGTTAATTTAAACACGACAATATTATTTCTCAAACGTAAAAAATCCGATTGTTACTCAAGTACTAATTATTTTCTTAATTTATTAGCTTCGGTTAATTTGTAGGTAAATAAAAATAATCAGCTGCTTGTGATCCCCTACTTATAAGGCTGACTTACTATTGTGGCAACATTATATGAAACTTATCTTGTCAATGTCGTGTTCTTGACATTTATAAGGTATGTTCAAAGACCTAATAAAAACTAACGAATGTCATTATTTAATATATTTTTTTCTATAGAACTTAGCCAATCATATACGAAGTAATCTAGTAATACGAGGACTACACAAAAATATTTATATTTACGTGTCGTTAAGTGCTAAATAAATTAATTAGATTGTGTTCATTTTTAATTACTAATCTGTGGTATCTACTCTCAATATGGCAATGGAGGTTTTCGAACGACTTCGCACATAATATTTTTCCTTATCAAAATTATTTTGCAGAGGTATTAATTATTGTGTAAAGTTCGATGTAGTGTGATTAAAAGATAAAATCTCCAATATCATGGAGGATGAAATCGACGAGTGTATCAGAAAACGGACACAATGGCAGCAGTTGCCAGCGAATGTGAAAAAGGTAAACAATGTTTGAATAGTTTAACAAAATGTGTTATGATATTCCAAATATGTGTTGTTATTGGTTTAAGAAATAAACATATAACTCGGTTTGTTGCATATGCTCTATCATTCTATTATCCATCTCAATAGTATTTAGACATTCTCCGGAATATTGTGTCCAATGATACTTGGTGATATTTTACAGCTGTTAGGCGACTCGCCAAAGGAATACGAGAGATACATCTTTGAGTTCAGTATTAAAAACCAGTTGAGATTTCGAGGCAGTCTTGGTGAGTGTTTTTACATTTTTCTATGTTGCAAGAATGTGTCTTGTTTGTAGAAACTTGTAGGTGAAATGCTAGTCAAAGTGATGTACTCTCTATCTAGTAATATATACAATGTCTGTTGGACCACTTTGTCCACAAAATATGTCTATGAGTTCATAGCTCTCAGGCCTTCAAAAAGATTTAGATGATAGATTTAGATGTCTGTCTGGTCAACATTGAACCCAGAGCTCTCTGGGTGCTATTATGTCCTATGGGTTGTTTAACTAACTTTGACAATAAACTGTTGGATGCATATAAATTACATATTTCTCTTTGAATTTAGCAAAGTGTTCTTGACCTACATTAAATGTTTACTTTGCTTGTGCTTATCTGAACATTATGTCAGTATTAATCATTAATATTATCTTATTAAAAATAAAATTATCAACTAGTCTAGGACATAAGCAGCTGTTTGGATGTGTATTATCAAATTTATTTTTTCATTACACTGTCTGTATATAACAAATAAAAACATCAGAGCTAAATTTAATATAAAAACTATTTTATCACCACGGTTTGAATGTTTTTAATTTGAATAGTGAAGGTGGGATAGAAGGGATAGCGAGTGTTGCCCAACCATTTCGCCTCGCTAAAGATCGAAGGAAATTTGCAAAATTGACAGCCAACCTTCGCTAGTGGGAGAGGCACTTTGATAAGAAGAAGAACAATTTTAATACATATAACATTTACAGTTAAATTCCAATAAGAAATTTAATAAGTAATGCTCTGTGAAACTTGTGTGAGAAAACATAGATTTCTACATGTTTACTACATGAATGTAGTAAGCTTTGCTATGTAATGAAACATTTCTTCTAGTTCTACTATTAAAATGATGCAAAATTCTAACTATGTGATCACATTGTGATGAGTATCTCAACATTGTTTTTTTTTTCAGTGCGAACAGTTCGTAAAGATGAGAAGAAATACTACGAAGTGCTCATACAGAGCAGCATACAAAGGCTCATGTTGTACCCATATCACTTAGCGGACATGATTGTGAAAGGTAACCTTAATCATTACTGTATAATATCTGAATTATTTTTATAATGTGCATTTACTTTGACTGATAAAAACATAAATAAAAAATAAAAAGTTTAAATTGTTTCTATTTTATGTGTGGTAAATGTTCATAATTCTATTTTCTATTTTTATATGCACACAATATTTTTCTTATGTTATTTCAGGGTTAAGAATAACTCCCTTTATCTACTATGTAGAAGTGGTTGCTCTACTTATAGAGCTGGAGAAGAGCTATGACACAATGCCGAACTTCACTGCTGCTGATTGTAAGCAATGAAGAAATTTAAAATATTTCTTTCTGAATATTTTTATTTTATTTTTGTAGCTGTGATACTAGTTCACGGTTTTCTACTTTAAAAGAGAAGTATTGAGTGTTCCAATATTGTGGTTTGTGTGTGTGGTAAGGCAATTTTATTCATGCGCTGTTACATCAGGCTTCCCGACCAGTCATGGAGATCATAAATATTTGCACCAAATATTTGAATGATGTTCCCATGCCTTTGTTACATCAGGCTTCCCGACCAGTCATGGAGATCATAAATATTTGCACCAAATATTTGAATGATGTTCCCATGCCTTTGTTACATCAGGCTTCCCGACCAGTCATAGAAATCATAAATATTTGCATCAATTATTTGAATGATGTTCCCACGCCTTTGTTACATCAGGCTTCCCGACCAGTCATGGAGATCATAAATATTTGCATCAATTATTTGAATGATGTTCCCATGCCTTTGTTACATCAGGCTTCCCGACCAGTCATGGAGATCATAAATATTTGCATCAATTATTTGAATGATGTTCCTAGGCCTTCGCCTACTCGGAGTGGGTCGCAACGAATACTTAGAGCTGGTGGCGAAGGCGCGGTCCCTGGGGCGGCGCGGGCGCTCCAAGGCCATCCGCGCACTACTGCCCCGCGTACCCCTCAACATACCCATGCAGCCCTGGTGGAGGGTCGAACTGGGATATGTCCTGGAAGAAGATGTTAAGGTAAAATCAAATAATAATATGCTATTGACATAAGTGTTGATGTTTTTTTTTGTTAAATATAACATACTATATTTTTATACATTTATAAGCACTATTTTATGGATTGTTAAATTAAAATTCGTCAGGCATGTTGCGTGTAATTCATTTACTACTATACATAATTTACCACTATAACAATGATATTATATAACATTTTTTTATGTCCTTAAAATAGCTGTATTTTAAATTACAATTATTTTGGCTAATTAACTGTATTTCGTTAATATAAAATCGATAACAATGATACATAACAATACTTTTATGTTTTCTGAATTTTTATATGTTTGAGTGTATAGTCTAACCAAGTGTTTTGTTTCGTGCTAGCCTTTGAGTGAGAGCGAGAAGGCACTAATCGACTTGCTAATCGACCGGGGTTCGCAGACCGCCGGCACGCTCGACTACAATGTTGTAAAAACGTTATATAGGTGAGTTTTATGCCTAGGTTTAGGTGGGCTTTATGTAATAATTATGTACGAGTATTTAGTATATTTGTACTTAATGTTTTTGCCTGTTTGAATACAATAAAATACTATGTAAAATACAGATAATAAAATTTACAGGACACATAGTTTAAGCAAAGTTTAATTTCGAGAGCCACGCCACCTGTCCCACTTTAAAGTATATTTTTAAAATCTGGAACCAAGTATTTATTAAGAATAGAAGATTAGACTATTTGATTAATTATAGTTAACAATGAAGGAAATATTTTTAACTTCTAGGCGCGGTCTCATATACCTGGACGTGCCTATAACAGCGGCGGACAAAGTGTCGGTGCCGCCGTTGAAGGGGTTCGTGATGAACCGGATCGCGGGCGATTACTTCGAAACGCTCCTGTATAAAGTGTTTGTTTCCATCGACGAGCATA
This sequence comes from Epargyreus clarus clarus, assembly GCA_014595695.2. Taxonomy (NCBI): domain Eukaryota; kingdom Metazoa; phylum Arthropoda; class Insecta; order Lepidoptera; family Hesperiidae; genus Epargyreus; species Epargyreus clarus. The sequence goes on from JACTTY020000114.1 coordinate 200,786, forward strand.
CCAGTGTTGCTGAATTAGCTACTGTGCTTCAGGTAATTTTAAATTAATTAACTTTCAATATAGGTAAAATTACTTTTTCACTTTATGATAATTGCTTTTTTACCTATTTATCTAAAAAACAAAGTAAACATGTATGTCCAGTGAAATTGTTCTAGCTATCAAGAGGAAAAATACTAGGTATAAACTACTACCATATATTATGTATATGTCAATAATTTGTTTAGATGGTAAATACATATATAAAATAATTGAAAAGACCAAATGAACGGTCACAACATAGCTTTCAGAAATGAGAGGGTGACTAGGATAATGTTCAAATATTAAATCCCGAATGCAGTTTATGTAGAGTTTCTTACTTGCACAAACAAAACTTTTTGTTTGTTCCTTCTTTTATTCATTCATTCGTTTGCTCATTCTTTTCTGTTATTTGATTTTTTTTTGTAAATTATTTCGTTCAATCACTCGAGTGAATTACGTTAGCTGCGGCCGGAGGTTCCAAAAAAAGACCAAAGTTGATTTAAATTTAATTTAATTTAAAAATAAAAAATACATTAATTACTTATTTTAAATACTAAACTAAGTGAGCGACCCTAATTCGAAGTTTGAGATTAGAGTGACGCGGGGGCCTTCCGTAGGTCTAAGGAAACCGCGTGATTGACGTCAACGCTGCATCTGCAACCTAGTTCTCTCTGGCCCGACTAGCATACACGTGTAACGAGTCAGCGATTCCCTTAGGGTTCCACTATGTAATTATAGTCTGATTCATAATTAGGTGTCCAAAATGTAAACAAACAAATGTCACTGTCAAAATTAACAAGAAACAAAAACTTTAACAAACTCAACAAAAAACGAAAACTTTACAATTATTCACAATTTAACGAACGCGCTATGATGAAAACGATAATACATTTGAGTTCGATTACAATCACGAAAATGAATAACATCAGGTACGAAACTTAAAAATGACGGCACAAGAAATGTCTTGGGTTCCGTTTGTGTTACCATTAAAATTAAGTTGTATTAATTTTATATTGTCAAAAATAAGAAACTACCATTTGAAACGTATTTTCTTGATAGGACAACACCTTTGTTTACATTTTGGACACCTAATTATGAATCAGACTATAGTGTTTTGAGTGTGTCGGTGTGCAGGTGGAGTGCGAGCTGGTGAAGCAGGCGGTGTCGCTGTACTGCCGGCTGGGCTTCGCGCGCCAGCTGCGGCCGCCGCCCGCCGCGCCCGCGCACGCCTCCTGGCGCGACGCGCTCACCACACACAAGCATCAGCCGTACGCAAACATTGTTTTTGTTATCTTTAAGATTAAGTCATAGATAAGTAAAGATTACTCACTCCTACCAAGAAAATGTAACCAGTTTTTCATGTTAGTTCAGTTAAGTTCATGTCATTTAGTTCAGTTCATGTTAATTTTTATTTTTAAGTAATACTTCTTAATACACTATGTACATTTTTTCCTATATTAAATTCTGTTCTGTATGAAATAAGTCGTATTTTTAAATAACAATAAATTATTCTGAACATTTTTTAACACTTTAAAATTTACTATAAGTTCTAAGGTATATTGTTGTTTCTTTCATTCAGATATCGACAAATAGCGCCTCTGACGTTTGACCCAAATGTGGACGACGATGCGTTGCAAATGGAACCGGTGCTTCTCAAGGACACTCCATCTACATCTAAGGTAACATCATACATAGGTTTATATCTTTTACTATTTAAGTTAACGCTTTCCAATAAATAAATAAATACATGGACATCATAACCTATAAAAAAGAGATAACTATATTGTACCACTATCACAGTGTTCTATCCAAAGCGAATTAAATTGAATTCTAGTAATATTAAGTATCAGCCTAATCTGGAAACGTATTTGTGGTTATGGAACGTCTAGTAATCTCTTCAATATCAACTCTTGTAACTTTCTTAAGCCACAAATTTATTGACGAAATCTAGCATTGAATTTATTATGTATTCAATTTGACAATACATACATAGAGCAATGTCTAATTATTGTTGTGTTTTCAGAGCTCTCACGAAGCGTCCGAAACATCCAGTAACAACAGCGGTGGTCAGCGGGTGGCCGTGCTGTTCGACTCCACTCTTGCCGCGTATCTAATGATGGGGAATTTATCACCGGTATTATTTTAATATTATTACATAAATTCCCAATAATATTACAAATGATACACGAAACGATTTTAATAATTTTATACATTTTATAATTTCAGGACCTCAAGAGCCATGCTGTAACATTATTTGAAGTTGGGAAGTTATGTGACGAAAGTTTGGATAGCCTACTTATGGAGTTGGATAAGGTAATTTTATTATAAAACAGTTTATGAATTGACACCGCGATTGCGGCCATTTCAATGTTAATAACTTCGTTTTGTGTACGGCAATGAGATAGCACATATTTTGATATGCGTAGGAGGGATCAAAATTGTGTAGAGACGCTTTCGCAGTATGTCTCAATATGAGTAGATCTTTCTAATTATTATATGTTGTCCTAAAAACTTGACTAGAATATAATTAGCTACAGGTGGTGACCAGTTACAAGAGGTCTAAAGACTTATAAGTGGTGCCCTCTGGCGGAGGCAGTTAACAATTAACTTTTTCGCAATAGCTAACATATAGATTTTGTTAGGTGGTAGCCGACCCCGAGATCGAAGGAGAGGCGCGGCGGTACCTCGCCGCAGCCGCGTGCCTGCGGATAGCGCTGCGGTGCTTGCGACCACGGCTCCGCCCGTTAGACTTGCTCCGCTGCGAAGCGCTGCATGCGCTTGATGCTCCCGCACGGACTCGTTTACTTTCTACTAAGTACAGGTAAGATTTTTGCGTGTTTTGGTTCATTTTATTTGAAATAGTTCTTATAGTGACATTTTTATTACGATTATAGAGTTTGTGAACAATAATTAATTTCGCCAAGGTGCAATCGTCAAAGACCAAGACCTTGCACATTCTAAGGAAGTTAGTGTTGAGGTTTTTTTACACCCGCTTTTGGAGGCAGGTTTTTTTATAAGCTTAGTAAAGTATTTCTTTTAGAGAATTTCACTTTTGTGTAATTCTTATGTGTATTATTCAATTTTGACATTTTGAGTAATGCATTGACATTGTGTGGTTTGACAAATTCACATTATCAATATACTCGTTAAAATAAATTAATTTACTTACGATGTTTCCCTTGGCGTTAAAATTTTATTAAAAATAATGGAAAGACACGCTCAGATGCGGACCATCTTTTCAAGACATTTGTACCTAGACATACCTGTAATGTTCTAAAATGGTTATAGTTTATTATTAAATAAAATAGTGAAAACCACACGCAATGTATATAATGATAGTGTTGGGCGTGTGCGCAGGCTGGCGGTGTCGACGGCGCCGCTGTCGCGCGAGGCGCGCGCGGGCGCGGCGGCGGGCGCGCTGCCGCACGTGGGCCCCGCGCCGCCCGAGGCCGCCTCGCCCTGGATGCGCCTCTACCTCTACCACGTGGCCGGCTACGGCCCGCCCGCGCTGCTGCTCACCAAGGGTAAACTGATTTATGTATTTGTTAATTAAATACATCTTAGGATTCATTTCGGAAGAATATTCATTATACGTTTTACTCATATACTGTGTTAACATATTATATATATTGTTTCTGGATAGATAAATCATAGAGACCATTTAAAGCCCTACATAAATTATTCACATAGTACATAAGTGGCTGCTGCCTAGTGTAGAATGTAGCTACTGGGGATGCAGGTAATTTTATTGCCCATGCCCGATGTTGTATAAATTGTTGAAAAAATCGAGTTCGGCTGAGAGCATCAATTAAACATATATAACGGAATAACAGAGTTTAAAAAGGCGTGACGTCAGCGGCGCTGACGTCACGCCTTTTTAAACTCAACTCTCACAATTATTGTTATGTTGGTGATGACTCATAATGAAACCTTCGAAAGCAAACCACACCAGAATTGTAGAGCTTCGTTTATTCTTCGGGCAGCATAACGACGTCGTAAGGAGGTCCGCACTGTTCCACAGCTCGAGCAGTAATGTCCTGATGTCGCCAGTACGACCCTTTTTATAGGACCGGCACACGTGCACTTGTTTTCCTATTTAAGATGCAGGTAGATTTACCTCAGGTGTTTGTTTAATCATTTCATTTTATAATAGAAGAACTGCCGTATTTGCTCCGACATATAAATTTGTGATATTGGAATAGAAGCCTCCTATAAATTGTTCCCCCAGTGCAGGAACGCTACACCTCATTATTTTTTTATTTATTGTAAAGAAACATAGTGTGGTTTCATTAAAACTGTTTAAATTTCGGTAGTGAGACTTAACTAGTGGTGTCATTTATTAATGAATTGCGGAAAATCGCCACTCCTACATATTGTTTGTGTCACCAGGTACAGTGCTGCGCGGCGTGCCCCGCCCCCTGCTCGGCTACGCGTCGCTGTCGGTGGTGTGGTGGGGCGCGGAGAGCTCGGCGGCGGCGCTGCCGGCGGCGGGCGCGCTGGCGGCCGCCAACCACGCGCTGCGCCGCCAGCCCGTGCTGCTGCAGGCCGCCGCCGTGCGCGCGCACCCGCGCACCGCGCACCTCGCCTTCCCGCCCAACACGGCTGATAACGCTGATGGTGAAGACCATTTTAATTTATATAGCCAAAGAAAGTGTTCACTGTCTGCTGTGAATGGAAAAATCAATTTCAAATACAGTCTTTGTTCTATCAGGTAGAAAACATGAAATGAATTACATTTACTTTGAATAAACGTACAGCGACGTTTATGAATTATATCCAAATATCCAATTTTTTTTTTAGAATCAGAACCTTTTAAACGACATTATCTAGTGTAATCATTCATGGTGCGATATTGTTCCGTAATCAACTCATTCGACAAAATTTAATTTTTATCAAAAAATTTAGTCGCCGCATCTTCCATGACCATATTACTGCATCAATTTCACCGTCCAAGCTCATTTGAAAATTTACCTTGTATATGTATGTGGTAACTAAATAAATGATGAATGAATAAACATCGTCCCTTAGAGTGGCAGTCGCTGTGGCGCAAGCACGCCGGGTTACGGCGACTTTCGCGGCGGCTGCGGTTGTCACGCTCGGCCGGCTACGTCACGCTCGTCGACATCGGCGTGCCCGACCTCGGCTGCGCGCACCCGCCCGCCGCCGTGCAGCTCGGTATGTACTCGCGACAGTGTGACGTCACGCTCGTCGACATCGGCGTGCCCGATCTCGGCTGCGCGCACCCGCCCGCCGCCGTGCAGCTCGGTATGTACTCGCGACAGTGTGACGTCACGCTCGTCGACATCGGCGTGCCCGATCTCGGCTGCGCGCACCCGCCCGCCGCCGTGCAGCTCGGTATGTACTCGCGACAGTGTGACGTCACGCTCGTCGACATCGGCGTGCCCGATCTCGGCTGCGCGCACCCGCCCGCCGCCGTGCAGCTCGGTATGTACTCGCGACAGTGTGACGTCACGCTCGTCGACATCGGCGTGCCCGATCTCGGCTGCGCGCACCCGCCCGCCGCCGTGCAGCTCGGTATGTACTCGCGACAGTGTGACGTCACGCTCGTCGACATCGGCGTGCCCGATCTCGGCTGCGCGCACCCGCCCGCCGCCGTGCAGCTCGGTATGTACTCGCGACAGTGTGACGTCACGCTCGTCGACATCGGCGTGCCCGATCTCGGCTGCGCGCACCCGCCCGCCGCCGTGCAGCTCGGTATGTACTCGCGACAGTGTGACGTCACGCTCGTCGACATCGGCGTGCCCGACCATATTTAACTCTTAATTTATAAACCAATTCAAAACAATTTCCAAATTGCCGCTTATACCTAAGACAACGAATTTTATTTCAGTCCCGCCAAGAAAAAAGAAAGATATATGTGGCATTGCAAAGCCAGTCAGCGACGTGTCTCTATCATCGAGCGATTCCGTTGAACGGACGCCGGAGTACACCAAAACGATCTCGAGGCTACAGTCACCCATAGAGTCTCACTTCGCCGTCACGCCCACTACTGACAGCAAGACAAGTTCGCCTGCTAACGGATTCACGAGCGCTGAAGGAGGGAAGTTACTATGCGAAGAACTGGACAGCTTGAACATAGACCAGTACAGGAGCAAGGAGTCGATTTCAGGCAGCGATGACTTCGTTCCAATACATTCGACGTCGACAAGCATCGAAGATTTAAAAGACAAACAGTCGACGGAGAAGTCTTCGAGCAAGGAGTCCTTCCTCGACGATATAGTGCCGGTTCACATGCCTAGTATGGAGAGCTTGAAGTTCGAGAAGTCGAGTGATAAAGAGAGTCAGTTGAACGATCTACTGAGCCCCGCGGAGGAGTCTATCTCAATGTTCACGCAGCTCTCGGACAAGCTAGCGGAGATCACGGCAGAGGGAGACAGCGGCGTCGACACCGCGCACAACTTCTCGGATGACGAGATGTGTAAACCAGAGGTAGTTTAAAATTATATATTTATATGCGCATAAAATTAAATGTAGCGTATGTGGGTAGGTGCGTATTCGTCTCTAGCGCATACGTCACAACTACCAGCCTGTGTGCGGCCGTCGGCCCGAGTGGACATGCTGGTCGCTAGCGAGTCAAATAGCTATCAGTATCGGGGATACTACACTTATTTAATTTGGTTCTAATCGGATATGAATGTTGTTCGGTCTGAAAATAAATATGATAACATTTTTCATAGATTTCAATGTCACCCGATTTTGACATGGTTCTCCTAATTATGTACTAAGATAATAATATTTATTTTGATCCTTGTTTTATATCATTGTGTAATCATTTTCCTCTTACTTATTTTCTTTATACATTTTTCTATTTTTTGTAACACTAGCATGACATAATATTCTGATTGAAGGCATGTAACCATTTTTGGTGTATATCTCAGGGGATTTTTACATTTCAATGGTCAACTACTGCATGTAAAAATAGATAAAGTTCCATTTGTCATGTTTTTTTGTAATATTTACGAATGTAATTATTTGTATCTTACTTTTAGAAATGGACGATATTGGATCTTCAGTTTGGCATTCCATTGTTTGATGAATTACTTTGCGAACAAGTGTGTAGGAGTATAGTTGATCGAGTAGCGTTACCTGATTTGTAAGTATAGTTATAATCGATCTTAAAGCTTCTAAATTTTGTTTTAAATCTGTTTGTACAATGACACATCATTTTTTTACATATCTTTTATGTTTACATTAAAATTTCTATTATATACATCGGGAAATATTTAATAAAGAAATGTTATTACAGGTTAGAAAAGGTGAAAGAGGATAATGAATTCATTAGGTCGGATGTGTTGAAGTTTGTTTCACAATGTCAGGTAAGTAATACATGTTTTTAATATCTTATTTAAAAGTATGTGCATTAATTATCATAATAGGGTGGGATGAATAAATATTTACAAATTAGTTTTTTCAAAGGTTCATTATAACCTAAATTTTTACTAAGAATATCTGTTTGCAGATCGTAAACCATACTTAATATTAATATTTGAACATATGTAATACAAATTTAATATATAATATATATGTCAATTCGCGTATGTGAAATGTTGCAGATATTTAAGTCTTTCTAATATTTTGAATGTTTAACCTCATTTTCTTTTAAATTTGTCATTGTTCACTTAAAATATCCATAATTTCCAGTATTACCCAGGTGAAGATATGGGGATCGTGAAGCGCGGTACGTTAGTTCCTTTGCCCCGAAAGAACCTCGTCTTCGAGAACGGTCGGATCAGCGAGTGGAACGGCAAGTGATCCTCTCGCTCGCACACTACTCGTGTACAGTAGAATCGAAGCAATTCTTGTTGTGTGTCCATAGATTGAGCTTTATTAAGGTCTAAATAAATGTTAGCAGTGAAGTTGTCGAAAAGGTGCGTTTATATTAAAGTCGTGCCACGGTACTGGAAATAGGCATATAACAGTATTGACCAACATATCGACTACCGTGGCAGTGTTGCCATATCACAGCTTACTCTATACTATTTCTTATAAACATTTTTGATGTGAATTAAATGTCTTAGATGCATGATTGTGTAAAATTGAATAATCGTGTACCAATAGTTGGAAAAATAATTTGTCTCAGAATGAAAAATTACGCCATACGTTCAAGTGCAGATGCTCCATGATATTTTTTCATAATCATTATATGTAGTAATTAAAAAAACTTTTCGAAAAATCACAAGTGTGCCTTGGATTGCACCTCATACCTCCAGATATAGGTATTAAAAACTCCAAACGCCTGGTTTCAAATTAAAGATGTAGTGTAAAGAATACAATGTATTCATGTAGGTAATTTTTTCATCACTGCCCCAAAATAATTGCTATTCGAAATAATGAAGTTTGTACCCATATTATAAATTCTCAAAGTGTTCATAAATCTATAGGGAGGGCTGCTAATCCTTGTAAGAGGTCTTCATGGTATTTGTTGTGGTACTGCATTTGACGGGAGAGCATTTCGACAGATTAAGGCTTCAATTTATAGAAATTTAAAGTATAAGACATGATCTGTAGTAAACAAAATTATATTTTTCATATAATATTTTTACAAGCATGCCCCGTGTTTTTGCGTTAGTTACGGTAGATGAATACGTCACTAACATTGTGTACGAGAATACTTCTTGTCTGCATCGGCATGCGTCTGACACGCTCTAAGTCTGTAGATGTGAATGAATCCTTAAGGCTTTTGGTGACATACAATAAAGGCGCCGACTACCCATAGATTTGAGCAGCCGTCTGTCTAAAATAGTAATATTTACTATAAGTGTTACAGTTTCTAGTTAGTGTTTAAAACGTGTCCATTAGTTAACATTATAAAGATTATTACCATAATATGATATATTATTTTTATTATGAATATAAGCACAATTAGTTTGATTTCAATTTCATTATAATCATCATAATGACATCATAGAAATGCGAATAAAATTCGAGACGAAAATGAAATGATTACGCAGTATGATTTCATAACATGTTTAGTTATATTTAAAAATTGTATAATATAGATTATTGTATTCATAAACTATATATTTTCTGTAATAATTTATAGATTACATACAGTATTTTAATGCGTGTATTTTGCCTCATCTTCAGTAGGCCAGAAATTGCGTGAATATTGGTTTTGTTACGTAAAAGAAGTAGAAACGGGCATGCAGTACACTTGATATTAATTAAAAATCATAAAAAACTGCATATAGTGTCCGGTGCTGACAAAACTATTTATGTTAAATATTTTTATTTAATTTTTGTAAAATTTATTTCGTTACATCCTAAAAATGTCTTATCTACCTTAATAATGCTGTAAAAAGTATTAAAAACATAATGAATCGCATTTTATTTTTTTGTTTGTTATCTTGAGATTATTTTCATGATTTAAAATTACTTAAAATTGTGTATTCCTTTGGGTAAAATATATTACTTGTTATTTAAAATTATGTTGAGATTGGCACAACATACTTCTTTTCTCACCGGTTGTACATCTTTTATTTTATTACATTTAAATAATTTCAAAGAAATCTTACTTGTCGACATGTACCTGGCTTTTAATATTTATGTTTATATTATGTTGTTATGATTTGTTATTATAGGGTTCCGTCCTGGACATATCTATAATTCTCACAAACTGAAATTCTTAGTTACTTTCTATAATATAATATTATTTTTTTACTTAATCTAGAGTTCTTTAAAATGTAATATGCTAGAATGAAATGAATACATCATTTCAATGTAAAAAACTAAATAATTTTATTGTTCATAATCATCATCCTCATGATATTGCCTTATCCATTAATGTTCATAAAACCATTGACATACATTTTGTTTGAAACTTTTATTAGTGCCTAGGTATAGTAACATTATATAACCTATTATTTTACTTGATGTGTTTGTTAAATTCAGTAGTTTTCAGTTTGGTGTATGATTTCTTTTTTCCATCTAGTTTAATATTTGGACTATTGTTATTTTGTCTCATAATAGTCACAATAAAGTATTTGTTAAACAAACATGTGTATTTTTCCGAATGTTTATTTAATTAGAAGTTATTACTCAAAAAAAGTTAACAGAGATCTGTTAAGATATCTCTTTCATCTTTTATATGGAAATACCACATTTACCTATGAACGCTTATATTAGTTACTAGCTGACCTGGCAAACGTAGTGTTGCCATATAAATAAAAAAATGTTAAGGGTGAACAACTCTTATCACTTAGGGGTATGAAAAATAGATAATAGCCAATTCTTAGACCTACTGAACATGCATATAAAATTTGGTGAAAATTGGTAAAGCGGTTTCGGAGGAGTATGGTAACTAACATTGTGAACTGTAGCGGGGTAGTTGAAAAAGGTAATCTCTGCTTAATAAAAAACGTAAAAAGTTGTGAAAAACCTGCTTAAAATTATTTTTATAGACGTGTAACACAGAATTTTTGAAGCTGTCAGATTTTATAATTCAAATCTGTGCATAGGTCCATAGATAAAATAGTTCAATATTAAAAATTGTAGTTCGTACGTCAGTCAAATTATTTTGACAAGTGTGTTGGAGAAAATTACGTTATTTATTTATCTCTAAAGAATAAAAATATTTTTGGCTGAAGTGTGATTGCAATTTTCGCTGCACTGGATCCGGAGTTGGCGGAAACCATGGAAGTGGACCAGTATACTTCAGATTGGACGTACACCGCCGAGGGGTCTCGTCTGCCGCTCATCGATGAAACCACGGCTCTTGGAACTCAGCCTCCCAAAGACAGGTGCCCTAACAATTGCATCTTTTAATTAGCCTTGTAACTACTACATATTTTAGCTATTACTCAGGTTCATTCTGAGATCGTGGACCCAATATGGTTATCGAGTTTTTACGGTCTAGTTATAAAATATAATGACCAGCCATCGCCCACGCTCGAAAGCGGTTGCTACGTTGGTGGAACGGCCTGTTGGACTTTTGTATCGATAATCTAATAATCATGTCTTACAAAGTTTCAAGGCTCTCTTTTATATAACCTTACTGTAATGCCGTGTGCATTTTCCCTTACAAAAGATAAGGAAACCACAACCAGAGTTTGTGGAATAGGAATGGAAATAGCGATAAAATGTTTGCGATAATATTAAAAAACGAGCCTTTGTGCCTTTTTAAAGGAATATTTAAAATTATGTATAAAACTGTATCAGGTTTATGAGGGCATATACTTATTTGCAACTCAGTTCTTTATCCCCTACCAGTTCACAACATGATATTAACTGACATTGTTCCTTGTAGCCGGCATTTAGCTCTTAGCATTTCTAAGTGATCTCCATTGTGTTAAATCATCTGTTTAATCAAGAGATCTCAGGAAATGTCTTCATTAAGAAGGAATAATAAGAAGATGGAAAGGTAGGAGATAGGGATAGGCCAGGCATTTATACAACATTATTTACAAAATATTTTTTATAACTGTTTATAATGGTAGGCATTTCAATAGCATTAAAAACATAGGTGAAACATATATATTTAATAAACCTTTTAACTATTTAAAATGGCAAATCAGATGTTCATCATCATCATCAACCCATTACTGTCCCACTGCTGTGCACGGGTCTCCTCTCGGAATGAGAATGATTAGGGCATGGTCCATCATGCTAGCCAATTGTGAATTGATAGAGCTCACATACCTTTGAATATTTGTTTTTTATTTAGATTTGTCAGGTAAGTAGGTTTCCTCAAGATGTTTTTCTTAACCGTTTCTAAGCTAGTGATTTTTGAAGAACTTTAAAAAAACAGAGGTTAGAACCTTTGACCCCTCGATCAAGATGCTGAGTTTCTTAGGCTATCACTGCTTGTAAATTAGATGCTTACTTTATGGAAAATCATGTTACCAAACATACAAGGTACATATTATGTACAACCAACACATACTTCAACCCTGTAACACAGGATCATTAGGTACGAAGACTCTACAATAGTCAAACACAATGAATAAATTTAATGAAATTTGTTTGCTTATGTTATGGATAGCTGCAGTGTCATTATTGTAATTCTTATCTTACAAAATGTTGGTTTCTAAAAAAATCAATAAACACTTAATCTAATATAGCTTTTTTACATTTTAGTACTTGGTACTTCATGCAATGTTATCCAAACCAAATTTGTACACAAAATTTCAGCTCAATCGGTTGTACCTGGTTTAAAATTCAGTTGCAAGATTTGAACCTCACATACATACAAACTTGCATTTTTCACATGCTAGTCAAAGGTAGAAATAACATAGAATATAAATACTACAAAAGCACATTTTTGCTCTGAATGCTATGCATATTGAGACGGCTTGTTTCAGATTGATCTCAGTTCTAGACCAAGTCGAGTTGAGAGTGGAGCGACTGAGGCGAGACACAATCCGGATTGAGGAGGAGCGAGACTCCCTGCTCTCCACACTAGACAGTGTCAAGCATTCCGAGCTACTGGGAGATATATCTGAATGTAAGGGATTTTTATCAATCCTGTTTTTTTTAAACAATTTCTCTGTTTAAGTTTGTTTAAATTAAAGTTAAAATTTGTTTTTGCAATCTCCGGGATTAGAAAATAATAATCATATTTTTCTAAACAATATAATGACAGGCACTATGTAGTTGTATGATGGGTATCTATGCAGTTGTTACTGTATATTATAAATATGTTATTACACATTGAACAGAAAAATATTTTTGTCTGTCCGCACACACTTAACACAGTCTGTAAATGTCCTTATATCTTTGTAAGTGCCCATTAGTGCCCCAGTTTATTAGTGAATTAGTGACAATATTAAATAAAATATTCACAGAATTGGGCATTTGATTCTTCATAACACTTAAAATGAAGCTGGGACTAACATGGCACTAAGTAGGAAATTCCTTGCCTTGAGACAGCTTGTGGAAAATTTAGTGATTTGCATCATGCAATCATTTGTTATTGAAATTCATATCATGAGTGTGCAAGGTCATTGCACAAATAATGATTTAAATTGACAGCAGTGAACAGAATGCATGGAGACGCTATAACAATATACACTGTGTTTCGTAGGTGATAAAGATGACATCTTGCGGTATTCTGAGCGGATCCTAGCACGAGCTATGACTGTGACAGTGGCTGTGCGAACTGATCGCGACCCGCAACAAGAAGAGGCTTTGCATCAGGTCAGATATCTTTGCATGATCTATTGTTTGTGTTATGCTGCATAGTTTCAATGGGAATGATTTTTACAGTAAATGCAGGCCAGGGCTATTATTTTAAATGAGAAGTTCTTTGATATTATTGTCTCATTGCTACGAACTGGTCTCCTCTCGATGTGAGAAGATTTAAATGCATGTAACAGTACATTGCCAACTACAGAATGGTAGAGTTCCCACACCTTTGATAACGTTTTTTTATAACTGTAATGCGTGTAGTTTTTATAACATTGTTCAATTTTCTGTTCAATAAAAAAATGCGGTATGCGGTATGTGCTTGGAATACAACCCCAGATCTCGAATGTGATCTCGTAATTATACCAATAGGCTACTACTGCTTATATGTAAAAAAAACTGTATGATGTGGTTTCTATTCTGCTTTGTTTTATTCAAAATTCTATTACATTAATTCACAATTCCAGAATAATAGAGAAATGAGGTCACTGAAACAGCAGTAAAAGATTAACGGCTTTATTAAACTTTAATGCATTATTCTGCTATTAAATATACAGCATTAAGAAATGTAACGCCGTGTCAATGTCGCTCGGAGATCACGCAATTGAAGGCGAACAAAGCGCCTCTTTATTGGATCTGCGCTATTCCGGTGCACGGTATTTGGGTTCCGTACTCAAGGGCTACAAACGGAGCCCTATTACTAAGCTTCCACTGTCTTGCCGTCTGTCTGATAGCCGCTTGTAATGTTTTTACAGAGTATGTGTAATGGTGGACGCTATAACAACGAATATTAAAAATTAGAAAATTAAAAAATAAACGGGGGTCGCCATAAAAGAAACCGCTATTTTTCGACGTTTTAAGCTTTATATATTGGACCGTAATATATAGACAATTCCATTTTTTACAATTTATTCTCTTCTATAGCTGCTATGATAACAAATGATAAAAAAATGAAAATTTTGATTGTACGGAACCCTCCGGTTGCGAGTTCCACTTACACTTGGCCAATTTTTTCATTCTCCAAACACATTTGTATACAATAGCATGACGATAGCTATTGCAGTGCCGCGATAGAAGATGAATTTAAATTAGGTTGTATCACATTGTATAATCTCTAGTGATATTGATATCATAATGAGTGATGTTGCATAACGCATCATACATTTTTATGTTATTGTGTTGGCAAATGGGCGTTCATTTCACTTAACGTTAAATGGTTATGATTAACGCATCGGTGCTATGTAATATAGTCCTAGTTCGGTTTTGGTGTCAAAACACTAAACTCTTGAAAACCTAAGACGCAAGGAGCTTCTACAGCATATGCTAAAGGTGGTAGAACCCTTTGTGGTTTGACTCCGGCGGCACCACCGCCACACCTATTTCTGCCTAATAACAGCAGTGATAGGCGCTGCTGTGTTCCGTTTTGAAGGGTGTGGTAATAGAGCTAGCTTAGTCCTCAGGGGTAGCAGAGCATCTGTGGCTGACCTCAGGTAGGAATATCTAATCCTATCTGGGGTTGATTACAGATGTCCATGGGCGGCATTAGCCACTTACCTTCGGGTGGATTACATGCTCGTCTGCTACTCCTATATTATAAAAAAAAAGCTCTGAACCTACGATACTACTTTGATAACACTACCCGAGAGTAAATAGCAGCTGCCTTCCGTGGGAGTCTATAATAAACCATAAATAGGATTATAGGATTACCTCAAGACCTGTGGATTAAGTCGGAAAGCCTCATATAATTGTATTTCCCTTGCCCACACCTTGTCACAAGGCAAAATAATACAGATGGAGTGGTGTTACAACTAAAGTCAAATGAAAGTCAAAAAGTTCTAACTACCTTTGGGGACCTAACACGCACTTTTCACATAAACAAACTTATAATGTACTATAGCAAAGTTTTCCTAATACAGTCCTTGACATGAAAAACTACTCGTATACTGTTAATTTTAATGTAGGGTTCGCCTATAAAACATTAATCGCGATTGTATACAGAATGTTTGTAGCCTAATAGCGGGTCGTTTGAGTGTTTATAGTGTTTGGCCATTAGTCATTTGGACGGGTTGACGGCCGCCCGGTCGCTGACTCACTTTTAACAGGGCTGCCGGTACGAAAAACAAAATATACGACTGAATATCCACATTTGTATGTGGATCCACTATTATTATACTTGTTTACTACCTGACTCGGCAAACGTTGCCATATAAATAAAAAAATGTTAAGGGTGAACAACTCTTTACACTTAGGGGTATGAAAAATAGTAGCCGATTCTCTGACCTACTGAATATGCATATAAAATTTGGTGAAAATCGGTAAACCCGTTTTGGAGGAGTACGGTAACTAACATTATGACACGAGACTTTTATATATAAGATAATACAGAAACAGCAATTGTGCATGTAGTCCATCTAATGATAAATGACAAATGCCGCCCATGGACATCTGTAATCAACCTCAGATAAAATTAGACTCCTTCATGAGGTCGGCTACGGATGCGTTGCTACTCATCCGTACTACTGAGGACTAAGTTAGAAGGCCTAAGTCGAAATGTTAGTTTAGAATTTTAAGCCATGCCTTTTACCCAATATTCCTATCAAAAATAAGCGAAGACTTTCATATATAATGTTGTATTTTTTCCTATATATAAAGAATAAAAACGAAAATTATACACTTTTTGAATCCAATTATACAAAAGGGCAACCCATCACATTTTTAAGTGTTATCTAACACCGAGCATCTACACAATAAGCATATATTTCAGTTTTATTATGAAGTGGGTATTAAATCAATATTGAATACGTTGTTATGTTTTATGTTTTAGTACGTGTTTTATTATACACGGAGGATACAACTAATAATCTATTTATACACTTTCTGTATCCAATTATACTATAGGGTAACCCTACTTGTGACGACTTAGTTCCAAACTCCCACCATATTCTGATTGTTATCTAACACCCAGCATCTACACGTTAAGGATTATCGTCCCTACATGATACAATGCGACGTAAATACAATTTGTTTACAAATATTTTTAAAGTCAATCGAGATATGAGGGGCTTACGTAAGGGAAATTTTAGTCTGTTCATGAATGATCATTGATAACATTTAGTTAAATTGTGGTAAATTGTAATGAAGTAGAGTGTATGCATGAGATGTTTTCCATTTTAAAAAGCCGTATCTACGAGTCTATCTGATTACGTTATCACATTTTATGTATATAGAATCCAGGTGAAAATAGGAATTACTAAGAACGGTTATCAAGTCTAGATATCCTGCAGATAGGTAAAATAATATGCGCACTTGTACAAACAGTGTGTAACATTATATGTTTATTTTTAAACTATGAGACCGTCGTTTATACGGAGACGTTGAATATATAATTTGAAAAGACTATTGACCGTTCAAAATGATAAACATGTTTGTAAGATAGTCATGTTTTTATGACGTGAAGCGTCTTCCGTTTTTAAAAAATGTGTACTTCTTTGCTAACACAAAGAAAACATTCCAGGTGCATTTTATTAAATATCTCTCCCTCTAGCGAACCCGCTTCCGTTACAAAAATCGTTTCACCAATATATTTCCCTTTCATCATAAGATATAATGTAACATTCCAGGTGAACATGTACATCGACCAGCTGGTGATGTCGGTGCAGGAGGACGCGGTGGTGGCGCACACGCGCTGCCAGACGTACATGAACGCGTGCTCCTCGCAGCCGGACCCCGCCTCCGCCACCGACAAGAACTTCGAAACGGCCATACTCGGCTGCACCCTCGACGACCAGAAGCGGGTCAAGAAACGCCTCCAGGGACTCCTCGAGTACTTCGCCCGCCTCAACGTCACCACTTGCTCGTGAGTGATACGACGATCTCCGCTCAGCTGTTGTACTGCCAGCTTATGTTAACCGACTTCAAAAAGGGGGAGGCTTTCTAATAGGGCTGTGTGCGCTTTAAATATAAACAATTTTAATGCGTTTGATAGTTAGTGTTCGCTGTAATAGTATTGAAAGTATAGTTTTTTTTTTGCATTGAAAAACTTATTTTATTTCAATACTATTGTAGAGATTATTTTTAAAGATAATTGCTTACATTTCGGGATATTTAGACTGACAAATGTGAAGGGATCAAAGGCATTACTGCTTTATCTTCCTATTATTTAGATATTTTGTCACATGCAAGACTAGATACTTATTTGGATCACCAATCCTATGCGACCAGTGTTTTCATTAGAACTTTTTATAATTTTATTCAATATATATTTTTGTACCCTTCTTACCCTGCTATACCCCTCAAATATGGATCTGATAATGAGTATGAGAGCCTCCTCCTTTTCAAAGGTAATTCTTAATTATTGTTCTGAAATGGCTGTTCTGCTATAGAAGTCGGTTTTTTGTTTTGTTTTCTAAGAGTGTCCGTGTCTTAGATTTTTGTTTGTATACACCATATTGTGTGTAGTGATTTTATATCGCTTTTCCATTATGCTCGTGTGATATCTAGATTAGCTTTATAGTTTTAAATCATTATGGTCTGTTATTAATAATAAATCAATCTATACAATTTTTTGCCTAGCAAAGAAATATGACAAATTCTGGAAATTGATAAATTTAGATCTACAATTACAACAGGCGTAAATCAGCATTCAATAAACTGAGTGTTATTCACTTTATTATTTTTTAAAGTGTCTAAATTGGAGTACATATTGTGAAGTAAGATGTTTTTTTGAATACTGCCTACTTATTTTCTTTTGATCGGCTTGATTGAATAAGTATTAAACACTTTTGCATATGCAGTGTGCATAAGTGGTCCAAATAACAAACAATCTAAGGCACGCCCACACATTTACAAGCATGTTTTGACAATACGTGGCGATTAATGAAGGATTTTTTTTGTATGATTCCATGCGATTCCTTGATTCCATGCAAAGAGTAGTGTTTGACCATTACAAAAAAAAATACGGCTAGACCCAAATTATGATATGCGTTCCCTCATTGTGGCTTTAGCGCTTTAACACTACGCAGTAGACAAAAAATGCGCTTTACTATACAAATTAGTATTTACTCAATAACTATGTATCGTGTCCCATACGACCTCTACATTGTGTTTCTAGCTTTATTTTTTGAATGGAGGTCGGACTCTTAATTATGTACGAGACATTATTATAATTTAATTAAAGTTCGCCAATTTGTGTTGCATACAAAATTAGGCGGCCTAGCTGTCTATTGTAGCTGTGTATTAAATGAGAATGTGCTTCTTACGTCTTGTGATAAAACCCAATTTAACCTATGTGTTTTTGAACAATTGGATAACGACCTTTTATCATATTTTATGCAACATCTTAATCAGTGGCGGCCCTAGCAAAAATATTAGGTGGTGCGACATCCCATGGTGGTGCTCCCTAGGTCCTGACTACGTTTATTTTTTTAGCGCGCACTCTATAGTTACGGCACGAGAATACTCGGCTGCGAATATGTATGTTGTAGCCAAGTAGTGGTGGTGAAGATGGTAGAACCCTTTGTGGTTCGACTCCGGCGGCACCACCGCCACACCTATTTCTACCTAATAACAGCAGTGTTAGGCGCTGCTGTATTCAGGTTTGAAGGGTGTGGTAAGGGAGACAGACTTTTCCGAGGCGTTCCAGCTTGGTCCTCAGGGGTAGCGGCGCATCTGTGGCCTCAGGTAGGAATATCTAATCCTATCAGGTGGACTGCAAGTTCGTCTGCTACTCTTATATTATAAAAAAAATGTAGTTTAAGTAGCCGTTCAATTAGCAGCCTAGCCTCTTCGCTAAACAGTGAGGCTCGGGTGTCTTCGTTGCCCGCCCTAGGGCCGCCCCTGATCTTAACGTTGCAGTGTTAAAAGCTTTGGAGTATGTGATATGTATACAGCGTATACTTTATTGCTCGTTCTTAAATTACTACGTATGTAAGATAAATATTTAGTGTATAATTGTATGGAAACGTTTGTTTACCAAATTGTTCCTTGGACGCAATTCTAATTATCTAGATAAAGTAATAAGTTTTCTGAAATTAGGATTATCACTTTATCATCAAGCTATTCATTGAGTTGGATGCTGATTTTAAATTTTTTTTTCTTGTTAATTTTTTCTTAGCATTATTATTCATAAAAATTTAAATATGCTAAACTAAAATGCTTATGCCATTTCAAAGATTGTAAAAATATATTGCATCTCTTGAGATAACTTTTATAAATATTCGTTCAATCGATCATTTCATAATGTATGGAAATACTTGAGAACTCATATTGATCAGAGCTGAGTACAAGTGACATCGTTTTGCCATGAGGTTGACAGTTAAGAACCCATAGAAGCGTTTGATAAAGTTTTGTATTAAAAGATCGACAAATGTTACACATGTGTCTGATTATAATGCTTTGAGTCTGTTACAAGATTGCAGAAAACGAGAGAGTGCGTCGTTTTTGATTGGCTGTTTGATTTCATTGACAAGTAATGAGTAGAGTTTTAATTTTTAATATTCTATGCTATGACCATTTTTTTTGCTTTCAAATATTAGTTTTGGATAGAAAATTAACCTATATATGTACTGATTAGAAAATAACGGCTAACAAAGTATTGTAGTTTCAAAAACTATAACTATAATTTTAGTAATATGCTAAATTTTATATTTTTTTACTAAAATACATTCAAATTTCTTTTCAGAATGTCGGATAGTGATGGGTATAGGTATATTAATGTGTAACTACGGTATATATAACTTCATCGTATAGTTTATATCGCACGAGTATTGTAGTCATTAAATAATTACATTCCTTATTTATTTTGGAAATGTATTCTTTTCAAATTTTGATATCTTTGCAGCTTTCTAAGCACACTGAGGTAGGCTTTTGTAAATGTAGGTATATGCAATGTTATATGTTCATAAAATGAAGAGAATGGTTTTTTTTGTTTAACTTCACGTTAAAAAAAGTATAATTCATGAATATCGTTTTATAAAATATTTTACTGAAGTAATCGTGCTACTTCGGAATCTTTCATTTATACTAAAAATGTTTTAGTATCGATTTACCAAACAGTTCACATTATTATCATAAATTATTTATGTATTATATGTATAAAGTATTTAGTACTTATATTCATTGTTAAATATAATGTTATTTATATTGAAGCAAAATTTGTTTATTAATATAAAAGTGCCTGTTTTAATAAAGGATCTTGTCAACTAAACTGTACGGTACACGTATTCAGATAAAAATGAATAGATTAATATAACTTCAATGGATAGTTTCGTTACCAACCATTTTTTACCAATTTTATTTGTTTGTGATATAAGTAACGATAGTATCGTTCAGTGTCAGTGGTCAGGAGCCTAAATGGTCAATCCGCACTATAATTTGGTCTGTAAATGTGATTTTTAGGTGATTTGAGCTTTATGTTTCGTAATGTTTGTGTTGTAAAGCAAATGGTATGACGATAGAAAGATAAGATTTCAATAATACAATAAATATTAAAAACGTACTGCTAATTTTCCATATATAAATTAAATCTAGACTTTTAAAAAACATCTTTAAATGAAATAAAGACTTCTGATAAAAAAAATCTGTTGTCATACTGTTCGCTTTAAATATTTTTAAATTACTTTCATATTGTATATTGTGTAAATTATATATATCACATAGCATCTCTAGCATATGGTGATATGCGTGGCGTACCCACCTGTGTTTGTATTAGCATAAAATGTTTAGTAATCTCTTTAACGAATTCTTAAAAATATTAAAATATCTAATTTCCCTGGTATGACTTGGAGGGCCTTGAACACGCCAATTATAGGTTTGCACTATGAATATATGTATTTGGAGCTTTTATACGAATTTGAACAATAGTGACGTATTTCTTGCATAGTAACTTTGTACCGTTGAAAATATAACGATGTAGTCGCCGATATCGGATCAACAATATCGATTAACATTGATCGATTGTCATATTAGAGTGGGGTAATAAAATTCTGCACTATCTGTGGACAATATTGGAGTAATGTTCTCTTGTTCTTGCAAGAATTTTCTGAGTGGATTCGTTTGTTAAACCCAGTGAAAATTCAATACCCGCTTAATTATTTCAAACGATCATCGGTTAGTTTAATATTTCCACTACAAATCTACTTTTTCCATAGTTCGATAAAATGTTCCTTTTGTGATTATTTTTCCGCTAATAATTGTTCGTATGACGCTGGTGGCGATTATGTAACAACGTCCGTACTGGTTCGGTGTCGATGCAACAGAAGTCGGTATCTAGTCGGTAAAGATGCGTGATACCGGCGGGACGGCAGGTGTTTCGATTTTACCGCAGCGGTACTATAAGAGAAATATCCGCTTTGGCATTTGATTGTATTTTTTGAACTGAAGTTGCTTTTAGAGTTAATCTAAATGTAATCTTAAGACGGTGAATATTCTATGGACCAGTGCAAAATAAGAATCTATAAGTTCAATAAAATGGCGGCATTGCTATGTGTCTCTGGTTTACGCTTTATAGAGAACAAGCGGGAGGGATATAGCAGTGCCGCTGTTTCGTATTACGTCCTTTATTGAACCAAATTACATGTATGTACACTTTCAAATAATGAGTTTGTAATACTGCAATAGTTGTAACTGCGTTTATACTACACTATTAGAATATAAAAATGTGTCAAGTGTGTGATCATAACATGTAGAGTTCTATCTCACTTGCTCACACTTGTACGAGAAGGACAAAAAATGTATACTAGAAGGCTTATTTTAAAATATGCTAAGGTGTTGGTGCAAGTGCTCAGTGCTTTTGTGGACTATGTTTTTGTTTTTTTTTTAAAGTTACATTTTCATTGTTTAAATATTGAAGCTGTATGATCTTAAATTATAGTTCATTTGGCGTCGTTTATAAATAAAAAACATCTAATCACATTGTGTTGTTTTCTGTGAATATAAATAACAAAACGCCTTGAAAAAATAATTTATTAATTGTTATAAACGATTAAGTACAAAATATTTACATACATGTCCCGTTAAATTATTTTATATCACGGCGTGCGTAAATTGACGTTTTACGCACGCTTCGCGTGCGCAAAACCCCCATTTCCGACCCCGTAATATAAAATTTTATACAACACGCGGACGAAAAACGTTTTTCTGACTCGTGTGATTGCAGTCCTCGCCTGCGGCTCGGCCTGCAAACTCACACTTGTCAGAAAAAAAATTTTCGTCCTCGTATCGTAATGTACTATTAACTACCATAAGCAATGACTAATAATAATTAAAATGTTAAGGAAACTAACTATTAGGTACACAATTTATCATTAAATGGAAACATGAAATTTTTCACACTACAATAAAATATTTAAAAAAGTATGCGTGTACTTATGTACACATGACAGAAGTTATACTTCTTTGGCGTAGCGATATACTTTATTATGAGTAAATAATACATAATCATGAAAATAATATTGGTATTCTTTTTTCGAATTATGTTGTCATTTTTTATTAAGTTGTGAACTGTAATAAACATTTTTTGACATTTATATTCGTTATAATATGTATGCACTAAGTATCTTTAAAACATACATTGCGATTTGAAGGACGCCAGCACCTTACTTTTTTCGAATAAAAAAACCTTACTTCTTACTTAAAACGCCTAAAGAAGTATAACTTCAAAAACAATAAAATTATCTGAATTGCACTCGCAAAATATTTCTTTACATTGATACTAAATTACTTATCTACATACATGTAAAGTATATACAGATACAAAATAGAAATCTCTTTCTTTACACATGTAATACGTTGTTCTACTTTGAGACGTTTAGAGAGCTAATAGTTTTAAATGTAAATAGACGACTTCCGATATAATTCGCATATTTTCGAAGTTTAGAAACTTGTTTTATGCATTTTTTAGTACAAAATGATATCCTTTTCACTCAGTCAAAGCGTGGAAGGAGTGTTAAAATTGTGCGAATTTACGAATATTTGTCAGATATATCAGAATTCTGATGGGTTAAAATAGTGCCTGTGACTTTTAATTGGGACTGGTTGGAGTGGCGTCAATTAAGGAACGCCTATACTCAGCAGTGGACCTTAAAATGACGGTTGGATAAAATATTTACTTTCGGATGTGGAAACGTTCTTAACAACCACAATTGCTTAAGAATCAGGCTTCAGAGCTAAGCAAAATTAGTGATGACTTTTCTTTCAATATTTTCTTTCAATATTTATGTAATTAAGGAGGAGACGGTAAATTTCTCATAATGTTACTTGTTATCTGTCACAATAATATTGTTAGAATGTAGAACGGAATAATGAACATTGTTGAGACAGTCCATAACAGAATAATTAACAAATATCCTCTTCATGTATCTATTGATAGTGCTACTGCGGACTGTACTCAGCCTACTGGCACATGTAAAATCATCTAAATACGGCAATGTAGAAGGTACATGGTTAGAGTATTCGGCAAGCGTTTTTGAGAACGTTCTTCTTCTTAGCGCCCGGCCGGTGCTTGGTCGGCCGCAACAGGATCGTACCGTTGCTGTTGTGGTTCGTGAATGTGCCTGGAAATTAAAATATTATGATTAACAGAAAGGGACAAAGTATTAGGATAATTCAATTAATTTATTAAATTACGAATTAAATACACAAGTGCATTTTGATGAAGATGTTTTCGCGGCTGTGTTATAGATAGGTATACTTACGCAAATACTTAAGTGCACCTCGTATAGGAGATTGTTATTTTGTCTGACACTGTCCATGTCTGTAGATGTAAATAAACGCTTAGAATCTATTCAGAAAATCTGATTCGGAATTCGAACCCGGGATTGTGCCTATAAAACGTGTCAGAACCCCTACGTCAGTAGGATAATATATCTATGGTCAGAATTCAGAAAATGTTTGACGTCCGTTACTAATAAACTCCAACTAAACGTTTTGTCGTGTTGTTTGGTAGGGGTAAATCGGTCAGATTGTTTATAAACAACGGGTAAGTGGTGTTACCGATGACGGGCGGCGTGCAGGGCGTGCCGGCGCGCGCGTCGTCGGCGCGGTCGCGGCGCAGGTCGGCCAGGCAGCGCGCCGCCAGCGCGCGGAACACGGCCGCCACGTTCACGTCCTCCTTCACCGACGCGCGCATCAGCCGGCAGCCCAGCGCGCGCGCCACCAGCTCCGCTTCGTCGCTGATCATATACGACTTTATGTTACCTTCTGGACTTGCAGATTTGTAGTGGTGGTGGTATTCATGCATCGAAGTATTTTAAACAGTTGGCATATAAGTATACAGCTTCCAAACTAGAATTATCAGAGCATCGTCGCACGGCATGATCACCTAGCCGAGCAGAAGATATCGTTTTGCCAAAATGGTGACCAATATGTAACGGGCTCATACTGATAATAATATTAAAAGGTTACACGTGTCCAATAAACGAAAAATACGGATTAAAAACCCGTCAATTTAAGTCTTTACATAATAGAAAAACAACAATATTTAGTCGGAAAAATACATTTCTGTCACATAGAATTTCTGCCGATTTTCAAAGAGGTTTTTTAATATTTATGAACGTAAAAAGCTATTGATATTTTCCCAATGTTCATGCTTATCAGAAGATAGACCTAATACTTACGGTCCAACGACGCATTGGTCCATCAAGTCAATTTTGTTTTGAACTATGATTGTTGGGATCTCCCCACATTCATTCTCCACCTAAAAATAAGAATTAAAATTATCGTTTACTTCAATTTCTTAATTAATTCATCTATATAGGTACATACATTCTATATACATCTATCAAAGTGATTTATATAGAAGAGTTATACAATCATGACAGATTGCTAGGCACATGATGTAGGTAAGATAGGTAATAATATAAACACTTATAAGGTACGAGTTATGTGGTCAGTTAAATTGCAATATTAAATAAATTATATTTCTTTTCTTCATAATCATCAACCCATTACTGTCCCACTGCTGGGCACGGATCTCCGAATGAGAAAGGTTAGGCCATAGTCCACCGTGCTGGCCAAATGCGCATTGAAAGACTTCACATACCTTTGAGATTGTTTTTTTTAACATTCAGGTTTCCTCACGATGTTTCCCTTCACCGTTAAAACAAGTGATAATTAATTTCTTATACGCATATAACTTTGAAAAATCGGAGGTGCGTGCCTGGTATTTAATCCTCGGACCCCTCCATCGAAAGGCCGAGTTTCTTAACCACTAGGCTATCACTGCGCTATAGTAATCTTACTTCTTCTCAATTTATATTGTCTTAATGATCCTTGACCCAAGATGTCAAAGACTGGCTCGTAGAAACATATTTTAGTATCAACTTCGTCTTTTATGTAATAATGTAGAAATAAATAAATGAGATTAAAAAGTAGGTAAGTAGTGTATAAGGGATAATAAGTTATAGTTTTCTCTTCGTTTTTGAAACAAAAGAAAAACGTCATTCGTTTTCTTAATTTCTCATTATTCATATATTAATTGTGTATTTTAATGAACTTAACCAAGATTTGTAGCTATTAATTTAATTTTATTGCTCATAACTTACAAGAACATTCAAAGTGGTAAAATTGTATTGGAGGACATATAAAAATATACGGAAAATTTATGTTTTTATGCTGAATCTAAATTTATTTTTGGATAAACAATGATTCGTCGACTTTATAACATGGCGATGTCATTTAAAGTAGATACCTGCTCGTGAAAACCAAATCGCATATCTTAATAAAATGTATGGTAACATACTTATGTTTTTGAACATACATAGGTAAAAATCGTTCGCCATTAATTATTCCAGAAAACAATAAGACAGTAATTTTTATCGTATATTTATTGAGATTAAAAAATAAAAGCAGCAATTTACAGTAGATCGTCACTTCTTTTAAAATAAAGTCATTGAATATTTTCTAAATACATGCCGTTTCTAAAAGACTATGCAAGTCGCCAATAGTAGCAATGGGCAAATAGTCGACATTTATCGACTTCGCAGTTGACAATCTGGCCTTCCATCACGACCAGACATAATATCTATTCCATTAACCACCGCCTGCACTTGTGAGACCGTCGGCAGCTGCTTGGCGAGCAGCATTCCTCGCCCACCCATCGAACAGTTTATACCCAACAAATAGTCATCATTAACATCTATGAAAAGGTACTTCGAAAAGCGATTGCATGACCGGATTTGGTTCTTCACTTCTTCTTGTCCGTAATAGAATACATTTGTAAATTTTCCAGCGTGATTCGTGTATGTAGACTGCCAAATTGCTTCGTCTGATGGTATATTGAAGTGGCAAGTTTTGTTTGTAGAACTGACATCGGCTGAACTGACTTTCTTGAAGTTTACAACGGCGCAACTGTCCCGCTGCCTTTGTATCGGTGGCCAGAAGTACACAGCATGCCACGCGCCGTTTAATTTTTCTAAATCAAAGTTTTCACCAGTTTTGTAGTAGTCGATGCACCGGCTCCCGGCATTTGCGTATACTTTACAATTAACACTTGTTGATAAAATTGTGAATATCGCCGCTAACACGTACAGTTGGTGTGACATCTTGAGAAATTATGGCAGCCAAATCACAGAGATGCACGCACTAAATCCAAATATAGGCTCAGAGAATACAAACATCCGGTAAACCCGACATGTGAACGTACGCAACTACTACTGGGTTGTTTATTTTGTAGTGGTATAGTTTGAGTGTATGCATCGGCGGGTCGTGACCCCGGTTATCTCTCAATCCTGCCTTATTATCGGGCCCTCGTTTTCGCTACGATAATACTATTCGCGAATTTGTGATTTCTTAAAAACGTTGTTCAAGAAATAAGGAACGAGTACTCTTATTTTTATTTCCTTAACCTAAGTTGACCTAACCCAGATTGTCTGTTAAGTTTCAACTTACGTTGTAAGTACGAATAGTCATCTTCATCATTTATCATCGGTTTAAATAAGAAGTGTTATAAGATTTTGTATTATGTGTATGACTGTGATGACTTCTTTTATTTTTCATTTCTACTTATGATTTTTACTTATGATTACTTATGATTACTTTTGTACTCATTTACTTGAATACTATGAATAGCTAAAGTAATTTATTTATTCATGATTTTCCCTTCAATCGTCGTATTTGGGTGGCATATTGGTTAAGTAACTATCTATGGTACCTACTCTATAAAGTTTTAGGTTGAATCTGCTTGATCGCTTAAATGAGTGAGTAGGTAGGTACATATTCACGTGGTCATAAACGTTATTTATTTATTTATGAAACAGACGATAAATATCGACCCAAGCTTATCTTTGACCTATCTTAATGCACCGCTGAAAGGTTTATTAGGATTAGTCAACGTATCAAGATTACAGAGTGTACCTACACAAAGGAAAAAAGTCTAAAACTGCTGTATTAGGCTTAATAGGACGACTTCAGTAGGTGGCATTAATTTCCGCTTGAAAATAATAAATTAATGTAATTTGAAGGTGGTAGAACCCTTTGTGGTTCGACTCCGGCGGCACCACCGCCACACCTATTTCTACCTAATAACTGCAGTGTTAGGTGCTGCTGTATTCCGGTTTGAAGGGTGTGGTAAGGGAGAAAGACTTTTCCGAGGCATTCCAGCTTAGTCCTCAGGGGTAGCGGCGCATCTGTGGCCGACCTCAAGTAGGAATATCTAATCCTATCTGGGGTTTATTACAGATGTCCATGGGCGGCAGTAGCCACTTACCATCAGGTGGACTGCATGCTCGTCTGCTACTCTTATATTATAAAAAAAAAAAATGAACATTTACGAAACTGTAAATTCCAAAACTGACAGATCATCATGAAAGTCGCCATCCTTTTTTATTTTATCTTAGTTATTGTAACTTGCCTCGAGATAGCACTACCGAACACCAATAAAATATTCCGTTCCACAGATCGTCATGAAAATAATAATAACCATATATATTAAAAACGAGATGAAAATTGGTATCATAAGCACGAAGAATAATTTCGCGCTATTAGATTACTATAACTTACACCTCAGAGTAATTCATTATTAGGTGCTTTGAGGTTTACAAATATACCTAATCTAGACTAGAGGACTATCGGCTCTTGCTAGTAACATTTGTGGATCTCCTTATTTTTTCTACGTAGTTTAAGCCTACCTTGAGCTTCCAGGAGTGCAACGCGAGGAAGGAGTCCCGGTCGGTGGTGGAGAAGGTGAGCACGCAGGCGTGCGCGCCGCGGTAGTACGCCTTGGTGATCGCATCGAACTCCTCCTGCCCCGCCGTGTCCCACAGCATCAGCCGGACTTCTTCCCCGTCGATTCTGGAAATATAATGTTTTCATCAAACTGTAATATTATTATTATGTGGTATTTCAACTATCATAGGGGCAGCCATAGACTTAGAAGTTAAACGGGAGATGAAACGTTATATACGATAGATTTTAAATTGAAACGTCCCAACTAAATTTTCGGATGTAACGTCACAATATATAAAAGACCTTCAAAGTAGTTCAAAGGCGCCTTCGAAAGTGAGTTGTCACTTGTCAAACCTTGAGAAAATAAGTCGATAGTGATTATTAAGGCGGTAATCAGGGATGGAGGTTTGCGTATTTAAACTCCCACGGGAATTATTAGCTTTATCTACGTGCAATGGCAAAGAAGTCCCTCCCAAAACAAAATTTTGGCTACGGCCGTGAACCTTCAACGTAACAATAGGATAATAACAGTCCTATTATATATTTCACTAGCTGACCCGGCAAACTTTATACCGCCTCAAAATCTATTTATCAAATATATCTTTATATATATATTTCTTATGTGCGTGTGTGTGTCACTGAACTCCTCCTAAACGACTGGACTGATTTTGATGAAATTTGTTGTGTGTGTTCAAGGGGACTTGAGAATGGTTTAGATTCACAATTTAGTCCGTGGGAAAAGGTATTTTTAATTAATTTTTAATTCGTAATAAGTAATTTATTTTAATTAGTAATAAGTAGTTATAGAATCGGAAACTACGCATTTGATCAAGTGATGATCTTTAGCAAAGTTGTTGTCCAAGAGCCCACAAGGGTTTTGGAGTTGGTAAGACCAATTTTCGACAGATGGCACCACTGTCATTCCAATGCAAAGTCAAAGTCGGTCCAGTAGATTTTGAGCCTATTCATTACAAACAAACATACAAACACAGTTTTCCTCTTTATAGTATTAGTATAGATAATAATATGATTAATTGATTAGGTACTTACTCAATCTGTCGTTCAAGGAAGTCGACACCGATGGTTTTCTTGTAGTCGCGCGTGAAGGTGCCGCGGCAGTAGCGCTGGATCATGCTGGACTTGCCGACCCCGCCGTCGCCCACGATCACCACCTTGAGCGCCGTCTCCAGCTCCTCCTCGCGCATCCTCGCACCATCCCCCGGACACCGCACATTAGTCTATGCTGCTTGCTCTCTGGAATAGCCGAAATGAGTCTATGAGTATGGTCATATAGCCAGAGTTTTAGAGAATTTTATATATTGGTTGGATGTAGGCGCAATCACATTAAAAAAGGACAGAAGACTATTTATTGCGTCACAAATATTTCAAGTGAATAGTCACAACTTATAACTCTAAAGTGACCTAATTAGGCACTAATTAATTTCTAATACGCACATAAATTTGAAAATCAGAGGTCAGAGGTCAGAGGAGGAGGAGGAGGGAGGGAGGGGGAGAGGAGAGGGGAGGAGGAGGCCTGAGATTCTGAACCTCGGAACCTCGGAACCCTCGATCGAGAGGCCGCGTTTCTTAACCACTAGGCTATCACTGCTTTTTAAAAATGTTAACGTGTGAATAAATAAATCACCGTATAAACATAAAACTTAAGTAATCGTTTCTTAACTATCATTTACGATTAATATTTACGAGGCAATCTGTAATAATATTTATTATCAGGTAAATTAATTACTATATACCTAAGCTAAACATGAAATGTCAAATATTTCCTAGGTCATTAATGAACCTGTTGCCTCGATGACCTCTATTTATGTAGCTAGAAAAAAAGTCAAAACCAATAAAATAGTGATTTCTATTTACTGGCGCGCTCAACGGAAAAAAAATCACTTTAGATATCTTAGCTTTAGACAACTTTATTAACATAGCGCTTGACGTCGTTCGCATAGATTTCTGTAGGCGGGTACAATGTTTCGAAGTATGTATTGCAAAGTTGAAGAAATTCTCTGAACCCGTTAAACTCCTGAAGTATCCGTGATGATATTTTTAAATTTGGGTAGGATATTTACTGACGCGGTTTTTAGACTTAAATTATTAAAATGGGAACTTATCAAATTAACTAATTTAACTAATATTACTAACGAACTAATCCACAGCGGGAAGGGCAGCTAAACCAGAGATAACCACTATACTATTAAAAGTCTTATTGTCATTATAATTGAATATAGCGTAATATCCTGAGCGCAACGTCTTTTATGGAGAGCGCATAAATAGTATAACGGAAGATGTAGGTTATTAAATCTTTTATTTATTTCCCTTTCCAATAGATTGAGGGGACAATAGAAATAAGTACAACGTAGCACCAATAAATATTCTGTGGTAGGTAAGCAATACCCAACAATTCATGATCCCGTTTCATTTTACCTGAGGCTGCTCACATTTTGAGAATTACCTAAAGTCAGCTACACACTATTCATCATGTAGAGCGCTGACCAGTGACAAGGAAACTATCGTGTATAGAGTTCCTATTATGCAACATAGATTTTCGAGAATAATCTGCCGTTTGAGAATAATTTTCCGAATGACGAATACCTTAATGATGCATTAGATATCTATGTAGAGTACAGACGAATAGGCGCGAATACAAGCTGGCAAATAATCCGGTGTATTCGGCAGTCGCTACGAATACTCGTCTGTTCTCGGCACGATGTGCACGATGGGCGCGATTCCGAATGTACGTTAAGTTATTCGGCGGATTGTTTGCGAGTAGAAGATTAATAAATTTCTGATAAAATGTATTTATTTATTAATTTCTTTTTTTTAACAATAAAATATAGCCCTTTCACTTTTCAAAATTGAAAAGCTCGACAGAAAAAAATTAAGCGAAAAAATCATGTCAAACTACAATTTGAAAAATAGAAAAACAGTAAAAATCCTGAAACCGATACACAGTAGATTTACAGAAATGTGTACGGAGCAAAAGTGAAAGTAAGTGTTCCAAAAGGTCGATTACCATGCATACTACCATGCACCTTGGGTAGTGTACAGTCGACTTTAGTTAGGGAGCAGTTGTTTGCGAACATAGCACAAACCAGTTTAGAGGAGCACCTGTCGCATTGAGATCGCTTGCCCTGATTTAGATTCGAATCTGTTACGTGTTCCGAATACTCGGCGAATTTACCTATAAGTAAATTATAATAAATTTCTAAGTTTACTTCATTTACTAAAAATGTGTATTAGGAAATTAGAAAAAGTTTCAAGCTGGTATTCTTTATCTTACAGTCAAGTTATATAAGGCAGAATCTCAATAGAAATTGTTAATGAAAGCCATAGACAGTTAAGTAATATATATGTACGTTTATTCCATAACTGTGTTTTTCTTGAGTTTACTTTTTTTACTACCTATTTTATCTGATTAATTATAATAACATAAGTCATGTACAACTGAGAATCAACAAGCAACAGTTCATAAATAAATCCAGTAACACATGTTATTCACGACTTGACCTATTCCGATTTAGATTTCTAGATGTCTAGATTAAATTCAGTTACGTACTTAAGTAGACACTCAGTGCATTTAATGAGATCTAAACATGATTGACCTAGACAAAATGGTGCCCACAAATATAAAATTTCATTTAGTGTGGTTTGCGTCGAATATTCAGTAACTTGTCGACTATGTACAAAGTAGACGACATTACTTATTAATACTTATGTATATAATTTATTAATATTAATTCTAATATGTATATTAACATATCGAAATACTTCATCTGGTTGCATGACTTTGCGGAATTCTGCGCGCGGAGAAACGCGTCGAAAGTAAAATTATAATGATAAATCAAAATGAGTCTCATCCGCGCCGTCCGGCCGACGTTATTTACTAGTTAATGCTTGTTATAGACAACTAGTATCCGCCCGCGGCTTTGTTGACCGCAACTCTCTTTAAGGTGTTACAAAATTTTAAAGGAATCCTCCGTGGCTCAACTCTGATAGCAATACGTCATACTTATTTCTGCCTAATAACAGCTGTGTTAAGTGAAATGTCTGTTAAGAAGGAGTAGGTACATACACAGGAACTTTCTTAGCCTTTAGGAATATTTACGTTGTTGTGAAAAAGAAGCAGTGATAGCCTAATGGTTAAGAAACGCGGCCTCTCGATCGAGGGGTCCGAGGTTCAAATCCCAGGCACGCACCTCTGATTTTCAAATTTATGTGCGTATTAGAAAATAATTATCACTTGCTTAAACGGTGAAGGAAAACATCGTGAGGAAACCTGCATACCTGAGAGATTTATAAAAAACCTTAAATATGTGAAACCTTATGTATGTGAAGTCTACCAATACGCACTTGGCCAGCGCGGTGGACTATGGCCTAATCCTTCTCATTCTGAGAGGAGACCCGTGCCCAGCAGTGGGACAGTAATGGGTTGATGATGATGTGAAAAAGATATCCAAAATATTTTTAATAAAATATTCCGTATGGATGTTATCTTAATAATGCACTTCTGTCTTTCAGTGACAATCTCGTCAATCGGTTTTGTTATTAAAATATATTGTTCGTACAGACAGCTTTAAGTGGAAAATACAGTAATTAGGTACTTATAGTTTGTGGTCGCGTAATGAGTACTTATGCTAAGTAAGCTTAGAAAATGTGAGTTGTTTAAATACCATAGACAAACATTTCGATTTTATTTATTTGTATAGATAAGCTAGCAATAAACTATGACTGCGTCCGCCATGCAGTCAGGTTAATTATGTTTGAGGCATCTAATTGCGAAGTAGGGATTATTAATTAACTAGCTATTGCTTCCGGCTTTGCTCGGCATGCCAAGTTTCAAGTTACTGGCCGAGAGAAAAAGAAAAAGTTTGTTTTAATAAAACTCATTTAATGTATAATTATTTGCATACTGATTGTAGCTTGTAGATCTAGCGGAAATTGTACTAAGTACTAATCGTAAATCATAATTTCACTTTTTATACAAAATAATCAATCAAATCTTGCGTTGGTGTTTTTTTTATGCGGGTACTTAATGAAAAAGTGAAGTTTCTTGCCTATTAAGTTTCAATCGGATATGAATTACAAATGATAATTTTGGTAATAATTTCGAAAGTGGCAGTGAAATTAATTTCTATCTTCAGCGTAAGAGGTGTGGGTCCATTCTTTATTTCGAAGTTAAAATCATTAGTATTTTTTTAAATTAATCGACATTAATAATGAGGGAAAAAACCTTAGCCTTAACTCTAGTAAGTAATAGAATCAATAATAGAATAGCAACAGAAATATAAATACCTATGTCATAAAATATGTAGCTAATTGATAGTAGAAGCACAGTTTCTAGAACTCTTCGTCGTATGATTATTTATTACTGGATTGGGTGAAGTCATTTTTTTTGTCTTTGGCCCTAAAACTTCAAAGAGTTCGCTTCATAATTATCATCATGCAACAAATTTCATATAGATGCACATAAGGTACCTAATTACGTATTTAAAAGTAATATAGGTAGTTTTTCTGAGTGGTTTCATCTCGAAAATCTGTCTCAGCATGATAAGTAGGCCGTCGTTCAGTCGTTCTCGTTACACACGCGGACGTGATCGTTTTATCCATACGTGCAAACATCTCCAGCGTCGCGTGTCACCAATGCTGTTGCGTCAACGGAAAATGATTTATCCACGCTCTGATCTTTATTATTAAGCAAATACCATCGACGATCTTCGATAAGCCGACAAAAATTACTCGCACACACATGCGTCGTTGGAAAGTTGCATAAATATTATAAACCTAATCAATCATTCATCGATTTCTTGGTTAAGAGAAGCTAAGAAAGTAGCGGCGTTGTTCGGTCTTCATAAGCTGGCAGGTGTTAGGTAGGCTACTAATTGGTATATAGGTAATATTCATTTCGTGCATTACTTATTGGTTCGTATTAGGCAATTAAATTTAAGTACTTGAAACGAAAATATTTTGAGCAATGCATAGAACGTAAAAATATAACGCAGGTAATTGCGCAGTAAAAATTAAACTAGTCTAGTGTGGTGAAGAAATTAGTTTCATCACTTTATACGGTTTATGACACTCGCAACTTTGTTATTCGCTTTTATTAACATAGGCCATTTATAAGTCCAATCTCAGATAGAATTTGTATCTTGTCTACGGTTGACAATACATGTTCATGGACAGCAGTTGCCACTTACCGTCAGTACCCTTAGTATGAGTTTTTACGTTTACGTCACGTTAAATTCTACAGTATAAGTTTCAAAAACGGAACTATAACGCTATTAAATTAAATTTAAAATGTAAAAGTAAACAAATCTTAATGAAATTCGTAAAATGAAATGTCGTTACAATGAACTATTCAGTTTTTTAAAACTCATAATGCGAAACTATACTTCCGATACGGTCCACGGGGGCGCTGTATGAGCGAATACGTAAACGTTGAAAGTTTTTGCGCAAACGTAGAAACTCTAACTAAGGGTACAGACAACATATAGATTGCATACTAGTGAGCTACTTCTAAAATATGCGTTGGAGACTGAGATTTCTAGGTAAAAACTTGAATCATAAACACGGTCACTTTTAAAATTGATTTTGGCTTTATCTCTACCTGTTTTTGACGCTGTGAAAATGGAAACATATTAGATGAATATATATGTGCATATTTAAATAATCCTGACAGGTATTATACAGTTTATAGCCATTTTAAATTCGTATGCGTCGCAATATGGTCGCGATGCATGTTTTGCAACCGAATGTAGTCAATTCTGAAAAAGGAAAGTACGAATTGCATTGGAATTGACATTAAATTTGTTAGATTAAAATTTATCATGTGTATCAAATTATGTGAAAAAGAAAAGATTTTATTCATGTTTAATGACTTATGTAATTAATTTCAATTTCCCCAATTAGTATTTCTAGTAGTTATTATAATATTATACATAGGTATTATTATAATATCGCAAAACAGATGATTCATGATGGGACGAGAAGAGTTATTTTTCTCATTTTTATTACAGTTTGTACCGTAGAGAAAAAAATAACTCTATGGTTTGTACGGATATAATAAATATTGTTTATTTACTATCATTTCGTAATAATATTTTCAAGGTTTTATTATTTTGATCCTAATTAAATGAAACTCCTGTGCCTTTATTACTTTGTAGCTTCTTTATAAATAAAATACCTCACTTGCATCTAACGTTAAACTAACTTCAACTTTCTTTAACGCATTCCTAGACATAATTTATACTTAATACATGTAACTATATAGCCGGCAGGTGTAGGCTGGTTGATTATAGTCAGGTACTTCATATCTACTTACCGTGTTTCGCAAGATTAGTGGGCGGTAAGCCTTAGAATATAGAAAATACGTGTGTAAGACGCTTAAAAATTAACGTGCTTGAAGCTGTGAAGATAAGTAGCTAATTAATCACGTAACGATTAAACGTTGCAGAGTTAAATTATTATTGCCTTCATGCTCCATTTTAGAACGATAGTAATGGTGGTAACAGGTGGTTGCGTTTATTTACTAACGTACATAATCTAAAAGTTACTAAACAGATCATAAACAGATAAGTATAATTCATGATCCTTGTGTATTTTAGCGAAGTGGTTTTAATAGGATAAAAAGGTGCTACATATATGTACATTATTATTAAATCAAAGAAGTTAATATTTATGATGAATACTAAATTTTAATTTTGACTTTTAGGAAATAAAAATGTGTAATTTTACAACTTATAGGCAAGAAGTTCAAAAGGTTACTAAAAATATTAGATTCTATTCGCAGAAAAAGTACTCATAATCGGCGATATTTCATAGGATTTTAAACTTCTATGTATTTCTCCATTCAAAGGTATATTCATAAGTGCTTGAGCACTTGAGGTCTCACGGAAGCAACTGTACGGTGATGTAACGGAATAATTTTGGGTGTACGCCAAGGTTGCCAGGTGTCCGGCATTGAAATCTTTTATTCAGGATTCATATGCATTACATATGCAGTCTCGTTACACCTGTCGCACTGTTTCCTGGAATTTACCTGCCGCATACATTTTAATTCAATTTACATATTAGTTATGCAGTTCCAACTAGTCTACTTGTCACAGAGATTAAATATATTGGCATTTTTATATCCCTCTACTAGACACAAGACTCTACAACTTGATGGGACTCTAGATCGCGATTCTATTGCGGATTGGTAGAACCTAGAAAGCTCTTTAATGAAGAAATAAATAAGAACTAATACTATACTAATAAATTAATAAACGAAATTAATAAATGAAAACCAATCTGTATACCTAGTTGATAATAAGCTTATGATTGTAACGTTAGTATGTAGAGTCCGTAGATATTATTTGTATAAGTTCTTGTTCAATTGATTTCATTTAAAATAACAATTTATATGTACTTAGATATAATTATACATAAATTACTGACTTTTAGCGTCCTACCTACGTGCCATGTCATTAAGTAAACAAGTATTAGACTTACCTTCCCGTTACTTTTAAGCAAATGTTATTTCTGCGTTTTCTGTGCAAATTACATTCAAATTACACCTACTCGTAAAATGATATTCGATTTCGATATGATTACATTAAACCTTGCATATTTAGGTCGTAGGCGACGGTCCGAAGCTTCGGTCCATACATTGTATATTGTAACTAGAGATTGTATATTGATACCTGTTAATATCGGGTTAACTAGTTTTTTATATATGTAACTTAAGTAGAGACTCTTAACGGACCTTGTATTTTATTATCATTGGTGTTTTATGTTTGTATTTTTGAATAAAATTTTAAATTTAAGTAGAATAATTAAAAAAAATGATAATAAATTATAATCCGTGAACCTAAAAAAAATTGCGGAAATAATAGGCAACACGTTTGTTTCAAAATAAAGAAGAGCGTTCAGTGTTCATCAGTAATTAAATTTAATGGATAATCCTGTCAAACATTATTAACATCATATTTTTAGGACATAAAACAATCGTATAATAAGTCCAAGAAACTTATACAAGCCGTCCACAAATAGAATCTCTCTATATACAAATAGTTTCCAACAATGCATTTGACAATCTTGTTTGTTAAAATTTAATTTCCTTGACAATATTATACAGTCAATACGACTGTAACACACAGTTGTAATTTTACAATTTTATTGCTGAACAAGTAATGAGAATAGATATGTAAGTCAGAGCGCGCACGCACAAAGTCTATGACACGTGGAATTCAGTGAGGCGTGGCTGATTTGAGAGTATAATTATAATACGAGATGATGTTGAGTAGTGTCACCACCCAGGATGGTGTTTTTACAGGAAAGGACCGAACGGCTGGCTGTGAAGACGATTTATGTGTGATAGAAGTAGGTACAAAAGGAAAATGGAGTCGCCCTGATTGATGTTGTCAGTGCCTGGTACAAACTCTATCACGCTACGGATCGATGGAGGAAGGTACCTACGGCTGGAAAAATGGGCGACAAAAACGTCGTCCAGATATTTGATTCTCTCTTTTCCTAGAAAATCTTACGAGACGTAAACTAAAATTGTAATATCGCAAAATTCAAATCATACCAGGGACATTTATGACCCTTTTGCTGCTGCTTTTGACCGCGTCCATCGTTGCTTAACTTTGTATAGATTACCATCTACATAAGCAAGAATGTGCGTGCATCGAGACGTCCTGCAAATATACAGTAGCCTGGTGACTCTTCAGCAGCGTAATGTTACATCTGCGTAGTGCTCTGTATCCGCGAGCAATTTGATCGATGCAGCCGAGTGCGAACTAGTTCGAGTCACTCGCTCATTGTGGTCTACTGAAATTCGAATCAAATTACCGGTACTGTTAGCTGTTCAATAGCCAGGATTCTATTACTGATCTAGCTATCTTTTATCTGACGGTAATGAAAAGGAAGTCTAGCACTGATTAAACAGCTCGAAATGAAATGAGTTGGGGTTGATTTTTATTATTTGTGTATCTTGATGCATTATGATACTTAGTATCTTAGTATTATGTTTGAGAAAATAAAAAGATACCCGTCTTGTAAGACATAAACTCATTTACCGATAGGGCAGGAGTAGGTATAGAGGTACACTTATAATGATGTACCTATGTAACATATATATTTAGCAACGTATTAAACGCGTCAAACAAGAATTTAAGTTCAATTCAAATGCAAAGCAGCTCTTAGATATGAAATCGGTTATTTCATTAAATACCATAAAATTATACAAAGCATTATGTTAATTTTGTACACAGTAGTCCACAAGTGAAACAACTTTTCCTTCCCTATTCAAATTCAAAGAAGTTACTCAATGTGTATACGTGTAAAGTCGCAGTTTTCAATTACCTTTTCTTTCAAGAACAATCAGCAATTCGATTATAAACGGCATAACATTGTTCAGACAATACACGGCCTCGAAAACTTCCGCGAAGTAATATTCTTTTGTCTTAAGTCAAATAGTCAAAACTGAGTTATGAAGTTGATGATTGAACTTTATTTTTTTTGAAGTGACGGCGTTGTGCACTTTTTGTGGTGGGTAAAAATATTAAACACGGGTCAGAATAAGTAGCCTGATCGAAAATTCGTAAGACGGCAAAGCAAACTGCAAAAGACAATATGTCATCCGGTGTCAGCATAGAAAAAATATGTCATGGGTTCATTTTTTATTGATTATATTTTAGCATTTAGGTTCGGTTGCAAATGCCGGCACTACCGGATTGCAACCATTTGATTTTTTTTACTTCAATTACATAAAGTCGACTTATATTTAGTTAATGGCGAAGGAGGTACTTGGTAGGTAGTAGTAATACTCCTATCATGGTAAGTTCTTGTCACTGATGGTAAGTGAGTCCCGCCCATGGAAGTCTGTAATCACCCCTGTTAAGATTAGATTATTCATGGAGGTTGTGATAGGTACCTACACGTAAAAGACATATTGCCACCCCTGAGAACTACGTTGGAAAGCCTCGGATAAATATATCTTCCTTCCCAAACCCTTCAAACCAGAACACAGCACCTGTTATTAGGCAGAAATATTATTTAAATATGTACTCTCATTACTTAATTTTCGTTTTTAATAATTTTATCAAGCTGCTCTCTATTAATCTGATTTTATCTGACGTTGACGTCAAATCAGGAAAGTGTAGGTAAGGACGTAATTACGAGCACATTAAAGCGATGGTCATTCAACTTGCTAACGGAATGCCAGCTCCGATCTACACCGCAGACATTGTTCCTCGGACATTTGATCGCACACATCACTGTCGTTAAGGTGCTGTCGTTGCGAAAGAAAAATCATATTTCGCCATAGATATAGCGAAAAAAATCGAATTCCATATCGATACCTTAATTCGCAAATCGGCCAACTTCACAATTTGTCAAAATGTTTGTTTTTTTATTTATTTTGATAGTAATGGGCGTTGAACGAAATCAAAAAAAATAAAACGTTTGGACAAAAAGTGGAGTTAGCTGATTTGCGAATTAAGGTATCGATATATTTTGCACTATAGGCATATGTAATGGGGAGGTTTACGTATTGGGCTCTTCACCCCTTAACATGCCAAAGAAAGAAAAAATATTTAAGCAGGAGAAACCTTATTTCATCAACTTTCATAGACTATTTATATGGACTATTTATTCTGGACTTAGTGAAAACAAATAAGGATGACACTGATATTGCCAAATAAAGGTCACTCAACTTCTTATAAAACTACGCAGGCTCTACAGTATCAAGAACACGGAGGTGTCAAATCTGAAATCGACTTCAAGTAGGACACCCAATCCATTTGAATTGGTTTTAGATGTCTGTAAGGTACTTAATTGTAGCTTAGACATGCTATTGTAGGTTATTATATTATACCACCTAACCGTGAGATAGGCTGCTTAAAGTACTTCAATGAGTGCCTACTACAAGTAGCTTAAGCGTTTACTACTCTAAAAACATTTTTTTCTAAAGGTACTGAAACTCTTGAAATTTCATGTTTACTTTAATTACCAACTAATCGAAATAATATTTTGAGTTTATTAAATTCGCACAGTGCAGCATAAACATCTCCCCTTCCTTCATCAATTGTCTAGAAATAAACCAATAAAAAACATTCTAGCAGTTTGTGCACGGTAGTGATAAATCTTTTCGTTTTGCGCACTGTCAGCATCTTAAATCTCATTACCACGCGCAGTTGCTGTGCTCTTGGAGTTCTTCGTACGATTCAGAAGTAAAGCAACACTTTCGAATGCTAACTGCATTAATGTTCAGTTCTAATAAAAACTTGTGGCCACATTTTGATAGACAACCCAGTATAGAGATTTATTTGAGAACATTTTTTGCATAGATGTCGTTTCATGCAAGTAGGTAACACAATTGAATATACAAAATCAAATTATATTAATTATACAATTATAGTGTCAAAAAGGTAAAAAAATCTCAGTGATCTCTATAATATTTTGACTTAAAAATAGATATCACGCATGTTATTACTTCGTTTACATTACACGGGGTACATAAATAAGTAGATCATTGATAGTGTTCTATGAAAGTATCTCTGTATAGTGTATGTATTCGAAATGTATCAATAGAATCCATTTTTGCCGCGGTGTTTTTTGTAGTCGTAGATGTTATTAAAAATCCTCTACCTTTCCATGAGAGCTATGTCTTAAAACAACGTTTTGTTATTATGAGTTAACATGAACTGTTTGTAATTTTTCTTCCGCAACTATTTCCGCCTCCGTCGCATTGTATTATATATAAATTAAAGCATTCTTACATCAAGCGAGGGAAACTATAATAAGCTATCGATAAATCGATAGTTTCCGCAACACTATTAATATGTAAAGATACGAGTTACGCACGTCCCGGCGGCGTCCCGCGGCGGTTTATGAATGACGCGCGTGATCCCGCGTCCTTGCGCGTGGGTTACTGGATTAACTGGCTCTAGACCCCTTGCCTCGTATCTCATTTATATACAGTTCATTCCAAAATATTTATTTTTAGAATATTTTTTTACATAGAAAATAAAGTACAGTTTTTCGCTAGAATAATTATTATTATAATAAAAACAGCGTACAAGGATCACAAATTGTCTACGTTACCCAAATGTTGTGGGACGGTTTTAAATGTTTTTTTATTTCATATTTTTATTAAATAAAATTAGAAAACGTTACCTTATCTAGGTAGTAAATGTCCCGTTTTATGCATACAGGTCATGCATGCATGTTTTGCTTAATAAAATCAATAGTTTATAATGAACATCGCCAAAACGATACTAGTGTTGTTTTTCACTTGTTTTCTTAATACTACGTAAGAATTTTAAATAAATTATCTCTTACCTCCCATGTTCTATGCAATTAAAGGAACATCAACATTCTTCCTGTAATTTCCGACATACCTAATGTTATGTCCTATTTACAACTCAATCAAGAAATCTTGTTCAGAAAAACGTGTAGAGAAATAAATGACTTGTATGTTGAACATTCTATGAGCTTTACATTTCATGTTAACTGTTAAGGTTTCATCAGACGTGCTACTATTAGCATCGGCGGTCAACGATTTAGCTACTTTTCGGAAGTCAGATGCTATGAACAAACGGTTTACACGTTTGAGTGTAGGGTGAGGCTACTTTTAGGCTCGATTCGGCATCTGAAACCAAAAAGCGCAAAGCAGGACTAATGTCGATAAGAAGTCGGTAAAACGCACGTTTTCGATACCACGATGGAACGCAGCAAGTCAGCGAAACGTGATGCAGCATCAGTTCAATCGCCGAAACGCGAATCGCCGCTGCAAAAAGCAGCTAGTCTGTTAGCGCCGTTAGTGCATACACAAGTACCGCTAAGTACGGCCATCATTCATTAGACGCAGATGCAATCTTGAGCAGCGATTCATTATGAGAGCTTCTTACTGTGAGTCCACTAGTG
This sequence comes from Epargyreus clarus clarus, assembly GCA_014595695.2. Classification (NCBI taxonomy): domain Eukaryota; kingdom Metazoa; phylum Arthropoda; class Insecta; order Lepidoptera; family Hesperiidae; genus Epargyreus; species Epargyreus clarus. Next base: position 243,023 of record JACTTY020000114.1, read on the forward strand.
AGCTTTAATCTACGTGTATTAAGCTATGTACCTACCTACGCCTTATTACGGTACATAATATAAGTTCAATGAAATTGCTTATGATTTCCCTGGATTCTTTTCGTCATTTCGAGTTGCCTTTTGTTGGATCATCTTAATTTTAAAGGGATGAGAGGATTAAATTTTCAGATCTACTGACACTAATTAAGTTGTTATCTGAAAGTAGAATTTAGAATTTACGCTGTTCGGCATATTTATGGCACTAAATTCGACTCTGACGCATAATACTTTTATATAACTTCTCTAGCTCGAAAACGGGAAATAAAATATCAACAGAATGGAAAAACATATTTCCATATTTTAGAGCAGGTACATAACGCTCAATGATTTACAAACTTTTTTGGGTCTCTATCAAATGTTATGTTATTTCTACAAATTAGCATGTCTGCATATTTTTAGCACAATATAAGGATATAGATATTTGTACCGTGTTTTTAGGTATTTTACCTGCCTAACAAGTTTGGCCGTCCACATGAATGTAGTTATGGACAATATGGACACGAGACAAGAATAAAATTATAATTATACGGCTTCAATGTTAATATTAACATTTATGTTATCGTCATCCCACAGTCCCATTGCTGGCACTTCTTCTTCGGAGTGAGAGGGGTTTAGCCTACAGTCCACCGTGATGGCCAAAGTCGTACACTCCTTGAGAACATTTGTAAAAACTTGGGATGCGTAGGTTTCCTCATATACATATTTTGACCATTACAGCAATCAATAATTATTTTCTAATGCACACACAAATTTAAAACATTACAGTTCGAATCGCAGTGATTCGAACTTCAGACTCTTCCATTACTAACCACTAGTAATATTTTACAAAATCAGTGACAATATATACCAGTATTTTCTTCTGACTGTATGTTTGAATATCTAGGCATGCGTTTTATTTGCTCTACAGTTAGAGGCGTGTATAATAAGCAAATACCACTTAAGTATAAACGAACAAGCTTTCCTCTCCGCATTCTTCAGTGTACATACTTACATTGATAGGATCTTTAGTGCTCCTATGTAGTGTAGGTACCTATATAACGACATTACTTCTAATTAAGTAAAATATCTCTATTGAAATATTTTTTTGTACTTATCTTTATCTCGAAACCAAGCAAATAAAAGTTAATAATTTTTACTAGACCGGACTGGCTTTAAAATATATTTCATTTCGCAATTTACTAAGAAATAATTTAGGGTAAATATTAAGGGTATTATTGTAGTATGTATTATGCACATTAGTGAATGATGTTGAAAATGTACCATTTTTGAAGGAACTGAGTGGAAAATGAATATGATTATTATTTCCTTTGCTCAAGAAGTTGGGTAACGAAGATCTATTTTTTTGTTGGCCAAGCGTGGTCCCATCGAAATAGAACCACCGATTCTACCGTTCCTAGATAATAGACGCCTACTACAACGGGTATTTACAATAAAAAACAACGCATCCGCAGTCCCTTTGGTACGACAGGTGTTTCGTACATCTGCTGTTGTTCTGCGCTCTGCATACGTGTTTATCTGCAGAGTTACATTGACCTGGCCAGTTTGAAGTTGGTTTTGTCAAGTAATCTATATTTCTTTGTTAACAAATTATATTATAGACAACTATCATACTGCATCATACTGCTATCATACTATCATACTGCGATTTTGTATGGGATGAAACTGAAAAATTGGTGTACTACTAAGTAGTGTTTTTTAAAAGAATTTATAACTAAGAAAATTATGATTTACGACCAAATGATTATAATAAATCAAAAAAATTGCTTCAGCTTTTTATTTTAATATTTTCGATGTTTATCTATCGTAAATTTTTCTGTTTGTTTAAATTATTTCTCCGTCCACAAAGATGTAATCAATAGTTATTTAATCTATGATATTTTACTTAGTCACTTTAAGTACTTAGCATGTAATTGTAACACATAACAAAGGAGAACGGATTAAATTATAGTGGGACCCATTGTTGTTCCACTTTTACTTCACAAATCTTACTGGCCGATAAAATAGATTGAGCTTCCGCGGCGTTCTCGTGCGTCCAAGCTGTTTCCGCGGTTTTTATGTAATTCGCGCCATAAAAATATTGCGTAGAATATCTTACTGTCTACTCTATGTTACATGAGTGGATTAAGCTACGTCATTCGTACGATTTTTGACGTAATTATCACCAAATAACAAGAGTAGGTACTGTGCTAACGCTTTTATATAATGTATTCAAGTATAATCATTTACAAAGAGGCTTTAAGCTTACTTTAGCGTGATAGCCTAGTGATTTGAAACTTAGTTGCTCAATCGGGGGTTCGAAGTTCGGATACCAGGCACGGACCACAGATTTTTCAAAATTATGTGTGTATTACAAATGATCATTTGCTTAAACCGTAAGGAAATTTTCTCGAGAAAACCTACAATCTTAGAATTTCGAAAATTAAGTTATCAAGGATATAAGGTTTTTCAAGGATATTCGTAGACTTCATGTGAAGTCCGCACTTGGTTAACGCGTTGGACTAAGTTAGACCTTACTTAATCTTCTGACTAGTAGAGTAGTAGTAGAGACTCGTAGTAGTAGTAGAGACTCATACCCGGCAGTGATAGCTATACTTACTTAATAACTAAATTATGCATTCCTGCACACAAAGCTTCGAAAATATTAGTAAAAAATTGAAATAACTACCTAAGTAAATACAAATTTTGTAAAGAAGAGAATTGTAGCTAAACGTTTACATGACACACATTGAACATTTCTTAAAACGTGCTAAATTCATATGCAAATATTTATGCAGTTCAAGTGAAACTTGTCACCGTGTTGTTAGTTTCCTCTCGATCGGTTAAATTTTGAGGTCATTTTGACCACATTCAATATTTTTACTTTTGATGATCAAAAGTGCAATTGAATATGCACATTAATAATGAATATTCATGAACATACGTTTTATAAAGTATAAATTCGCAAATATTTTTAAAATATGTAAAATAACTTTCAATAAATATGTAACGATGACACTAAGGGGTGAAAAGGCCAATATCTCTCACCAATTAATTAAAATGGAAGTAGAAACGTTAGCGCTCACTAAAATGTATAAGTAATTTATCTAACTTAACATAAGTCACGTTAGAATCCCGAACGAAATTTATTCGCAAATAAAGGATTCAATGAACTCATGTCAGTAGTTTTATCTACATTTTATAGCAGGAAAAAATGCAGGTTTTGGAGGAGTGATGTGAGATACACGCCGCGACGCGTGAACCGTGTCCGTGACGCCTGTGGATAATGACCGAAGTACCTCAAAAGTATTTTAGGGTTCCGTACTTCAAAAGGAAAAAAGAAACCTTATAGACTTGTCTATCTGATGTCAAGAGCATTTTCTCAGGAATGCGTCGGGGTATTAACAAGAAATACTGCTTCGACGTTTGCTTTTGGCTAGGGTTCAATTTGATACTTTAGAAAATATATATGTGATAGTTTACAAGGAAATAAAGAAATCTTACTTTTATTACATATGAAATTTGGCAAAAAGCAATGTCTTGGAAAAATTCGACGACCCTGACGAAACGGAAAATCTGAACAAAAAAGCGAATTTAAAATTACAAACATATTACTTGCGGTTGTTTCTGTTTTTAACATAGATTAGTAAAGATACTTCGCCGCCTTGAAATTGAATAAAGCCACAAACGGCTTATTAGTAAGTTCTTTTTTTGAATTCTTGACAAATAAAAACATTTTTAGAGAAAATTTACGCATAAATAACTAATACTACGTAATTTACATAATAAATAAATAATTATTTCAAATATTTTAGGGACATTTTAGCACGGAGACGAGGCAAAACTTTTTTACGTAACTATTTCAATTCTCAAAACTGGGTACATTTTCTTGTTAGGAGTAAGCAATCTTTACTTATCTATGGTTTTTAACTATTAATATTTGGTGATCGCACTGAACCCTCAGTACGCTGGTCAAACTCGCTCTTTATAAGTATTTTAATTTAAATACATGGTTAATTTTCTCACAAAGTATGATCGACTTTACTCATGGGACTTTAGAGTCATATTATTGTGAAATATAATTTACAGTAGGTATATGTAACATTTAACGGGTACTCACGATTGGTGGAATTTAAAATTTCTCATCGCGAATACCCGTTATATATTAAAATGTTTACACATTCGAGCTGATTTGATGCCAAGTTCTGACAAATGTAAGTATATGTAGGATTGTTAAGTGGTCATTGTTGTCTAGGTAAGTACATATATAGAACCTGCGAATAGAATACCGATCCTCTGTAATATGCAGTATTGTACATGTAATGCGCCCCCGAGGATTAATTTGGAGGTCTACATTGTTCGCACAAAATCCGTAGACTTTTTCCGAAACTTACGCTTTGCTCTACGGACGGACTTCCCGAAGATATGTAGGTACTACCTATGTGTATTGTAGTATATTACTTATCTAGAAGCATAGCAGTGCGTCCACCAAATTCAGGGAACACGTAATAACAGGGACGCACGTTATTATACTTTGATTTTCGCCTAATTAGTTAAATTTGAATGTAAGCATTTTTTTGTTCGACTCTGCGTATTTACGGATGTATACAGTAATCACCTGAAAATCTTAATCCGTTTAGCATTACATACTCTGCAAAGGCTTAATGTTACTTTATCTATCTCATCTGTGGAACCCACGACAACTAAGATACGCATTAATTTTACATTTAATTATTTACATTTTCTTATATTATCTATACTGTAAAAAGAGTTTAGGAATTCATCATTTAGAAGTTTTATTCGACAGATTCGGTTATAAGTCCGAAAATGAAGCAATATTACACAAGACATCTTATGATGCTCTTAAGTCCAAAGTAGTTATGCAAATTATATGCTCTTTAAATTGAATACATATTTGGCTATAAAGATAATGTAAAATATTAGTCTACATTTTATGTTCTTCAAATATTATACACTTTTACAACCGGATGAAGTCGCATTAATAGCAAGAAGAAACTTTTACTCAATATTGTATCAATTTTATTCAGTAACTTTCTAAAGTATTTAAATTAATAACCATTTATTGATTTCTAATAGTCAAAATAAATTAGCAAATATAATGAAAATAATGTATGAATAATAAGATAACATATTTTCCATGACTTATTGGTAAGCAAGTGTTTTCACCATCTGATTTATGAATTCTCATAGCCATCATCAACCACAGATATCAAACATCGACCAAATAAGTTTTAATCTGTATCTTCAATTATTCAATTATTTAATGCAAAGTTTAAGATTTATGTGTTTAGAAAGATACTACGGGAAACCTATTTTTGTGACGCTTTTATAAAATAGCCTATACGATTTATATTCTCTCTGTAGAGAGTTCTAATAAATTCTCTTTTTTTAATTTACATGACCTAAAATTACATCAGATATAAACTTTCTCTCTCTGTCTCTTGAAATTCCTATTACATTTACATTTCTGACCTAATAAGATCAGTAGTTTCCAAGCTGTTCGTTTTTATTTCGCGGTATTGAACATTAATATAAAAACAGCAGTAGGTACCTACTTGAAAACAAAAACTACAGAAACTTTTCAATTTGTTTAAGACTGGTAGTCGGCGTTGACAGGTTAGGCAGTGTACACACTTGCCGATTGCACACAACCGGCTGAGCTACGCAAGCTTTTCTAACTTAAATTGCACAAATATCTCACGATGATGTTTCACCTCACGTCGTCGCCGAAGAATGGAGTATGTAGGTAGGTATCTACACGCTACGCAAAAACGAGTATAACTCGTCGGGTACGTCTCAGTTAATAAGTGAGAAAGTATCGGCGCTTGAACAGTAATTATTACCGGCGTTTTACGAAGCAAAACTTGTTAATTAACACTGTTGTTTATAAGGACGATTAACAGGTTTAAACTTTAAAAGTCAAATAACAATAAGCAATTACAAAAACGAATAGAAATGACTTCAGTAAATTAGAAGTTGGTTCGACAAAACAATACTTTTATTCTGAAAAACAGTTTATAATGTAGCGTTACGTTATTAAACGTTTATAGCTAGATTTTACGATGTCATAAAAAAGAAATATGTAAAGTTAAAAAAAAAAAAAGTAGGGAACCTGTTGAACCTAGGACAGTTTTTTAGATATTATTTTTTTATTATTATTTGCCGTACAGCATACCAATCATTTTTGCATGTTTTGAAAGGTCAATTACTTGGGTACTCACCACCAAAATATCAAAAATTTATTTTACATATTTACATATAATATTGAAAGTTTAAAAAAAATGGGAATTAAGGCCAAGGTACAACAAACCCTATGTACCTCGGCCAGTACTACGGTGTACCTAGGACACATTAAGAATTTGGAGGTAATTTGAATAAATTAGTAACTTTTATTAACCAAAATCATTTTATTGGGTCTATTACTATATTTAACATAACAAATGAGAAATTTGAAACAAATTCAAAATAATATTTATAGTTTTTTTACACAAAATCTTTAAACAAAAGCAACTCACTTATAATCACTGTTTTGTCACATATTAAAAATAAAATATATTAACAATTAACTTTATTAATTATTATTATTTCTCTATTAACTTTTAATCAGTCATTAGGACTAGCTTTTTATGAGAATACTATCAATGTAAAAATATATTATTCAGCATTAAGCATTTAGAAGAAATCCTAGTACCTTTATATCTCTGGAGCATAATAAATTTCTCTGTTCTTGTTAACTTTTTCTACAATGTCACTTATCGAGTACAGATTAAAATCCTCTTTTTCAGGCCATTTCCAGTTTTTAACTGATTTTTGCATAGATTTCAGTAATAAAGCTTCTTCGGATACTACCTTTGATTTGATACTACCTTTCCTACAAAATAGGAACCTGTTTTTATTCATTAATCAATTTTTTCAAGAAAGATTTGTGGACCCTGGTTGATTGAATTTAGTTGTAACATATATTTTAGTTTTTATATTTTCAATTTCTTGCTTTTCTGTTGTGTGTGTCAAAACTCTGGATCTTCCTTTTCGTCCTTCGTATTAAAGCTGGCGATATAAACGTTTGTGATTTTTAGCATACAAATTCGAACATTGAAGAAGTTGGCTGACTAACGGATGCGGGCATAAAATTGTTCTTGGTAGCCCAAAACGTTTGAAAGCACCCAAAGTGGAGATTTTTTTCTCCTTAATCACTTTAATGGCATTTGTCACATCATTCATATTAATAAGCGTTCTATTCTTCATTTATTGACTTCTAGGCATGATTTCTGAAATAATAAAGATATTTGATTTGGACTATATTACATGAGTGTGACATTATTTCATTAAATATTTTCATGGCCAAGATACAACATCCAAGTTGTACCTTGGCCACTGACCAAGGAACAACTGATCGACAGTGACCGAGGTACAACATTACTCCCAGTTTAACAAAACAGTGGATTTTAAATAGTTTTGAGTTTACTTATCTCGTAAGTTTTTTATTGTTTTAACACTTGTTTAACAAAATAACCCATAGCATATATAAAGTAATTGACTACTATAAAACGTTTAAAATTATCAGACTTCAAAAAATATTAGAAATACTTACTTTTTCACCAAAAAAACTTTTTAACGTCGATAACACCAAACACCAGCTTAATGGCCGTATGTGACTAACTTCACATTTAATAGTTGGTAGTGCTGTACTGAATACCGTAGACAGTAGAATTTAGTATTGCGCGAATATTTGAAACGAGCCCAGTGGCCTAGGTACACATAGTGCCAAGGTTCAACAGGTTCCCCTATATACGGCCGAATTGAAACCTTATTTTTTGAAGTCGGTTAAAAACACAAGCTCTCTTAATTTCCGTTCAGTCGCTTTCCGCATAGAAGAATATAAGAGTATTGTAACGAAATTTGTAAGTGCTTTCGTAGTACAAGAGCTCTTTTCGTTTTATTACTATTATTACTGACTGGTTAAGGAGGAAACAATCGGCTCGACAGGTGCAGAGCGTCCTTCGGTACCGGAATGAGGACACTCGGTCACATTTATTGTGTTTATGGTGTGATGGAAACTTTACAATATTACTGCCGCCTTTGGGGCCATCCATTAATCACTTGATGTTTTTTTTGGCATTTTTTGACCCCCCCTCCCCCTTGGTGATACGTGGTGAGGTTTAAGACTACCCCTCCCCCCTCCCCCCTATATCACGTGTATTTTTTCGTACCTGCAAAGAATCTATTTTTTTATTTTTAAAAAAAATACTGGTATAAGTATCATCTAATTTTATTATAGAAAATTAAAGACCAGTATAATAACGTTAATAAAAATAAATACATGTAATGCCGCTTTTCGGTTGAGTATCGCGCGCTTGCCGAAAAAATAAGTACACGTGATATATTACTTTACCCCCCCCCCCCCCCTTGTGATATTTCGTGATTTTTTATGGACCCCCCCCCTTTCGAGCCTCACATGATTATTGGACAGCCCCTTTGGTATTAAGCACGTGAACATTGACATACACATTATTCACAAGTATTTACAGTAAATAAATACATTTTTATTTTCATAAGTAGGTACGTAATATGTACATGTATACTACTCAGCATATTAATTTATTTTTTCTCTTTTGCACGTAAATTGACGATTAATAAAAATAATTATTGAATTTAAGAATACTTAATAACAAGACTATTTGACATGTTCTCGGTCTAGATATAAACGGGGTTTTAGAGTCTTAACAGCTCTCTAAAACCAATGTAATAAACTTAACGGCTTGTAAACGCCCACTGCGTCTGCCACTTCAAACAGAATTACACTATTAGCGTGCAAATTGATTGATTGGTGCGAATTGATGACGCTTACATTTTGGTAAGAGGTCACTGCGACTAACAGCAAAACCTGTTCTTCAGAAACTGATCCCACGTGTCGCGATCCGGATGTGTTATAATGGAGCTATTATGAAAACATCGAGCATACATCAACCTTGTTCTGCCATGTTCCACTGCATACAGTTCTACGCAGTCTTTTCATGTAAATGAAACGGCAAAGAGATTTGCAGTTTGCATTGTTCGGCCTTTGGTTGATTTATTTGGTCGAGTTTGGTCTTACGTTGAGTAACGACGAAATTATAAGAAATCTACTTAATATGAAGAACAGATCCATACTGTCCATTGATAAAAGTTTGATTATATACCTACTTAGCCATCGCTTTTAGAAAACTATAAAAAGCGCAAGTTTAAAAATCTTAATTCACTACAAAAGTTAAGCCTGAATTAAGCTTTATATTAAACTTGTAAAACTATACATATACTAGCTGACCCGGCAAACGTTGTGTTGCCATATAAATGAAAAAAATGTTAAGGTTGAACAACCCTTATCACTTACGGGTTTGAAAAATAGATAGAATATTTGAAACTACGATGGTAGCAAAATCTGTCGAATCCAATGTGAAACATTCCAAAATCAACAACTACTTACGAATTAAAAATTAATTAAGCAAACTTTTTCCCACGGACTAAATTGTGAATCTAAACCATTCTCAAGTCCCCTTAAACACACACAACAAATTTCATCAAAATCAGTCCAGTCGTTTAGGAGGAGTTCAGTGGCATACACACGCACATAAGAAATATATATATAAAGATTAAAATTGTAATATAATAAGTTTTGCAATTAAGTAAGTCGTGATGTGTTCACATGATAGTACTTACATTGCCAATATTATGGAGAAATGCTGTGGAATGAAGGCTTCTCCACGCAAGATAAAGGGGAGATAGGTCATTTAGCACCGCATTATTTTCTAAGTAGCTTTTTGCTGTCGCGTGCTTGAAGCGCGCCAACTAAGTGAAGCTAGGCTTAATGGAAAAATACCCTTAGGCTAGCTTGAGTAAACTTTCCTCATGTTAAGCTATAATGTATGAAGGAAATAGTGTTAAAATATATTTATCGTTAATATCCTTATATCAAATATCGCTACGTACGGTATTTTCTATGAATAAGAAGGGTTTAGCTAGAGATTATAATTTACGATGTTGTTGGTAGACTTTACAAGTTTGACTACAAGAGAACGAAACGAAAAGTCCACGATCGTACCTTATGTTTACATAAAAAATAAGTTTGTCACTGGGTATTTACGAATATGTATGTAAAAGGCTAAAAGCACCCATCACATCCAGACCAATGGACCGCTGACCTAAAGAAGAAAGCAGCAAGTCATTGGATTCATAGAGAACAGAGCCGATTCTATGACCACCTAAGGACCTTAAAAGGTTTGGCTAATGTGTGTGGACTTATAAGAACATAATTCAAAAAACAAACGCAATTTTATGGTTCATTTTTATCAAGAGCAGAATTAAATTCTCTGTTGCATATACGCGTATATGTTTAAAGGTAGGCACAATTTGTTTCCACTTATTAAAACCTAGTTACGAATAAGGAATGTTGACTAACAAGTTGGAAACGAGTCCAATGAAGATCAGCTTCTCATTACCAAAATTGAGAAGCGCCTCTTGACACAGATCATTTTTAGATACTTGCTGTACCTATAAGTTAAAAACTATAGATACATGTAGATGTAGGTATACATTTAAATTTATATTAATACATAGATTTCAATTATGGTTACCTACTGGTCGAAAAAACGAATCGATACGATAGATACAAAATTACTTAGGAATACAAGTCAAAACTACAATTTTTGACGCGATGCTGCCTTGTTCCATTAAGCTTCACTAAAACATTTCCACATTCCTATGCATCTATTTCCGTATTCTCAAATAAAAAGCACCATAAAATATAATAATAGCAAATTGTCTCGTGGAAATAGAAGCGAGTAGATAAATAAGTCGATTAGCAGCAGGTAGGCGATCCTTCGCTCCCCATTATAAATTCTTCACACTCGGCGCAAAAACATCTTAGCGAGTGATGAGACTTGCAAATGCCCAAAGCTTTTAATATATTCTAATCGTATAGTTGACAAATGCTACTACATAACGTTCGATCGATTTGCTCTGAGTCGATTGTCATTCATGGCACAAACTCGTCTTCCTGCTAAGTGCCTTTACAAAATGTTTATGCGATTTAAATCCGCATAAAACCACAAATATGAAATGAATGGAACTTGGATCTTTATTAAACTGTTCAAGTGTTATTATGTAATAAACTTGACTAACGTTTATGTGATACCGTCAAATTAGTTTAAACTACCCTCTCAATAGGTATATTTATAGAAACTTTTTATGGCGATCAAAAGTTTAGTCTCGTAGCACATTATTTGGCAATATACATACATAAATGCATGTAAATAACAAGAGAAAGAACGAATTGCACAAAACATTCAATAAAAATTGAGTAACAAGGTTTTCCGTGACGACCGTGACCGAACTAATCAGAAAAAATGTCGCTCGCACTTTCATTATTTATTGGCTTGAATCACTTGGCCTAGATTTAATTTCGATGGCATAATTCTTTCAAAAATTTCTCTTAAATACATCTGAAAGTTGTAAACTTTCAGTTTATGCTCAGTAAGATCTTGCAACCATTTGAGGAAAGTACTAATGTTGTCAACATAGACCTCAATCACAATACGTCATTAAGTCGACACCACAAAAGCTCGCAAAGTCGCCAACTTACAATAAGCTCAGGCAGTTGAAGTACCACGGCACGTTGGATTACCATTCCATAAGAAATGGCTTAACAATTCTCATCGAAGTCTCCCAGCACAGCACACTACGCGATTTCACTATGCACAAATTGATTAAGCACTCACATATGAAACAGATTTACTGATTTCGTAGTGAGAAACTTTCCGCGAATACGTTTAGTTCGGTGTTTGTTAGGTACGTTCAATTTTTACGGCGTTCACGTGAAGACTGGCGAGGAGTGCCGCGGCGACCGACGGCGTGCGGCGTCTGCGCAGGCTTCGCGGGAAAGTTCATCGAACGTGCGCGAGTGCCTGTCGCGGACGTATTCTTATTCTGGATTATTACATACTCATTATGATTTTGTATTGCGCTGTTTCTTTTCTGATCTGTGGTCGCTGCTGCGATTGATAGTCGTGAGAAATGTGCAAATATCGACCCAAGCCTAAACGCTACAGATGAAAATGACATATAGAATCATAAGTACCTAACATTACTAGTATTTAGTCAGTAGTTCAACGGTAATAGGAGCACGTCAAGAGTTTCCCACACTTTGTAATCATTGATGAGAGTCGGAGAAAAACCTACTTAGGGGCCGTTCAAGTATTACGTAACGCAATTTTTGAAGATTTTTGACCCCCCCTCCCCCCCTTGTAACGCACCGTAACGTTTTTCTATACCCCCCCCCCCTAACGTTACGTAACACTCAAGTGTCAATTTTTACCCTAAACTCGCTAAAAAGTTATGTTATAGTTTTTATCCTTGGGATACTTTTACTTACATATTTACTTTATAATACTAAGAAATAAAACAAGAGATTTTTAATCCGAATAAGAGTAAAAACTAATAAAACATCAACTCCGAAAAAGCCGAACTAAGTCGGCTGAACCCACTCATTCAAGGGATTTCCCGTAAAACGTAAATGAAAAGGGTTGCCAATTTAGGAGTTTTAATTCCCTATTTTTTTATTAAAAAAAATGTTACGTAACGTGTATTACGGAAGACCCCCTCCCGCCCCTGTAACGCATCGTAACGTTTTACAAGACCCCCCCTCCCCCCCAAATTGCGTTACGTAATACTTGAACGACCCCTTACGTTAAAATACTTGTGAGCAATTAAAAATCAATTAAGACTAATTGGCTGCTGGCGAAAAATTGATTTCGTATGATTTACACAAGTACTTAAAATGTTTTGGTTCTAAAGGATTTCAGAATATAAAGAAAAATATTCTTAACACAACAAGTGCAATAGTTATTTTTATTTTCGCTTCCTTCCTATTATGCCTCATCTTTACTGTTTGAACCTTTATATTTTAAAAATAACACTGTAATTAAATTACACTACAGTGCAGTAATACGTATTAAGTACCTACCTATGTTCAAGAGGGGTGCAAAAAGAGTTCTCCTTGTCAGCCGGTGATGCATTGGCGACTCCTCTGGTTTTGCAAATATCCATAGGCGACGACGATTACTTTCCACCAGGTAGCCCGTCTGCTTTATCGTTAGGTACATACATCAAAAAGATGAAACGTTTTTTGAAGTATTCACGTTCACATTGGCGTTCGGTATCAATAGCAGAAATTTGTCCAATGCGCAGCCGGCCTTTTGATATGTGAAATAAGAATTTAAATCATTTTCCTTACATCGTTTATCGATTTAATTTCTTTCTTTTATGTTTTATTTGGTAGCTTCTATTGACGAGCTTTATTATTATCGAGAAAAAAATCACCTTTCTAAGTATATCGACCACAATGATCAGGCGCTTTGGTTTTGCGTTAGCCAAACGCGCCTGAATATTTACCGTCAATCGGTAAGCGAATGAATAAGTTATAAAACTTATGAAGACTTTCAAAGTTCTTATTAGATAGTTTAAATTAATTGCTCGTACTAGATTATATGTATGTAGACTACAGAGAAAAGTTAATAGAAGATCTTCTTCTTCTTTGTCGTTGCACTCTTGGTAGAGCGGTTGTGATCATTATGTTTCTTGTCTTTCCTGGGGGCCTGATGTAGTTCGCTTCACGATGTCTCGCCGATTGTTATATTGGAAAATAAGAATAATTTACTTATAACTAAGGATTCCGGATCCGCAGGTACGTTCAAAGTAGTAGGTGCTTTTAATATTTGTATAACGACTTCAAAAAATAAGAAGGCATTAATATTAATAATCCGTGCCAAACAGCTAATCCGCTCATAAGTTGTTGTGAGCAGGTGTAGTCCTACAATTCGTTATGGCGACGCGACTCATATCTAATTCAAAGCGGACTAGCAGTTTGGCGTGAACTATACTTATGTTATTTTTTTTTTATTTTTCTACACGTAGAATAATAAATATTTATTCCAATACTTTCGACAATTGTTCCTTACCTACAAGATCACCAGGTGTTATCAAATTAATAATATGGTTTATCGATTATTGTTTTAAAATGTTTGGTTTCTTCACGATAATCAGCAAAATCATAGTAAAATATATTTTTATGGAAACTAAGATCTTAACTATTATCCGAACACGTTAAGCATTTAAAAAACAAAATAAACTGAAATAAACTGTCATTGGAGCTGACATGACTTGACGTCTGTCAACTCAACAACACGGGCAGAGTGATTCGTAACTTTTGAGTTTCAAAACCTGTGTGATCGAAATCGCTTATTGTTTTCTATTATTGTTATTAAAATAAAGTATCGACAATGCCGAAGGTTTCAGGTAAGTCTTTCTTATTTATAAAACTTAGAAACTGCTAAATCATCGTTACATTTTGAGGTTAGAAATAAGTAACAAAAACCTACTTTATATTGTTGGTGTTAATATTGTTTTTTTTTCGTTTAAACCCCTAAAACATGTAAATGGATGGATATTTTAATGTGTTCTAGGTTCGTAAGTGTTGTATTTTACTGCGAGTCATCGTCTAAAAAATATGTCAAGGATGAGTCGGTCGCCATAGCCGGCATTCTTGTTTTTGTACTTTTTTTGCGATGCTACCACTTCTAGTACTTTTGTCTATTTTTATTTTACAGTAACAGTAACCTGCTCTATTTATAGCTTCGAATTTGAAAAATGAAGCATTGCTGTTAATTTTATTTCACCCACTTATTTGGTTATTGGTTATACATTCATAGGATTCGTATTATTTTATTGTTTTCGGTAATTTGCAAATTTTAGGAAAATGGCTTCCATTGATGTATTTTTCTGAAATAGATGTTGTGTATGTTAATATTATGGTTAATTGTGTATCATATAATCATATTCAAATCAGGTTTATCTCTTATTTGTTTCCATACTTATTTTTTTATACTGAGAGTGTATTAGCCAGTTTAAACAAAAAAATTAAATGTACCAGTAAAGTCCTTACATAAATAAGTCAAATATTTGCAAAACTATTTTGCATGTTCCTGTTTTTTATGTTATTATTATTATGTAAATATTTTTTTAGGAAAGACAAGGCAATTTAT
This sequence comes from Epargyreus clarus clarus, assembly GCA_014595695.2. Taxonomy (NCBI): domain Eukaryota; kingdom Metazoa; phylum Arthropoda; class Insecta; order Lepidoptera; family Hesperiidae; genus Epargyreus; species Epargyreus clarus. The sequence continues at coordinate 258,133 of JACTTY020000114.1, forward strand.
TATGAAAAATATTGTTAAAATACAACCACAATCTATAAAGAAAATTTAAGGATTTTTTAATTGAAACAACAAAATATTATAAATAAGTAGTAAAGAAAAAAATTGTTGACAAACTCATATGACAATACAAAGAGTAATTTAGATAAAAACAAAGCTACAAATGAGTAATTAAAATATTTTTTCAGTTAAAGTTAAATGGGGCAAGGAGATGTATCCAGATGTGGAGGTGAACACGGACGACGAGCCTGTGCTGTTCAAGGCACAGATCTTTGCCTTGACGGGTGTGCAGCCGGAGAGGCAGAAGGTTGTGTGCAAGGGGGTCACCCTGCGCGATGATAGCTGGGCCAACTTCAAATTGACCAATGTAAGTTTAATAACAGTACTTTTGCTCTTTTTACTTCTTTATACTATTATTTCTATTGTACCATTGTAAGACATAAGTAAGACTTATGCAAATGTTTAGACATTTTTTTTTAATTATTGAAGTAGCAAACAAGCATGCATTAAATCTGGTGGTAAGTGGCCATGGGCATCTGTAGTCAACCTCAGATAAGATTAGAATCCTACCTGAGGTCAGCTTGAATTATCTGTGGGTTTGGCGCCCATAAACCATATCACTACATTATTGTGAAAGTAAATTGTTTTTTACATTACAGTACATATAATAGACATTCAGCTTTGATTAAGAAGCTCTTAACACTGAATTTGAATTAGTTTTGTGATTATTTATAAAAAAAATCTGTTAGTTTTCAAATATATTGTGTGTTATTTAAGCTGATTCACTGTGTATTGTTGTTTCCGAAATAAAAAAAAAACAATTTTCCAGAATGCTCTGGTGCTAGTAATGGGAAGTAAAGAGGAGGACGTGCCAGCAGCTCCCGTAGAGCAGACGAGATTTGTGGAAGACATGAATGAGGCAGAACTGGCTACTGCTGTAAGTAGAGATTGAAATAGATGTTATAAGCTTTTTAAGCCTATATTTTATATATGTGCAATGAAGTACTTTAACAAAATGATCATGGGATAATTGTTATTTTAATTAGATGGCAACTTATGTCCATTAGCAATAATAAGTTTGAACAAATTTTTCTTCATTTTAATTGTATAATACAATTTCAAACATTGGTAGAAAAAAAATATGACTAAAGGGTATTGGTACCAAAATTATTAAAACAAAAAGTGTTGAAATATGGAATTGAATTGTTTACATCTTTATACAACAAAAGACAAGTCATTGTGTTGGCAGCTTCCCAAATTTTTATAATGTCAGATGTATCTACTTAATAAGAAATATGCATTGCAATAGCTAAATATGCCAAGTCGTATAGTAACAGTCTGCAATCTTGTGATATGTTATAGCACCACCTATTTCTGCCTAATCACAGCAGTGTTAAAAGCTGCTGTGTTTTCCTTTGCCTTACCATACAAGGCAAACATAGTAATATAAAAAAGTACTTATGAACATAGATTAGGGGAGGGAGTGTTGAGGGTTTAGGAGTTCAGAATACTATTGATTAATATTGATTTAGGTATATAATTTTATTTTTTACAGTTGGATCTCCCGGAAGGTCTGATCAATTTAGGCAACACCTGCTACATGAATGCCACAGTGCAATGCCTAAAGACTGTACCAGAACTCAGAAATGCACTTCTCAATTATGATGCATGTAAGTAATGTATGTTAATTTTGGTTACTTACAAAGTGTTTGTATTACATGGTACTCTATTTCCTCCTTTGATAATGTTATGAAATAAATGCTTTTTTTTTGTCTTATGTTTGAGTAAAATTTTGATTAGTTTCATTATAGACAAAATAAAACCAAACATAGAAACAAACGTAAATACGGAAATAATAATCGGGAATGTTATTTTATAAGATCAATTTTGTTTTTCACTTATTTATAAAGAGTCCGACATAGATATAAAAATTATTTCAAGTTTAGTAAATAAAAGCCATTTTGTCATCAAAGTTAAATATATTGAATTTTGAAATAAGAATATTTTATAACAACAAAAGATTAACATTAATAGAACCCATAAAATTCATGTAATATTGAATAGAAGCACTTAAATCCTATTCACGTTGGAGATATTGATTTGTTCTGTAACTGTATGTCTAAATCTGCGTGAGACAACTATTTAATCTCAAATTGTGTTTTAAATGCGTGTGAGTATCTTATATTATTTGTCTATCAGCGTCCGGCGGCGGTACGGCGGGTGGGTTGACGGCGGCGCTGAGCGAGACGATGCGCGCGCTGGAGGGCGGCGGCGCGGGCGCGTGCGCGGCCGCCGCGGCACGACTGCTGCAGGTTAGTGATGGGACGATGTGAATGAGTGAATGATTTTAATGAGATTCTAGGGAGGAGGAATACTCCTCCTCCCTAGATTCTCATTAATCCATACATCCATACATAACATATGGCCAATCATCCTCGACATACGTCGAGGATGTTTGGCCATATGTTTGTTTTTATGATTGGATTTCGAGTGTACCTGTTATCGACACATGATGGTACTTTTGTTAAAATCTGAAATCCGAATCCAAAGCGTTTTCTAGCTAATTTAATAAATTGTTATCTATAACATTAGTAATAATTCTTTCGAAAAAACATAATTATTTACATATTAAAAATATAAAAATATATAAAGAAATCATCCCTTATTTTCTGATTCAATCTTTTGAATATTTGGTGAACGTCATTCGGTTGATGTTATGATCCCTGAAATCGGACCAAATATAAATATCATACATCTCTATTGCAGGCGTTGCACGCGGCCGCGCCCCGTTTGGCCGAGCGCGGTGCGGGGGGCCAACTGGCGCAACAAGACGCTTCGGAGTGCTGGACCGAGATCGTGCGTGCTTTGCGTATGCGACTGCCCATCGCGCCCGCGCCTGATAGGTAAGCTTAGTTATGTAATAACACTCGCCAAGCAATGACGAATAGACGCAAGTAAAAGTGTGTAAATACTAGTAAATAGCCTACTCGGCTGTTTTCTCCAAGATTCTTGTCCGTTTACCGCAGTGTATAGGTGGTCGAATCATGGGTGATTCTAGAGATTCCACTGCAATACCTATTTGTGCCTAAAAACAGCAGTGTTAAGTGCTAGTATGTTCCACTTTCATGAGTGTGGTAAGAGCAAACTTTTCCGAGGCATTCCAGAGTCTTCAGGGGTCAACTGTAGCGAACCTCAGTTTAGAATCTAATCTTATCGTGGGTTGATTATAGATGTTCATGGGCGGCAGTGGCCACTTACCTTCTGGTAAACTGCATACTCATATGTTCGTTTAATATTGTTAAAAAAAAAGTATTTTCATTGCAAATCAAAATATTAGGTGTTATTATTCGTAAGCAGTTTCTATATACACATTAGTGCAGCTGTCCTTTACAAGTTGTATTCACTCAATTCCTAAACAATAAATGTCTAATATACGCTTTTCTTTAATATCCAATTTATGTTCCAGCAAATCCCTAATTGAGCAGTACTTTGGCGGCACTCTGGACGTTGAGTTGGTTTGTAGCGAGGCGGACGAGCCGCCCACGCGCACGAGTGAGACCTTCCTGCAGCTCTCCTGCTTCATCTCGCAGGACGTCAAGTATCTGCAGTCTGGCTTGCGATCGGTGAGATTATGTTCATTTAGAAGGTGGTAGAACTCTTTGTGGTTTGACTCCGGCGGCACCACCGCCACACCTATTTCTGCCTCATAACAGCAGTGTTAGGCGCTGCTGTGTTCCGGTTTGAAGGGTGTGGTAAGGGAGACAGACTTTTCCGACGCGTTCCAGCTTAGTCCTCAGGGGTAGCGGCGCATCTGTGGCCGACCTCCTGTTCATGGGCGGCAGTAGCCACTTACCATCAGGTGGACTGTATGCTTGTCTGCTACTCCTATATTATAAAATAAAAAAATATGTACAGGCTGCATAAATTTATGTAAGACCTCTTCTAACAATGTTTAATGATTGCTATCAATGATAACCGGCACCAAAGGATTTATTGGGTTTAGAATCAAAATTGGGATGCTACATTATGCATCAAAGGGCAATTAACATACATGGTAACTCAATCAACTCCAGACCGCCCCTGACATTGTTTAACTCTGTAGATAGGTTCAGATCTTCACAGGTTGTGCATGTCATGCTATTTTATGTAAGTAAGTAAATAAATGTAAACCTTATTTTAAATAACTGAATAAGATAATGATAATTGAAATTGTTTATTTGCAGAAAATGGCTGAACAAATTACAAAAATGTCTGAAACATTGGGAAGGGATGCGGTGTACACTAAAACAGTAAGTATTAAAGCCAACTTGTAAAACAATCTAAAAATAGCGCCTTTTGCTATGAAATACAGACTTGCATTATGTATACATCTGACACAGACATCATACTTATCCGAGGCATTCCAGTTAAGTCCTCAGGGATAGCGGCACATCTGTGGCTGACCTCAGTTAGGAATATCTATCCTATCTGGGGATAATTACAGAGGTCCATAGGCAATAGCTACTTATCATCAGGCGGGCTGCATGCTCGTCTGCTACTCCTATATTATATAAAAATAAATAAATCATCTCTTATCCGCAGAGCAAAATCAGTCGTCTGCCAGCCTACCTAACGGTCCAGTTCGTTCGTTTCTACTACAAGGAGAAGGAGTCGATCAACGCCAAGATACTGAAGGACGTGAAGTTCCCGCTCGAGCTGGACGTGTACGAGCTGTGCTCGCCTGAGCTGCAAGAGCGACTCACGCCCATGAGGACGAAGTTTAAGGTATTTTGTGCATAGTAACGTATTGTCCTGGCAGGGTCGCCATGGGATGACGTGGGAGGTGTAAATTATACGCACCTATTCACTAAACAGGGGTTATCCTAACAACACATTCAATGTGTCCTATAACTATGCATTGTAGGTACATCTAAATACGTCACACTATATACCAGTATGATGTCGGCCTACAATAGCAATATATTTATTAATTTATCTATGCACATATATTATCAAATAAAATATTAAGTAATGTAAAATAATACTTTATTCGATTATATCCATATTTTTATATTGTCAATCAACAATTTGGTTGCCTGGAGACTTAATATGTAACATATATTTTTTTCTTTTTTATATAATATAGAAGTTGCAAACAAGCGTGCAAATCACCTAATGCTGTAGAGTTGAAATATATATAAAAACCCATAACATTTATTTCCAGTTTGCAATTATTGTTTGTGTGTTCGTGTGTGTCCATGTCACCCACGACACAGGGAATTTCAGTGTGGGTTGTGAGTGCAGAGAGCTTCCAATTTTTGCACATAATTGTAATGTATTTTGTCAGGAGTTAGAAGATGCGTCCATTGAGACATCTGGCAACTCGAAAAACAAAAACCACGGTGATAGTAAAAAAGACAGCAGAAGAAAAACGATTGTGCCATACTGGTTTGAAAATGGTTGGTATAACTGTATTTTCTGATTTATATTTTATTAATTGCAAATAGCATTTAAAAAAAATCGTGGCTTTTCTTTTACTTTTAAATACCTAAATACTAAAATTATCACGTCCTATTTAAGCTGGTGAAACGTTATATTTAGGTAAACTTTGTTTACGTCTTGCATTAGGATAAGGACCCTAAGTGGCCGTGATACAATGTTATCATTTGATTAATAAAATAATGCTACGTTGTGTATGATTAGACGTGGGCAGCAACAACAGCGGCTACTACCGCTTGCAAGCCGTGCTGACGCACCGCGGCCGCTCGTCGTCATCGGGGCACTACGTGGCGTGGGTGGCGCGCGGCGACTCCTGGCTGCGCTGCGACGACGACAGCGTCGCGCCCGTGCCCGAGGACGAGGTGCTCAAGCTGAGCGGCGGAGGTACGTGTGTTGTGGCGGCAGTGACGTCAGCACTGCGCGGCGACGACAGCGTCGCGCCCGTGCCCGAGGACGAGGTGCTCAAGCTGAGCGGCGGAGGTACGTGTGTTGTGGCGGCAGTGACGTCAGCACTGCGCGGCGACGACAGCGTCGCGCCCGTGCCCGAGGACGAGGTGCTCAAGCTGAGCGGCGGAGGTACGTGTGTTGTGGCGGCAGTGACGTCAGCACTGCGCGGCGACGACAGCGTCGCGCCCGTGCCCGAGGACGAGGTGCTCAAGCTGAGCGGCGGAGGTACGTGTGTTGTGGCGGCAGTGACGTCAGCACTGCGCGGCGACGACAGCGTCGCGCCCGTGCCCGAGGACGAGGTGCTCAAGCTGAGCGGCGGAGGTACGTGTGTTGTGGCGGCAGTGACGTCAGCACTGCGCGGCGACGACAGCGTCGCGCCCGTGCCCGAGGACGAGGTGCTCAAGCTGAGCGGCGGAGGTACGTGTGTTGTGGCGGCAGTGACGTCAGCACTGCGCGGCGACGACAGCGTCGCGCCCGTGCCCGAGGACGAGGTGCTCAAGCTGAGCGGCGGAGGTACGTGTGTTGTGGCGGCAGTGACGTCAGCACTGCGCGGCGACGACAGCGTCGCGCCCGTGCCCGAGGACGAGGTGCTCAAGCTGAGCGGCGGAGGTACGTGTGTTGTGGCGGCAGTGACGTCAGCACTGCGCGGCGACGACAGCGTCGCGCCCGTGCCCGAGGACGAGGTGCTCAAGCTGAGCGGCGGAGGTACGTGTGTTGTGGCGGCAGTGACGTCAGCACTGCGCGGCGACGACAGCGTCGCGCCCGTGCCCGAGGACGAGGTGCTCAAGCTGAGCGGCGGAGGTACGTGTGTTGTGGCGGCAGTGACGTCAGCACTGCGCGGCGACGACAGCGTCGCGCCCGTGCCCGAGGACGAGGTGCTCAAGCTGAGCGGCGGAGGTACGTGTGTTGTGGCGGCAGTGACGTCAGCACTGCGCGGCGACGACAGCGTCGCGCCCGTGCCCGAGGACGAGGTGCTCAAGCTGAGCGGCGGAGGTACGTGTGTTGTGGCGGCAGTGACGTCAGCACTGCGCGGCGACGACAGCGTCGCGCCCGTGCCCGAGGACGAGGTGCTCAAGCTGAGCGGCGGAGGTACGTGTGTTGTGGCGGCAGTGACGTCAGCACTGCGCGGCGACGACAGCGTCGCGCCCGTGCCCGAGGACGAGGTGCTCAAGCTGAGCGGCGGAGGTACGTGTGTTGTGGCGGCAGTGACGTCAGCACTGCGCGGCGACGACAGCGTCGCGCCCGTGCCCGAGGACGAGGTGCTCAAGCTGAGCGGCGGAGGTACGTGTGTTTTGGCATGGTTACCGTCAACACACGCGGTGAGTGAGGCAGGATTGTTAAGAAGGTAGAAACAACACCAAACTTCTAGTCCGATCGAAATATAGAAACGAGTCACGGCGCAACAGCAAATTGTAAATATTGACGGGACGAAGATAGCGCGGGACCCCCCGGCACCCGTCCGCTGCCCGCTCTCGCCCACTGGTACATAGCTGCATTAGTTTGCCCTTATGTTGCTACGGAGTATATGTTCGACCGCATTGGCTCTCTGAGTACATTTGCGCACAATAACTTAAGAGCGGACTAGAAGTTTGGTGCGGATTATAGTAGATATGTACCCAGTAGCAGTGGAGTGGTGCGTACAGGCAACAAGTAGTCTTTTATTTACAAAGTATATCTCGTAAAGATGGACTGTAAATAAAATAATAATAATATATTACAGGTGACTGGCACTGCGCGTACCTCCTGCTGTACGGCCCCAAGATCCTGGAGATCCCCGAGGAGGAGGAGGAGGAGCCAATGGTGACAGACGCACCGGAACCCGCCGGGAACCCGCCCACTGCGCTCGCTTAGTTCACACTTCAACAAGGCTGAAACGCTTGTTCAGTCTAGGAATGAGAATGTACCCGCTGCCGAACTAAACGCACATTGATATGAAGGAGTTTAAGGAGTCTGTGAGCAGGGAATTATCGGGACTAGTGGCGCCACCAATGTATTACGAACACTGTTTAACTGAACTGTGTAAAAGTCGATGGGAGGGTAGTTGTTTTGTCGGTTATCCTGTCTAGAGGGTAATACCAAGAGTTTGTACATTTTTACCTTTGCTGCTTGCCGTTTTTCACCATATTGGTCATTGGTTAGGAATGCATACTAATGATATTTTTTTATCGATATTGAACCATTACCATTAAGATATTATCATTAAACGTGTTAAAAGTTTTGAATCATCGATAATATCGCGTGATTGCGCGATTTCACCTATTGATATTTATGGGCCTTCGATACTAATATCAACTATGGTATCCATAATTTCGTACGTTTGTGCATAGTTCTAGTGACTAGCGTGAGGAAAAGTAGATGAATTGTTCCAACTTACTTACAGAACAGAATCTCTCATTAACACTCCTGTTACAAATTAACCATAATAGTGGTTTCGATAATTATATATTTTCTTTCAATCTCACAAATCACAAACTGATGGGCGGCTATAAGTCTCATTCCTAGGCTATTCTAAACATAAGTACTATTTTCCGTTCGTGCTGTATAATTATATTTAGTTAACTTGTTAGATGACCCCGGAAAATGTCTCGCTCGATACTGTGACTCGATTGGTGATTATGTTATAAATAAAGTAGATATTTTAAATTGGTCTCTCATAGATATACTTATTTGTTATTTTCAATATCAAACCCCGTTTTTTATAGCTATAGGAATGCATTTAAAGATTACATAAATAATACAACTTTTGCTGTTAAGAGGCGTTATATTAAGTTGGCAGCTAAATTCCCGCCATTTTTTATATATCTTATGTTTTAAATTAGTTGAACGACGACGTTGTGTTCTCCCAGTTAAATATTTATTCTTGTTGTAGACAAGTAAGCGCCTATGCGGAGTTTCGTTCAATACTGCTGCAAAATTGAAAATTTGGTTGAATGTTTTTTTTCAATTCAAAACCAAGTGATTTCTACCAAAGAGATTAAAAACCATGCTAATTTGGCGGGAGCTTACTTGCCAACTTATTAAAATATCTTGAGACCATATTACATGAGAAATAATAAACATAGCAATGAAATTACTTAAGAAATGGGAGTTTACTTTTACCAATTCTGAGTGTCGCAAAATGCCGATACTATTGTCTATAGTCCTCTCAAAGGAACGTGTATCCTTCACTTAGCACATTGAAACATTTATAAGAAACAATATATGGTACATTGGTTTTATTTATAACAAAAGAAGACTTATACTTTAAAATAAGTTATTTAGTCTTATCAAATATTTAATCTTGTTAGTAGACTTACATTGTTTTGTAAAAGTTACAGTATCTAATAATTTATTGGCTGAGCGAGATTTAATATAATTTATTGTGAATAAGGCATTTAAAATGCTGCTGTTGATCGCTTAGGCGCTTTGATTTAATTAGCATTTCTCATCGTCGTATGTTCATTATACAGAATGTATTGAATTTTATAAGACTAATTAAATTTACTAAACAATTTACTTAATAAAATTAAATAAATTTGATAAAATGATCGCGGGCTTTAATTGTAGTTCTTAGTAAATCTTGTAACTAGAGAGGTTATTCACTCCATGTAAATAGTGGGTTTACCAGCTGTTTTGGTCTATATCGGGAAAGTTCGTGTATTAAATATTAAATCACTATTATAATTCACTAATGTAAAGGCCCTCTAGTACATGATATATTTTTCCTCCTGGAAGTGCATTGAACTCACGGAGCGGTTTCATTTGCCTACCGAAGTATTTAAAATTTGTCAAGCTTTGGGAGGAATAACATTAGATTAATTGACTTATAATAACAGGCATATGGCGCATTCAAAACAATACAAACTGTTGAATAAAGCAACACCTCTGGTTTGTTCGATTAGTAGCCACCGCGCCTCGCTGTTAAGGAAGCGCCCGTAAACTTGGCAGACCGTCACATGACACGGAAATTAATTCCTCTATGAAAATAGTAAGTAACGTCTACGTACATTTCCATATTCTACGCGTTGTGGTGGAAAACGCTCAGTGAGATCGGGGCTTTGGGTACGCTTTAAAGTCACCGTTTATAATTAAAAGAGAATCGAATCGATTTTATCTATAACCTTTGACGTGTAATAAATATTATTTATCTATATCTATCTAATGACGATATCCATAGATTACACCTAAATTATGTCAATTAATTACGATCCCAAAGTAGAATATGTGATGAGTAAATGTGAATATATAATGTTATTGTATACATACATACATATTATATACAAAACGAGCTGTGAACATTATATTCTCAAATAAATAACGCCTATTATCACTAATCAACAAGTGCTTCTGGAATCTATGTTGATATTTCTAAAATAAAGTATACGAGATGTTTTTGGAGTACAAGTGTCGATGGCTGAAGAGCATATTAGCGTTCGCAGCAGGGTTTGCTTTAGGACATCTGTATTACATATATTTATTGAGAGACATACCGTTTCCCTATCAAATGAGATTCTATGGTTGGTTAGTTCTAAGTCTTCTTTTAGGTAAGTAATTTTGGAGCGCGACTCTTAAATATTTTTTTAAACTGATCTCTCTATGTACAAGTCATTTTAGGTCTCAGGCTGAGCTTGAATTTCCCCCAACAAATATAAGGAAAGTATATAACACGTTGCTTCAATGGGCCTGTACCATAGATATATTATCCTACTGACGTAGGGGCCTGTACCTATGAAATGGTATTTGTTTATAAAATAGTAACTATAATTGATTTAACAGTATAAGTAGTACAAAAGAAAGTATAGTGAATAAAAGGCACATCGAGTGATCTAAAGAGACATGACCAAATTATAAATAAAATCTCAGATAATAATTACATATTAAATCGGTGTTTTATTCGTACTTTCATTTTAGGTATTGGTAACGTCATATCGATACAGTTGAGATGTATATCGCTGCTACTGTTGCCCATGTATTGCGGAAAGCCTGGCCGAGGCGTGCTAAAAGCCGTCGTTCTTATTTACGTTATTGCTGGTAGTCTGTATACTTATTAAAATTCTCTTTAAGAGCCGGTATATATACCAGAAGAGTTACACATTAACGCAAAGAAGCACATTACTACATTTTTCAAACGCCAATTTTATGTACATTTTTTGATCGCGGATCAAACCCAGAACACTCTGCGTCTTCGACCGATATGTTGATCGTTGCGCCCTGCGGGTATTCAAAATAAATTGTCATTTTCTTTATGATGGACGTACATGGCGAGAATACCTAGTTGGTAAAATAATGTTCGTTATTTATAAATAGTATACGTTCTTGTTTTTTGAGTACACTTAATCTTTGTGTAGGTCCTGTAACAAATATGGGATTAAACGCTAAGGAAGTTGTCCGAGTTTTTGCTTGCAGTGCTGAATTGTCGTATAATCTCACAAAGACGAAATATTCCATGGTAGCTGGCCCGTTGAAGATAGCTTTATTTGGGTTAAAGCCTGAAATCGCTGAGCTTAAAGATACCTTCAGGTTTGTATGAAAACCCTTAAACGGCGTAGAGATCTTGTGACAGACGTAGGCTCTATCGATCCATAGTCCATGCACCAAATATGTTCAATTCAAAACAAAGTTTGCCATTATCGAATCATTTGCCATCATCGATGTGATAAAAGGAATGTATCGCAGCTTTAGTAAGATATTTGAGAAAATTATTAATGTCTTTTATTTTGTTGTAAAGTTTGTTTTTGAAGAAATCTGCAAATGTGTATTCTAGAAAATAGAATATCTTAAATGGACGCATATTAATATGTAATTTAAAGTTTCGTTATGTTTTGCATTTACAAAGGTCTATTCAGAAAGTAACGGGTCCGATTCAACACGAAATCGAAGATTTTACAGAGCAAGAAAAGATTAGAATAGGGAATGATCACATTGATGTTATGCTCGGGAACTCGTATCGGTCTAATGTTATTGATAAAAAATATAGGTAAGCATTTAAGGCTTAGGTAAGCATTTGTGATTTAATAACATAAAACTGTTCCAATTTCCCCATAACAATCCGTGATCAACATGTACCATGATATTATGTGCTTTTAAAATATGTATGTGTACCGGATGTTTTTGTGGTAGGAAGCTAGAACTAACATTTACATACCTACTTACTTCTATTAGTAGGTACCCGTTTTAGCAATTGCATTACGTTTCCCGCATTGAGTGGCTGCATTTAAAGTCCAAAAGTAACTGCGACAGCTGCTCATAATCCGAAAATTAACTAAATCGTCGATTGCCTATATAAATAGTAAGTAGTTGAAGCTGTGGTGCCGCAGGAACCGTACCACGTATGACTACCGTAATTCGCGTAAATAGCGTTTCCTAACACCAGCCATACTTATTTGTAGCTTAAGAACAAGTGACAAAGAGGAACTACTGCATCAAAATAAATACTTGAAGAAAACCGAATATCGCTGTGAACACCAAATGTCACAAGGCGTCTACAATTGCTTGAGGGCATTTACCTTGCTTTACAATGTATGCTGTTATGTCCGTAGCGAAGATCCTGTGGCATTCTGTCAACCCCTGAGACTTCCATATGCTTGCAACTTATCATATCTGGAAGATAACTTCACGTGTAATAGTTTAAGACAGGTATGTATTCTAAGGCCAATAGTGTACAAAATAGACTCTTAATTTAGCTATTATATACTATCTACCACACGTAAAAGTGGCTTTCGAATATTGATCTCAATATTGTTCCAAAAAAAAAATACTGTGCATATGATTCTGATAATAAAATAACTCTTGATAATTTACAGGTTGATCCAGGACTAGGAGAAGGTTACGCGTTTCTTAAAAGAATAAAAAATGAGTTTACTAGAAACCCTAATTGTATAAAAATGCAAAACAAAATATCTTTTGTGCAAGACTTGTATGATAATCAAGTAAGTTAGGTAGGGTATTACCAACTGTCCCAAACCGAGACGAACCCGGACGCGGGCAAACGCTGTCGGGTCTGCGGACGAGTGCTATTAGCGTACCCGTGGTCCCGACAAAGAGGGTTCAGAGGAACACCGTGGGGTTTTAGCCGGTAAGAGTCCGGCATATCCTCTCCACTGCCCCCGCAGCTGAGAGGAACCCATGAAGGGTTTCCCCACGAAAAAAAAAAAAAGAAAACAAGGGTATTACCAACTGTAGGAGTACTTCTACGTCATATACGTGACTGACACATTTTTTTAGATATATACAGGTGAATTTTTCAAACGGGCCTTCAGGGCCAAATCCGAAACTATAAGGATTAGCGAAAAATGCTGAAAGGAGTTACGAGGCCGACTATGTTAAATACTAAAACTGCGTCATTATATTTTTTATATATCTTTATCCCTGACCGAGAATCGAACGAGTTCATTTTGATAAAAAATACATTCTCTATATTATTATAAGGGTCAAATTCTGGGAAGTAATGTTATGGGACAAATTAAAGGAAAAGGAAAATTTTGAAGAAAATACATTTTTTTCATACATTGGCATACAAATCCTTAAGGATTATACATAGCACATGACTTATGTATAATTCTTTAGGACAACAAGCATTCAGCTCACCAGATGGGTACTGCTGTCATGGTAATCTGTAACCAACTCTATATACAGTAGATAAATTAGAACACAGCAGCATTTAATACTGTTATTAGATAGAAATAGGTGCCACGAATCTCCAAATTCATCTGTCTACTAATTGTTCTCTAATAAAAGGGCCTTCATACACAATATCTATCTATAACTAAATTCTACATCTTCATTATATTTTAGGATGCAAAAGAAACTGGGAAACTAGTGATGCATGCGTTTAAACAGAAAAACATGATAATGCAATCCGTCATCACTGTAGTCAACATTTGCCAGGCTTTGATTTTCTTTCGTATAGTTTTCGCTGCGCAGAATTACCACGATTTGTATCTCACTAACATAGAATTTGATAACGTTTACGTTACCAGTCGATTTAAAAGAATAGATTTGAAAAGACAGAAGAGAGATAAGAATTCGTTGCTCCCTTTGAAAAAGGTATGAGTAATCGGCTGTTGTTCAGTTTTTTATCTTTAGTCGATTTATTATTCATTCATGTCTCGAATATGTTTACCTGGTATTTATAAGTAGGTAATCAATCTGGTAATCATTTTCTGTAAAAATCCTACGTAAAAACCAACCAAACAAACCAAACATTAATGTACGTACCTATAGCTTTCTTGGAAGTGGTTGTTATTTCTTGGTCCTCACAAAACTGTAAGGTTTAACTACTGTAATGATTGATGATATGTTCGGGAGCAGTAAAAATAGCACGGTTTAAAAATGTGTACCATCACATATCTTGGTCTTTTTTTTATAATATTGGAGTAGCAGACGAGCATACAGTCCACCTGATGGTAAGTGGCTACTGCCGTCCATGGACATCTGTAATCAACCCCAGATAGGATTAGATATTCCCACCTGAGGTCGGCCACAGATGCGCCGCTACTCCTGAGGACTAAGCTGGAACGCCTCGGAAAAGTATGTCTCCCTTACCACACCCTTCAAACCAGAACACAGCAGCGCTTAACACTGTTGTCATTAGGTAGAAATAGGTGTTGCGGTGGTGCCGCCGGAGTCGAACCACAAAGGGTTCTACCATCTTCTAATTTATTTATTTTTTGGAATATAGTTATGTTAACTTAAGTCATTGAGGAGCTATTAAGTACCTCATGACTAAATAAGATTACGTTATTAACCAGATGGAAAGAAACAAATACGTGGATGTCCATTCGATGTCATACATACCATCAGAGCGAAGTAATTTGTTGACGCAAATGCTCAAAGTGATGCTAGAAGTGGTGACGGCCACCACCTTTGTGATGCTCGACCGCCTGTTCTTTGAGGCTCTGGACGTTGTCAGACAACATGCTGGGCAGGAATCCCAACAAGAGATGGGTGATTTTAAAATCGAGGTTATTTAATTAAAAGTTTAATAAATATGATGAAATTATTATAAGCAGGTAAAGAAAACGCACGCACGTAAAGAAATACGTTCCTACATTATCACAAAATCTTAACTACGGCCGTTCTTTTTTTGTTCGACGAATATTCTTCTTCTGTTTTTTATCAACACCACGTACTTTACAAACTGTTTTCTATCTTACGCTCGTCATGTACATTTATCCGTGAGTACATGTAATAAGTAAATTCCATCTCAAATAACAATTCTGTAGTAGATCTCACAATAAATCCTACATAACGCAGGTTAAAGGGACAGGTTCATTAGCCGAGATGGTCCGCAAAGTGCTCGATGGTTTAAGGAACCCCAGGATGATCAAGCGGGTCACCAATGTGTGCCTGCCAAGACCTCGCGCGATGCCCAGTATCTACTACTTCAAGATTTACGGTGGATATTTGTGGATACTGCTCTTGCTGTATCTTAACCCTTATACGCTGCGATTGCGAAGGTTAGTATATTGTATGTTAAATTAATATCAATTTGAATATAAATCGATTTTTATTAGTAGGTATATAGGTTTTCGGCTGCCTTAGAAGTGATATGACGATAAATATAAGCATTTTTTGAGCATTTAATTGAAGAGTAAAATAATTGTTATTTATTGGATTAACTTCGCACTGTGTTAATAAATTTTCATTGAATTTACAAAAGCCACTAAAATAAATAAAACTTCTAAAATTTTGGCTTGCAAAAAGTTCCTTAAATGAACCACTGTTTTATGAGAATACATTTTCAAATACAAACTTCACAGACTGATCTGCAGTTATTTCTATCCAAACCGTGAAAAGCAGCGCATATTGCACCTCTACAACGATATATTGAAGAAGAGATTGAAAATGCAAAAGACTTTACGAAGAATAGCGGTGCGAACGGTTCGCGCTCATTATCTCTCCGGGGAAAATTTGCTAAGTCTGAGGATAAGGTACCCTCAGGTGCTTGGGTGGCTGGCGATCCTGCCAATGGCAAGGATGCAGTGTATGATATGCGGGGATACAGAACCAAGGAATGGTGAGTAATATTAACTATTTATTTTTTATTCTTCACCATATGAGTACATTCATCTTTGTCGGAAAATCTGGATTAGTACATATTGGGTATTTAGTGTTGAGAATTTTCAGTAGTCCTCCATCAATCCGCAATGGTGCAGCAGTGAAGTACGTTTCAGGCCCTTTTTTGTCAGAAGAGACCCGTTCCCAGCTGTAGGACATAAATGGGCTCAGTCAATACACAGTTCGGAACAGACAGTGTATTGAGGGAAATAATCATATGAACTTAAAAAATACTTTACATTTACATTCTTACTGATTTTGCTTGTCTATAACCAGGTCCATCGTATCTAGAGGGTTGGTATTCGTGCACATCGTCAAAGTGTCCTTTCGTGTACTGTGCGGAGTGCTGGCGCGAGGCGGGCGGCCGCTGCCTCGCTTGCGACCCGCGCCTGGCGCAGCTCAGCGACGTCGACTCTATCACTGATGATGAACCACCTCGTTATTGAAATCGTATTTCATCCGGCATAAGCGCTCAGGTGGATGATGAACCTCCTTATTGAAATGATCCTGTATTGGTCCGGTAGCGTACTGGTGGAACGCGTACCTTCGTGTTTGCAATATTGTGGAGTGAGCTAGTTGTTGAGTAAAGTTCTTTTAGTGGCTAGATAATTAGTAAAACTATTTTCACTTTTGTGATATTGTGGAGTCTAGCAGTTTTCTGATATAAAATATTAAAATAGAAGCAAATTATAACAAACATTGATTATCCTATTTTGGCCGAATAGTATGTTTCTTAGTTGTTTATGAAAAATGACTACAGACTGCGAGAATGTTAGCTTTAGGCAAGAAATAAAGAAAACTACAAAAGTTTAGAGTAGTTTTATTCAAAACAAGCCATATTCTAATTGTTCTCCGACAGAGAGGTTACTGACGAACTGGATGTTATCCGCCACGTCGTTGCACAGTTGCGCCAGCCCAGTCAGCTGCTCATTCTCTTGAGGACTGAATGTGTAAACCAGCTGTAAATGGAACAAGAACTTGGTATAGGTACTTATACAACAGAATATATGTACATATTATGCGCTCTACTCAATTGATTAATTGAATTTGAAAGCTGGTATTTCAGAAGCTGTAGAGCACTATAAGTTAATAAATAATTATACTAAAATCTAGATTTCAGAATACCTACTTATGTAGTATACCTGTGTAGGAGGTATCATTTATATCTTAACGGCTTAAAGTTGAAAAAACTTTTTCTTCAAATAAACGTAAATTATACGTAATATTTTTCATGCAATCAATATCTATAATTAACACGACGGTGAAATACAATTGTTTTTAAGGAAAACTAATCTGGCTTACCTACTTACGTTATAAATAAAATGTAAGGTACCTACCGAAAGAAATTCGTCGTAAGTCACCCAACCATCAGTATCAGTGTCAGCTTCATTAAACTTTTCCTTCCTCAATTCCATTGAAGTCTCGTCGCCTAGACTCTCCAAAACTGCGCAACTAAGCAATGTCAACAGAGTAAGTCCATTTATTTCAATTGTGAATAATGCTTTATTTTTTTTTTGCGCCAAAATGCGACATTTTCATATCGTGTTGCATACTTATGTCGAACGGTAAGAGACTTTTCTAATTTCCAAGCTTTTTAATTATAAGCATAGGAATAGCAGACAAGCATGCGGTCCACCTGATGGTAAGTGGCTACTGCCGCCCATGGACGTTTGTAACCAATCCCAGACAAGATTAGATTCCGCCCTAAGGTCGGCGACGGAAGTGCCTCTACTCTTGAGGATTAAGCTGGAATGTCTCGGAAAAGTCTCCTTTAGTACACCTAAGATATATTCTAATTCTTAAACCTTGTTTTATATGTCAGATTGAGTGTAGGTAAATGAAGGAGAGATAACATTTATAAAATGAACTAACAAATCATCGAATCCGAGCATCCCATTAGATTGGTTGTCGAATAGCAGAAACAGGCTGTGGAGGTTCGCGATGGTCACCTCGTTCCAGCCCGGAAACTTTTCCACAACCTTCTGCATGCTCCAACGACGATCTTGCTCTTTCATTTCCTATTCAAACAAAAATAGTTTCATAAAACTAATTAAATCCTTGCGGTGTATTGCGTTGCAATCTTAGATGAGTTAAAAAAAAAACTTGAGTGTATTTTACTCATCTAAGGTTGCAATGAAAAGTCTTAGCTAAGCAGAAGCATGTGACGTAGTATTATTATAGTAGAGCGTGAAACTGCTCTTATTAAGCAGAAATATAAGAGTTCAACCACATAATATGGTTCTACTTGTAAAATATCTGATAAAGATCCTAAACATGATATAAAACTACTTACCTAACCATTACTAGAGTTTGACCACAAACGCGTTCAGCCGTTGAGAATTTTGTTGTAGGTACCTAAGTTTACCTAACGCTCTAACGCTTCATAATGATTTTTAACTCACCATATATTTTAAGCCAGAAATGAACAATACAGAAAGAAGTACCTAATTATAGTCACCGAAATTGAAAAACATGTTTTACGGTAAACATTCCTGTTGTTATAAACCAAAGTAATAAGAAAAGGTAATGATGGATGTATGAGACAAGTAATATTTTAGCTACTCATAACGAGTAATTCTATCACCTACAAATACCTGATTATATTGTCGCTGTTCAGCCAACCTCTTGTAAAAGAGCTCCACTAACTTATCATAGTCCGTCATGGGTGCTTTCTGTTTTTCCGACACTTGTTTCATTGGCTCGCCTATAAAATATTATTTGCAAAAATAATAGCACATTTTTTTAACGTACCTACTTTAGTATATTATTTTGTGTTTTATATATTTTATGGAATAGTCTCGGTTTTTTGTCTTTATCATATTTGTATTGTTTGTATCGTCTGTCCAAAGGTTGCCTGTAAGAGATCGCTGCCTTAGCGATAAGGCTGCCTTTTGAATAACATTATATATTTGTTGTAGGCAAGTTCAGCGTATAAGCAATGATACATACAAACTAATTATATCATTGGATGTTGGTAGTACAAAGTTAAGTTTTTGTATTATATGTAAACATAGCTAATACTAGAGAATCATTTAGTAATTGTATTAGAATGTATTTACATCATTTATGTGTTATGTACCTACTCGTACCAACATGGATTCGGCATAAACAACTATTATGTTCGTTAGGTAATTTAAAAGTCGAGGAATAAGTTTTAAATTTTACCGGTGGCTGTAAAATCTTCTTGCCTGTAAAAACATATTGGCTTTCTCTTCACTGGATATTCAAAGAATCTTCCTAAGCTGGAGTATAAAGAGCTCACGTGGTGCCCCATACCAAAGCTTTTTAATCACGTTGGCTTTTGACAGTGACATTTCTTAAAATGTTTTCAAAGCAGTTTTCTCACGTAAGTTTGGCTAACAATTCGATACTTATCTAATAATTTTAATTCTGGGAAATCATGACTATGTTTGTGTATTTATACGTTGTATTTTAATAATTTTCATTTTAGATATTATGTTCTAAAATTCTGATATTCTCTTAGGTACATTGAGGTCATTTGTTTCAAATCGTAAGTTTATGTACAAATGTAATTGCATAGTAATTCTATTTTAAAACTAAGGGGGTTAAGGGATTCTAGGTCTGTAAATAAAACACCAATCTCTATCAATCACTTGATTAATTTTTAATACAAAATTCCATTAAAAATTTCAAAAATTCCATGACATATATAGCGTCATGCACAATTGATAAGATTATAGAATCAAGGTATGATTTACCGAAAGGATAAAATAATGTAAATGAAATATGGTAAGCAGTAAATTATTCTAAATTAAAATATAGGAACATTTTTAAAATTATTCAGTCTTTTTCCTTAATGACAGGAGTGTAACGTAAGATACATTTTATAAAAAGAAAAAGACTGTTGTCGACTGTCGTGCAACAAAAACATATTGAACTGAAGATTTACAGCTCGACGCTTGACGCGGAGCGAAGCAATGTGACTAAAAATTTGGACGCATAGTTAATGGGGAAAGAAGGTAAGTGTTCTGCTTAATCTAGTAGACAACAGACTTCTAAAGCGGTGATTATACCACCGCTTCCGTTTCAGTCTTATATTAATATTACAATTACAATCAATTATAATTAAACCGAACATGAGGTAGAGCGGTTATACAATTTGAACACAACTATATACGACAACGAGCAAAAACCATTCATGATGATGAATAAATAAATATAAGATGAGAAAATGATTTTAAAATAAGGTACATAAAATAATAATTCAATATAAATAATATAATTATTATTTTAAATAATAATATAAATATTAGTATATCGCAACTGAATTGGTATTATATTTTTAAGATCAAAGTAATATAAAATATGAGATCGATAGAATAATTTGTATTTAAATAAATAATAATTCATATAACTTAATATAATAAAAAATCATACTTGTGATGGTTTTATAAAATGGATAAAATACTGTAATGACGATAAATGAATTCAATAAATAATATATATGAAAAGAATACGTGAAAGATGGGATCTGCTCGTTTCCACATAAGTCGCCCCGCGGGGAGCTTCGGCCGACCGGACAAAAATACGCTCTAACCCCGAGGCTCGTGTACAAAAATACTACTTAACTTACATACATCGTGATACACTATCACTACTGCATTCGTCGCCCCTTCCAATACTACGTAATTACCAATATATTATATCATCCAGAAATCACTAAAACTCGTTAATAAATAGAAGCAAATTGTGACACTAATACACTACATCAAGCACACACTGAATGCAATTTTTGTGTGAATAATTAAAAAATCCTTAACCCTATTCCGACGCCCAAAGGGGAGACGAATGTAGACATTCAATACACTAAGACTAACACAACACAAGCGTCTATTTTAAACATTAAAATAGCACAAATAGAATGGCTCGATACAATTTCCTAAAATCTCAATTAATCGTATTAATATTATGCAGTTTCCGTGTTGCGTCTCACCGACGACACTCGACACGTAGGCCGGCCGACTACCGCACAACGGATCAGATTGTTTGATACGATAACGGATCGGAATTGTGTAGATCCTCATACTTTGAATTCTTGGATTTGATGACCAGTCTGAGCTATGTATCAATTGTCAAAATTCGTATCAAAAAATGATCCGCGTGGGTTACAAACGGCCAAACCTATATGTGAAATGTCGTTACAATTATCCAGTTTGAATTAATCCAAACATCAAAAAACTTGTACAAAATTACAATCACCTTCAAATATTTAGTACTCAATTTTATTGTACCTATCACAAAACCACTATTTTACTGCTAGCTCCTAGCAGCTTTCACATAACTCACATCTTTACCTCGCGATCAAGTTTCGCCATGACTTTGCGATTACATCAAAAAGAACATAAATGTACTGAGGGATTTGGTTTAACACTTTTATAAAGTGGTGGTCTTAGGTTGGTCACACATGAAACGATTTTGTCCGATTACCACAATTCAATTAGCGTTTCAGTTCATTCAATTGAGCGTTCGTTGGCAATTAGGAAAGAATAGTACAAATCCAGTCGAATTGATTTATGGGTATTATGTGTCTTGAACCCAGTGTTGTTCTGGCTGTTGCCACAAGGATTATCAACATTGTAGCTTCGCCGTTTTTTGTTAGATAGGTTTGGGCGATAGTTCACATTCATTCGTTAAACTTTATCTAACAACTGGATTGTGATAAAATAGATCTTATTCCAGACAGTTCATAATTGGATTATTGTTGTTGTTGTTATTCCTTTCTTTAATAATTACATTGTTCGATATAGTACTTTGGACTTCCTCAGTTCTTTACATGTGACCAACCTAAGACTTTGGCGTATCGACAAAATTATTAAAATAACGGAATAAAACTTAGAAAAATACATAAAATCGAACAATATAGAACTAAATGCGGAGTTATTAAGTAATGAGATAGCCGCCTACAGTGGAGTTATTGACACGTTTATAGATACACAGTTTTCCGGGTATTCTGCTTGATGGAAAGACCATACGAACTTGTATAAATTGTTTCAATAAATATTGCAATTCGAAATGTAGGAATTTCTTTTAATCTCTTGCTCCTTCTTTATATATTTGTAAGCTAGAAATATGTACAAATACCCACTATTTTTACCATTATTTACTGAAACAATTTATAACTTATTTCTATATATAGTTCAGATAATAAATCATACAATCAGTGAAAAGTATATATCGAAAAAGTCACAGATATACACATATAATTTGTAAAACAAAAAATATAGTAAAAACCTCATTCATTATTTCATGCAATTTAATTTCATATAATATCTGGTCTATATTTTACATAAAAAAATATTAACCCGCGCCGGAAACCAGCTACCTACAAACGCAACGTTACAAGGTTTAAGGTCCGCGACCAGTTAGCTATGTTAGAAGTGGCTTTAAATTTCAATCAGAGAAATCAGAGAAAACCTGCCGTTACCTACTGTTATGAATACTATAATTATCTCATAATATTAATGCGTCACCCACACTGACATTAGGAAATCTTAATTAGATCGAGGACCTTACATCTGCTATCAGACTGGTAACATTCTAAGAGTGCACTAGTCAATACAATATTTGGGTTGAAATGATCGGAGTTTGCTATGCAAATCCACTTATCTGAATCACAAACGATCGTCTACTCATTTTTTTTTTAATTTTCATTAAATCTGAGATTCGTCGTCGCTATAAAAATACCTGTCGTAATTCACGTAAAAAAGATAGATACTTTTGAAAATTTTCAATAATAAAAAAATGCATTTCATGCAACACATCATTAAAAAAAATAACATAATACTTTTTAAAAATGGCACTGAACGAAAAGTAAGTAATGTTCATTTCATCACTTAGTACTGATATGAAATAAAAAAAAATACACATTACTATTTCTAATTGACCGAAGACGCAAAACACTGCACACTGACTGAAGACAAGTCCGCACTGTTTCCGCCGCGCCCGCAATATTCTATCTACACACATCATTTGCACTAGTACTGTCGCCCATAAAACACTAATATATTATGATAAAAATTTTCACTATTAAATACGGGTACAAATATCATATTAGAACTCTCTATGCGGATTACATTTATTATAAATTTACATTATATTGCTTTAAATCGAAGATACTAAAATATAACGGTGATTATTATGGACTTCAAGGATTAATATTTGAAAAGTTACTTATGAATATTTACTTTGAGTATAATTTTTCGATGCAATAGTTATATTTGTCTAGGTGCATTGTTACTGAAACTACATATTTGCGCTTACAAAGTGTGCGGACGAGGCTGAAAACTACATAATACAGCGCCTAAGCGAGTTACTGTACTCATACATACTTCAAACAACAATTTTCGCTTTCACGCCACAGTTGCTTAAACATTACCTCAGACTATTATTTTAATCAGTTCCATTGATTACATCTAATTTAAATCCACTCTCGCAGAAAATTTTTGTTTGAAGTGGTTAGTGTTTACACTATAGAACACCACTTACACATGTTAGTAAACGAAATATTATCTTCTTAGAGTCTTAATCTATTCTAACCCTAAGTACAAACGTGAAAAATATTACACTAGACGTACGTTATATTACAGAGCAATTTTAAATTATTACAATATGGAGAAATTCTGGTTAAATACTTGAATATCACTGTAACGATTAATGGAATTTATAGATTTCTACGATATTTTTTTTTATTCTTTTTAAACGATTATTTAAGTGGGTCTCTATTCTTTAGTAAATTAGTAGTAGTAAGATTACGCGGGGATAGAGACCTACTGCTGCATACATTAACTTTTACAGAACAAGAATTTGTTTGAAACAACGATAAAATATTGGATATTAGTAATAATATATTTGCATTAAGCATCTGAAAGCTCTGCGTTACGATGATTATTGCTCCGTGTATGAGCTCTGGCCGAACCAAGCCGAGATACCTATATTCAATTACGCTAAACTAGGGAACTGACATTACACAAGATAACCTAGAGATCATAACTATTTAATAAGCAAAGTTATTTCCAACGCGAGTGTACCACGAAATTTAACTAGCTACTAAGGCCCGACGCAAACACGAGAACAACAAACATGATCAGATCCACAGAACAGTCGCCATTTTGTATAAAACGGGCATGTGAACATCGGCGGCGGGAACAAATGGCCGCGCGACCATTTCCCGCCACTTACCGATTATTGCAAACTCAATGCGTGCGACATTAGAACAGTAATTCATTTGCTGCTTTGTAATCATGATAACCTATACATACTTTTTTTTCCCCCGACTGTTTTGTGGTCTTGAAGTGGTTCGCATTGTGTCAGAGTTGAGCCTAAAGGGCTGTTCAAACCAACGCGACGTAGTGCTTACGACGCGGCAACGGCAGTCTCGTTCCCCTTAAGAGTAAGCGAGACATAGCCATCCAATATTAGTGTCACACGAAATCCGCGTTGGTTCGAATAGACCGTATCATTCGAATCGATCGATTCGGAAACGTCACTACAATCTATATTTAAATTATGAACACATACTTAACTGAACACAGTGTTTAAGGCTGAGAATGTACATCCGATTTTTTTCTTTTCAACAGTAATTTTGTTAGTGGCGATATTCGTCTACTGGCAGTGGGCTTGATTTTTTTGCTCTTTTAAAAGAAAAAATATGAATATATACTTTCAGCCTATATATAAGTAGTGTCATCCATGAAATATACATAACATTTTTGAGTACGTACACATTTGTATAGATTTAGAGCAAAAAATAAATAATCTAGCGCTATTGCCTCTATTTGCAAATTATAAATTGCGATATATATATGCGTTACAAAAAACAAGCTATTTACTATAAGAGGATCTTTTAGACCCCAAGTTTGAATATTTCATAGATGGCCATTACGTCATTATAATAATTTTAAATATGTTAAACTATGCCTAAGGTATATTACCTAAGGTGTGCAGAGAAATCTATGAACGAAGGGGAGAATGATTTTGCGTTCTTCAATTTACAGATTTATGAGTCGAAATTTTCTGTGAATATTTTCATTGAATTTCTTTTCCTTTATTTATAGATTTCCCAGGGAACAATTAGCTATAATATTTGAACTAACAGAAAGTTTTGACTGTACGCGACCACACTTATAAACTAATTTAAAATTAAATTGTAGAAGAATATCTATAGATTAACTATTCCAAACAACAGACGCATTATTACGTCTGAAATTAATTACAAAAGTAGTTTTCATATTACGTAATACCTAATTAGAAGGTAATATTTTTGGATTAAATAAAATTAAAATGCTACATTTGGGATTCCAATCAGTACTATGTTTAAGTCAAATTAGCAGTCGATTTTATATCAAATAACTATGGTTACAAAATAAAAGGGAGCTCTTTCACACAAAATAAAAATATCACGCGTCACATATGAGTTGCGACAAAAAAAAATAGGGCATGCACTCAATCACCAATAAATTCATCGAAATTTAGGATACAATACCTATGTTTTGGTAGTCAAAATTGCATTAAATTAATCGCGTAAGTTGTACCGTTACGCCCGCCCGCCCTCGCGCCCGCCCGCGACGCCCACGCTTCTTTAAGACAGTCTTCTAAAGTCAGTCTTAAAGGTTTATTGCATTAATTTCTTATCTCATGCCTCATCCCTTCCCTCGCTTCAAGTCGCAAACAAAAGAGAAAGTCTAGAAATCGAGCAATACATAAAGCTAAGAACTAATATACTAAACGAGAAGCAGTATATAAATATACCAAAATCATTATGTAAAATAACTTATAAGAATACGTATTAACGTCTGCGATAATCAAATAATTAACCAAGTTAAAGAACGCAAAAGTAAGTAACATTTTGGAAAAATACTTTTCAAGTTAAATTTAAATTATCTCACATAAAAACATCTTTTAAATCACAATGTGATCCTCTATCATATAATAATCTGCGAGATTTATATTTTCTTTATATTTATGCAATGCGCAAGTCGCAAGATCCAACGTAACGATATCGTACGTAATCCATTAACTAGCACTGTGATCGTGACTTTATAGTTAGTGTTAAATCTATATAGATCGATGAATATACATATGTTACAGAACTGGCGTTGTGAATGTGTTTAACGAACTGCAAACATTGTTTGGTCCTTAAAGACTAGTCTCATACAGAAATGAATTCAAAATATATTGGTAACGAGAGAGTCATAAAAAGAATTTAAAGAGAACACCATTCACTCCTGATGCTTTACAAACCACGAGCAAATTGCAATTCTCTGCACAAGCTATGCTCGATTCGAATTTTTCCAAACATTAATAATAAAATTGGCACATTAAAAAAATAATCACAACTTAAACAAAACAAAAATAAAATAAAACGGACCTTAGGCCCGCGTCATTATACCGTACTATTATTTTTCAGTACACCTTAATGTACTGTTTGCCATGGGAAGAGATGTCGCGAGCGGTGTCGGGTAGCGTCTCGAACAGTACAACTAGATATCCTTCGGGGGTCAGCGCCACGTCGCTGGGGCGGTCTTTGTCGTCTAGTCCGGGGCTCTTGAGATCTACGGCCCACAGTATACGAAGCTCAGAAGTAAATACAAGCACACGGTGGTTCTTCGAGTCTGCTACAATAATCCTGCCATCGTCATCGGTCACGATTCCGGACGGGCGGTTCAGCTCGCCGATGCCGGATCCCTCGCGGCCGACGCAGTGCAAAACTTTCGTAAGAGTAGGGTCCACCATCAATAATCGATGATTTTCGAAGTCCGACACGATGATGTTGCCGGAAATCGTAAAGCACACGCCTCTTGGTGTCGTGGGACCTTTTAGCATCTTGGCTGGGTTAGCTCCCTCGAAAACGAACTTAGTCACGAACGATCCATCGCTGCTGAATAGCTGAATGCGATGATTGCGCGTGTCAGTCACGACGATGTTTCCTAGGGTGTTAACAGCCACGTCCCACGGATACTGAAACTGGCCACACTCCTTGCCGAAAGATCCAAACTTCAGTATGAAGTTTCCAGCTGATGTAAATATCTGAACTCGATGATTATCTTTATCGATAACTATAATACGTCCATACGTATCTGTCGTAATACCTGCTGGTAAGTCAAATTCACCGGGCCCAGTGCCCTTCGAACCGAACATGGTTCTGAACTCTCCGCGGCTGTTAAATAACTGTATGCGGTTGTTTCTCCTGTCCGCAACGATGATATTGCCCTCTCTGTCCACACACAGGCCCCAGGGTCTCGATACTTGTCCTTCGTCCTGGCCTTCTCGGCCGAATGAAAACATGGGAACTCCAGGAACTGGGCTCCGAGTCGGTCTTACCGTTACTGCCATCCAATATCCAGGAATAGCTTGTCCGACACCACGCGTGTTAGTCGGATCCAAGGTGATGCTTGAAATGCTCGATGTAATACTATGATCGTAGTAGCTTGTGGATCTTGAATGGCTGTTGCTGTAATCTGGCAAAGATCTAAGACTGCTCGTCAGAGACAAGGGATAATTTAAAGGTTGGTAGTTCTGGACTGATTGCAGAGACTGCAGCAGCGACTGACGCGACGATAGAGACACCGGCGAAGAACTCATAGTGTGCATGGCACTTACTGGAGCGGACTGGACATCGCACTGTCTTTTGATCTGATCGACTAGATCGTAATTTGGTGGAATAAACAAAATTCTGTCCTCAGAAATGTGCATGTTCTTATACATGTTAGAGAAATAATCAACTTGAGCTCTTCCTTTTTGTTTTACAACGAACAAGTCGAGACCTTCGGAGTCCATGCTCCTTACCAAAGTTTCGTTGGTATGTGCCAATCCGGCTAAGATTCCACGCAGGGTATTCATATGATCGGTCAGTTGACTCATTTTAGCTTGACGCATCTTCTCCACTTTATCTAATAGGTACTTTTCGCGATCTTCAATGGCCTGAGCATAACAACGCATAGCCTTTCTAATTTTTAAACTAGCCTCAGCTGTTTCTTTTTCATAAGCTTTAGTCATTGCGACAGCGCGATCAATAGCTGTTTTGATCGCTTTCGTTCCGGTTTTAGTGTCTTCAATCGCTCTGAATACATTAACGCGACACACGTCGAGCGCACCTTTTATTGGTGCGTAGCAGTGATCCTTATGAGCCCAAAGCGTACATTCGACGCAAATCACAGCGGCGCATTGTTCGCAGTAAAATCTTACTGGATCGCCGTGAAGTTCACAGTACATGTTCACTTCTTTTTCATTATTGACAGAGTTAGGTCTTACGCCTATCGGTGAGATCTGATGTATGGGTAATAAAGTATGCTCCCGTAATTGGCAATCGGAAGTAACTTTGTGGCAACACTCGTGGCAAAATAGATCATTGCATTCGAGGCAACGCATCGTAGGCGTACGTTCCTCGCACCGGAAGCAAGAGATAGAAACCGAGGAGGATGTCCCGGGGGACCCAGTTGAGTTTTCTTCCTTGGAGTGATTTGGATGATTGTTGTTAGTAAGAGCGTTGTACTCACGACCGACGGGTCCGATGGGATTCTGGATTGAGCTGCACGACGGGAGAGCCCAGATATCGTACGGAGACGACACTGTAGACGACGACGTCGTCGTAACTGATTGCATGCCTGACGGCTTATTCATGCTCTCCAGGAGATTGCAGATGATATGAGACATTCCTAGCGGGTCCTCTTGCTCGTTGGAGACATGGTTGGACGTCGTGCTCGACGACGACGTGGCCGGCAGGCTCGCAGCTAACGACTGCGTCATGTTAGCGAAAGACGTCATTATGACGCACAGTTCAAGTCATTAGATCTGTAACAAATGAAATTTTGTGTTAGCGCATTACTAAAATTTGCATGGCAGAAGTATTCTCGAAAACTTAAACGTAACAAAAAAACTTAAACGTACAAAAATATTAATAGTAATTATAGATTTTGTAAACATAAACTTTGATCAAACATTATTTGTTAAAAATATTTTATTAATAACAAAAAGCTTCTTATATTATTGATGATATAATTATAATTAAATTTAACAAAAGTATATGGAACAATGCGGTCACATTGTTTGCAAAAAAATAATTTATCGGCAAGTATTTCGCAGCAAAATATGTTTTCAGAAAATTCTGCATTTCTATTTATAACAGATACACTTTTTTCTGTAAATATATTATTGTATTGTTAGTTATATATTTATTTTAATTATATTTTGAATATTTTTTTCTAAATGTTCTAATCCTTTTTTATTATGTTTAAGTTACTCGTCTACATTTGAAAGTAAATAATGACCGAATTAAATATAAAAAATATGCAATAAAATATACCAACACATTCCTTTATAAATCAACAACAATAACTATGAACAATCCGCAATTTACGTAACATTACTTACATTAAAACACAAACAATCAAATAAAACTAAACATTTTGTTATCCGCCTAAACGATTTTATCACTGGCTTGCTCCGGGTAGTAACACACTTAACAATATAAACAATTGGAGGAACTACAAGTCGGGTGCCCCTGCCTCGTTCACGGGTGCACTGCCCCATCGGCCCGTTTTCATGTGGTGCAGTTTGCGAAAAAAATCTATCCCAAAAACTTTTGTGCGCTCCCTACCACTACCCCTTGTGATTGTAGGTAGTGATCGCAGAGCGAGATGGAGCGATACAAACGAAAGTGAGTGGGAGAAAGAAGCCCCTGCGTCGCATTCCAAAATTTTCCATAATTTAGATAAAGGAGGTTCGCTATGATTAGGGTTGGCGGTGACGATCTATTTTGTGTCGAGTACATTTTTAGCGTGTGACATACATTTCATACAATTCTAATTTTAAATCTACAGCGTTGATAAGTATTTTATAAAAAATATGGATTCTTTGTACAAAAGTCGTTCGAAGGGTATAAATGGGTAAAATTATACATTACGAACGTGACATTGGTTGACATTTCTAAGCCTGCTTCGAAAATACCACGTTGACTTTTTTGACCAGTATTTACATAAATTACGGCGCAAGTATAGGCATGTGACATGACCGCGGCTTCGTGCATTGTCATTCAATAAAATATCGCATCTGCAATTTCATCGTGAAATTCCTAAACATCAGGCAACCCTATCCGGGATGTTAGAATCAGTATTGAGTGGTATAATTTGGTAGTGTACGAGCGTTTGGGGGAGAGGGACGGATGATGGGGTTTGCAACGGGCGTGACGGAGAGACGTGACGTTTCTAGTTATCGAGATTCTGTATTTCGGGCTGCGTGGCGCGTTGGTAGCACATGTCGTTCGTGACCTTGCGCGGTGAGTGCGCGTGAGGCAGGTCCGGGACCCGGGCGGCCATCTTGCCGCGCCCCCGCCGGTCGTACCCAGCGTTCAGTTCAGGAGGGTGCCAAAAATCGATGCTTCCCTAGCTGCCCTTAGCTACATCCCAGAGGGCGATGCCACGGATAGAACCACCGCTAAGAGTTATTCATATATAAATAGATAGTCGCGTGCCAAGCTTTTTGATAAAACTGACGATATCTACACGAATTTTCCAAAAAAAAATTGAAACAAATTGTAAATCAAAGCATATAAGACTACGAGATAAAATTAATGAATCGCAACTAAAAGATTTACCTGATAAATTTTAAAAAACATATAAAGAAATCTGCAAAATCCTAAGTAAAACATAATAAAATTTTAATATTTTCAATTCAATTAGTTGAAATTATGAAAACATTGTACAAGACAAAGAAACAGGATGCCAAAAATATTCATTCAAAACTTGGACATCTGCCAGGAACGGGGCTAGTGAAATTTAGAAAGTTCCCAAAATAAGTCACATTGTTCATTGACTATGAAATATTACCTGTTCCTTCACAAAGAACGGTACGATGCATCGAGCAGGTAGTAACTGCATTGTACATTATCGGCAAATAATCCTAAGACCCATTTTTTCTGCGCCACCAAGAAACAAAGGATTCGTCGACCCGATTCGATTCGCACCCTGCAACGCTAAGTTACGAGTCAGGATGCCACAAGACGGAAGATAATGCTTACTACGAAATTTGTTCCGATCATTACTGTTCGGAGTTTGAATGACATTCAGGAATACGAAAACACAAAGATCTAAAGCGAATTGAAACAACAGTACGGAATGACGTAAGCCCCATTGAGTTATAGAATAAAAAGATAGAAAAAGAAATTCTTGATCAAAACAACAAAGGTATATTTTCATTTATCATCGATAGAACTGCTTATGTTGTTAACCTTCTCGCCGTGTTATGGACTTTATCAGTTATCGGGTCATAAATATTAAAAACAAACGGAATCTTTATGTAAACAATGATATTCAAGATTATGTGGATACTGGAATACAATAAATAAATACCTGAAAATCATGTTGTACGAACCGCCATTGAATTGAAAAACATCTGCTCGGGCAATATTTGTACATATATGCGAAATTATTACCAAAACATGGTATGTGAAGTGTTTGTATGCGTGCATTTACGCCTTCCGGCAGATCGATATTGATTATTTTCGTAATAATTTTAAGATTTACCTACGTTGGATTAATTTAAAGTTTATTTTCAAAGTCGAAAATCATTAAAAATCCAGCAACGCAAAAAGTATTCATCCCTCTCGATAAATGAAACTTATAACCAAACTCTGTATTTAAGATTATATTTACTTATGATTTATAAATTCATATCAATAAAATTATGTTCTAAATCGAAGTTTCTAACTCACGTTTTGTCAGCCACTAAGTCAGGTGGCCAACCACTGCTCCTTGCGATACGCCTATCACGTTTGACCTGAAACCTTACGGTTACTAAGTCAATGAAACTTTTACACAACAAAAAGTAAAATTGCTTTTGTCTCCGAAATTTGGCTCTCAAAAACTTTACAGTTAACGCAGAAACTTCTTACAATGGATAAAAAAGGAAGCCAAGAAAAAATACGACGACCTTTCGAAAACAAATTTACATAAAAATAATACACTTGTTTGAGATGCTCGTACATTTTTGAATAATGTAGATTTAGCAGGTAAAAAGCGGAGGCAAACATTGTATCCTTTTAATATTTTGAAGCTTTTCTTAAGGAATATTATACACTACATCTATTTCATTGAGTAGATGCTATACAGATTTCGGTACAATAATTTGGCTGGATAGTTTAAAAATGAAAAGGGCACTATCCTTGTAAACTCACCCTAAATCCTATTCTGTATCCCGGCTTAGCTTATTCCCTCCGCACATTTTCAAAAGTTCACACTTAGAATACGAGGAGAATAGTAAAATTCTCATGAATTCACCTGAACTGTTATTTTTAACTGAATAGGTAATGTTGGAATAACATAAACGAGAGCAATGTAAGTAAGTTCCGATTACTCGTATTGGTATTTATGTGAAAATAATTACGGCGGTATTTTGAGGGGACCGAGCGAGGTTCACTGCGCATGCGGAGTGAGCGCTAGGGCAAGACCCCTTGGTTTACTCGCTACAGATTACAATAACGGAGAAAGAAATTGAACAACGAAATGGACAGATATAGATAGATATGTAGATGGAGAGCAAAGTGATAGCAGCATTCTGGAAGATTCCTCTTATTATTGCGAAGATACAGAGGTTCCAATATTGATAACAATATTCCAATTGTCTGTAATATTCCAATGTGATTTTTGATGCCATAATTTGAAATATAATAATTTGTAAGCAATTATAGCTCAGTCGAGGTGACCGAGGTTCGAATCCTAGGCACGTATCTCTGATATTTAAATAATTTGCAGATTAGAAATTATTATTTGCTTTAAACGGCGAACGAAAACATCGTAAGGAAACCCGCATACTTAAAAGATCTTAAAGTTTCGAATATACGAAGTCTGCAAATTCGCACTTGGCCAGCGTAGTGGACTATAGCGTAATCCTTCTCATTCTGAAAGAAGACTTGTGCCCAACAGAGACAATAATGGATTTAAGATAATGTTGACAACATTGAAACATTAAGAAGATTTGAAAATATTAAGAAACCTTTTAATAATCCATTATTCTAAAATTCTAAAATTTAATTACGGACTTGAGTTCACTTGACTCACACTCATGATAATGAAGTCATAAAAATATAAAGTTCGGTTATTAATATGTAGACGGTTAGAGCCGAACCGATCCACCCACTACATCGTTGCTACATAAAGAAAATGTAACCCTCCCTTCAAATCCCGCGGGATCAGGCTTCAATAAATCTCCTTTTAGTGTTTTGGCAACAATAAGTATTTATTCCTTTCCATGATTTTTTGTGACGAAAGGGCCAGTTCTAAGAATTTTACGACTACGTTACGGCAACCGATGATGTCGATCTAATCGATCGATCGATGACTGTATTCTAAAGCGTCTTTTAGATCTTAGATGTTAGTATTGTGCATACCGATTTTTGGAATGTCATTTCACAGTACACAATACCATTGCAAATCTAAGCTTTTTGTATATATTGTAGAAGTACAAAATGAACATCGTTGTCAATCTTATTGTAAGTGGTAACTGCCGCGCATGGATATTTATAATCAACCCCAGGTAGAGTCCCGGAGTCCCTGAGGGCCCTGAGGTCAGCTACATGTGTTTCTACTTCTGAGGTCAAATTAGTTACGCCTATCTCCCTTACGACTCCCTTCAGAACAGCAGCAGTGTTTAACACTGTTGTCATTAGGTAAAAATAGGTGTAGCGGCGGTACCACCGGAGTCGAAACAGTCGAACTCATAGCTCAAGACGTTTTATACTTGTAAATATTAGTTACATATTTGGTATGACGTATCTGAGATTACTACTACAAGGCTTCATAGCTAGCCTAATCTTCTGAGGTGTATTCGAAATATAATTGAAACTAAACAGTGCAATATTTCTAAAAAGTATAAGCCAAAATTACTGTTTTGGAATATCAGAACAAAATACAACAAAGAAATAAACTTTATGTTGTAATTCTCACTTAGCAACCATTTCTAAATGCTATTGACAAAAACAAATTTCTTATTAACCTTTCTCTTCAAGTCATTAATGATTTGTCGGTAAGCTTAAGTTCATTACCATAATAAGGAAGGTTATGCCAAAAGTTCACTCCAGTATTGAAGTGCAGGCGTGACAGATTTCTCACATAATTGTGAAAATTAATAATTCTGGTTTCTTTCTTCATAATTAAAGAGATTAATAAGTTTTAATACACACAGACTTCTATGGAAAAACGCATACCTTGGATTCACACTTACACCTCGGGAACAAGGAATAAGTACCATCCCTTGATTAATTACTTCGCCAACATAAAGGGATATGCTTTTTCTACATGTTACAGAAAATAGCATGTCAGACTATGCAAATGTTGTCTCAGAATCTTGCCCAGGCTAACTTATATTGTGCTAAAGATTGTAATAGTTTTGTCATTTTGTTTTATGTCAAATTATTCTTATTATTTATGTATTTGTGTTTTTTTTTTGTTAATGTGCAGTTGTCATGGACATTTGTAGAGTTCATTAGACTCATCAACATAGTAATTAGCTTTTTTGATCTTTGACTGACTACCGAAGGTGAATTTGAATTGCACCTCGATTTTTTGTATGTATAAATAATTCTCTCAAAATATATATTTTTTAATTACTTATTGTGAAAAGAGTTATGTGTATTACAGTAAATCAAAAATGCATGATCATGTATCTCTATTCAGGCTTCATTAGAGGATGCATGCAAGTTAACTATAAATTAATTTTTAGTGAAAGAATCTTAGTATTACCAAAGTCCCTTATTTATTTTACTCCCTATACAGTTTACTAATTAAACATGTTTAATATTCATAATTAATTCAAACATTTTTAATATTAGCCCATACAGACAGACAACACTTCAAATTTGAAACAAAATCTTTTATTGTTTGTTATTTTACAAATAAATTGATGACTGAAATTTTGAAATTTTAAGTAAATCCTACAAATGTATTTGTAATTTGTTTATGTTAAGTTTATGGACATTTATACTCAAAAGACACATTAATATAATTTAATAGTAAGCCCACAAATAAAAAGACCAATATGAAAATTATTAGGTAATTATTCTTAAGTCCCTTGTATATTCCAAGAATTATAAGAAGAAGACAGTGTCCTAGCTAGAGGAAGGCCTCATCGGTGACTGCCTACCAGCGATACAACCTTGGAGGATCTCATTTTACATATAATAATATAATTGTAAATATCCTTTAAAATAGTTTGGAAAAAATATTTAATATTGTCCTTTTAAAGTCTCAGGAGATATATACTTATAAAAGCTTGTCTAGTCAAGCATATTTATAGCCCTAGTTACAACTGGTAGCAACAGACAAGATGAACAGTGGAAAAATTGATGTTTGATGCTGTTTCCATTGTCTTGTTTCATTCAATGAAACAAATCCCTTATATATTTGTAGACTTGTATGTAGGTACACACATAATCATTGCCATATCATTGACAGATATCTATGTAAGATTCTTAACTGGATAGATACCTGAATTATTCATATTGATATCTTTATTAGGATAATAGTTATTGAAATCTTTGTTAGGATATTTTTTTAATATTTAACTAAAAATAATGCCTATTTAATTATAGTTTACCTAAAACCACATATACCATATCACTTACCACAGTCACAAAACTATTGTAAAATAGTTGTCCCATCAATGTTTCAGTATTAAGCATACTCAATACTACCAACTACCTTCATTTTTTTAAGTAGCAAGATCAAATTGATAAGAGCATAAAAATATATGGTGCAATACCAATAAATGGATTTTTTGGTCAAAAAGAATAACTGTTCTTCTTGAGTCATGAACAAACAGTATGTCTGGGACAGGACAATGTCATACCTTCACACATGTAATGAATTATTTCATGTTATATTTATATTTAAATTTTAACAGGATTAAGTCATGTTGTTTCAAGAAAAGAGAATAGTGATTTTATTGTTATTAAAGGCAGACTTTAATATTACTGAGTATGTAACAATAAAACCTAATATATATTCTACATGATAAGTGTAATTATATAGACTAGAACTTAAAATTAGGGTAGTTAGATTAAATACAGCCAAATTTTACGGCAAAATACGTAGGTAGGTAAAAATTAATTTATGCCTAACAATGGAAGAAAGTGATGTTTCTCAAGGAAATTACTACTTTCCGAATCGATAACAAAGATTTTGCTGGGTCTTCCCGTATTGTCGTCATTACATTCAGATACTGAATAAGAGAGGCACTGATTCATAACTCCTTATAATTATCAAATAACTACTTATATACATACCGAAAATATACCGAAGTCCTTCCACGACCGATATCAGTATAAGCTACTACGCATCACAATGTGTTCGCTAAGCTTTAGTCCATTTAAAACGTAAATCATAAACGCCTCGGCGTTATAACTTTATTTAATGAAAATATGCCCGACAATGCAGGTAGATTGCACACAATTATATCTCCTAATGATGTTCAATTTTAGAGTCTCAGATGGACTTTTACAATTTTATTGCACTAGTTACAAATACTGCTCATCAGCACGATACTATTTATGTTATTTCGCAATTAATGTATATTTATTTATTATCATCATAAAACACCACGAAAACAACAGCGGTGAATGAACGATCAATTGATTTAAAAATAAAGATTTTTCTCTATGTCACTTTGTCAACCGCACAGAGTAAAAATGTTGTTTGGATAAATATTTTTGCAACAAAATGAAACATATTCCAGAAATTAATTATTCGTGGCTATTCTTTAAGTAAATTAATAAAAAACAATTCGCTTACAGAAATATTTCTTTTTATTTTAATTAAATATTTTTCCAAAATAAACAATTTTTAAACGTAAATTCTATTGTTAATGGCCAAGACCACCAGGTGACCTGGTGTTGCCCAACTATAAATAATTACTATATTTATTTTATTTATCAACAGCGTTTTAGCATGCTGTCAGATTTATTTTTAAATATATTGCCGTCCAAGTAGATACCACATTCAAATTAGTTTTCTAAATATATGTTCAATTTGTGTATATAATAATTTTAACTTATGGCCATATTATTACTGTAACATAAATGTCAATGTCACTAAAATAATGTCATAATCATAGTCAAACTGGTCCAAATGTCCAATGTCAAATTGTCAATTATTCGCGCCAAAAGAAGCCGCTAGCTCAACAAGATTCGTGTAAAGTGTTTATAAATGTTTGTAAGTTAGATCTTCCGTGTTAAAAACTAACAATGTCCACTCCATCCAAGCGTCCATCGTCAAGTGCATCGTCGGAAGCGGGTACTCCGTCGAGGAGAACAAGAGCGCAAAGTTCTCAACAAGTTGTTGTACCTGAGACGCCGCAACGGTCCACCGGGACTCCTTCAAAAGGTAAAAATGATATCAATGAAAATATTATTGTCGGAAATCGTGTTTTTATTTAATGAGAGTTGCAGGCGAATTTGCAAGCGGTGATATTATTATATGAGAATTCAATATGCAATCCCTTTGAGGTTAAATTATCACAACTGCTGCACATTTGTAATCGTTCACAATTAACACCTGTATTCTAATCTGTAATCGACAGACTGATGCTGCTAATAAAATACTTAGAATGGGTAACATAATCTTTTATTTTTTTATGGTTAACATATTTTTATTTATATTTGTAACTGAAATTTATTACTAAGGATAACTTTTGTTGACAGATGGCACCCCAGGCACGCCCCGTAGAACTCCAAGAACGCCCAGCCAGATCCCAGGAACATCACCAGCTCGAGCCATGGCTTCCAGTCCACTTGGTAATGTCACAAAATTAAAAAAATGTTTAACTGGTATTTTTTTTATTTTTCTAAGACCATGTTGGTCCCAGTTATAAATTTAAAAAGAATATGTTTGTAAGTGACTGTGAGAGTAACGGGTGATTTCACGAGAAATAGAAGTGCTACTTATGGATTTATCCCTTAGACCACGCTTAGATTGACACTAATAAAAAAGTCTCATGTTCTCGTGCAAAACGATAAAATTTTAATATTTGTGTTCGACACTCCTAGACTTTCACTTTATATTTTTAAATCTTACAAACACTGATGTGCATTCAAATTACATAGTACCCAAAATATACTATATTTTCTAATATAATTTCATTTCTATAGGGACCGACATAGACATGAGTTCACCCCTCAACTATGGCACCCCCAGTTCTCTTAGTACCCCTCGCTCGCTGATGCGCGGTGCTATGACGCCCGCGCGCCAGAGAGCAGATCTACGAGGTTATCAGCTAGGGCCTAATGTACCGGCACCTACTCCTACTAGAAGGGTAAGATAACAAGTTATGTTACAATATATAATTGGACATTGGTTATTAGACTTTTGGTGGTATGAAGTTATAAAAAAAATCAGAAGTATGTGAATGATTCCTATAGAATTTTTCTGAAATTTCAATAACACAGCTTTCAAAAGCTTGTCTTACTGTAGAGAACAAGTGACACATAAAACTTTATGAGCACATAAGGAAGCATACCATAATTCCCTTTAATAGAAAAATAATTGTACATATAAACATTTGTAACTTAAGTTATCATTATTGTGGAGTTGGAAATGCTTAACATTTTTAATATTGTTCAAGTACTTTATTGTTTAAAATGTTAGCTTAGGGGTCGTTCAAGTATTACGTAACGCAATTTGGGGGGGAGGGGGGGTCTTGTGAAACGTTACGATGCGTTACAGGGGGGGGAGGGGGTCTTCCGTAATACACGTTACGTAACATTTTTTAATAAAAAAATAGGGAATTAAACCTTCTAAATTGGCAACCCTTTTCATTTACGTTTTACGGGAAATCCCTTGAATGAGCTGGTTCAGCCGAACTAAGTCCTGAGTATTCTGTATGTATGCTTTGACTATACTTAAACTAACTTAGAATACTCAGGAGACCTAGTTCGGCTGAACACGCTCTTTGTATAGTCTGGTTGTCATTTTTAATTTGTTCTCGCAAGTTGGCAAATCTTTTCGTTCATATTTCACGGTGAATCCGTAGATTGTATTGTACGTCATTTAATGTTGTTTCCATTGTCAGTATTCGTTCGTAGTGTTTATAGACAAGTAGAGATGGGTTGTACTAGGTAAATTTGGGACTAGGTATGCCTGTTCCTAGTATTTAAAAATACGTGATTCAGAAACCTGTTCCACGCATAATAGTCCCATAAAGTCTCATTAGTTAGTACAATTTGGTGTGGACTAGGTACTTATTCTTGGACTAAGAAGCTAGTTCGTTCATGCCTTGCATCAATACGTAAGGGCGGTAAGGTTTGCACGCGCACTCACTAGTAATAATGAATTGTAATCTTTCCTTCATACTTTATACAGGCTTAGGACTATCGACGTTAGATTTATCGAAATAGTAGTTTGATTTATCATTAAAGGTTTCGTGAGCCGGCGCGGCGTCCACCTAAATGACATTCGTATAGATTCGGAATAGATGCACGACTGAACAATTCCGAATTTTCACACATTTGACATTTCATACTTAATTCGCATCGAGTATCTGTTTGATCCGACAGCGACTAGGTGTAGTTAAAAAGGACAAGTATATTTTTGCCTGCCCATGAGTTGATGTTTTATTAGTTTTTACTCTTATTCGCATTGAAAATCTCTTGTTTTATTTCTTAGTATTATAAAGTAAATATGTAAGTAAAAGTATCCCAAGGATAAAAACTATAACATAACTTTTTAGCGAGTTTAGGGTAAAAATTGACACTTGAGTGTTACGTAACGTTAGGGGGGGGGGTATAGAAAAACGTTACGGTGCGTTACAAGGGGGGGAGGGGGGGTCAAAAATCTTCAAAAATTGCGTTACGTAATACTTGAACGGCCCCTTATTACAATTTTAAGTAATTTTATAATACATATAATTTTTATGTATGAGATACTTTTTGAATGACTAATGTATACATAATAAGATATAAGCAAAAGGATATTTTTTCAATATCCAGGAACAAGCAGGCAGTGCAGAGGCAGAGCCGTCCAGTGAGCCTCAGCTAGTAGTATGGGGCACGGACGTAGCAATCGCAGAGTGCCGCGAGATGTTTATTAAGTTTATCCAGAGATTCGTCGAACCCACCGCTTTGACCAATGAGCCCTTGTATGAACTGAAATTGGAGGAGGTTTGTATGATATTAAATTTGTTTTAATTAGAAACAGACCTAAGTATTTCAATTATAAGTCTATTTATAAAATTGTATTTCTCAATAGGACCCATTATTTTTTCAACATTAATTAATCTACTCTATAAAATTCAAAATAAAGTTGTTAACTATTGTACATCATAAAACTAGTTTAATGTTAATTGTATAACCAACAGTATTTC
This sequence comes from Epargyreus clarus clarus, assembly GCA_014595695.2. Classification (NCBI taxonomy): domain Eukaryota; kingdom Metazoa; phylum Arthropoda; class Insecta; order Lepidoptera; family Hesperiidae; genus Epargyreus; species Epargyreus clarus. Next base: position 298,456 of record JACTTY020000114.1, read on the forward strand.
AAAAGATAAAATGAGCTTATAGCTTTATTACATTTTGGTTTTTCAAGTATTCTGGGACAAATATCTTAAAGACAAAATTAAGCAGTATATGTAAGAAAATGTTAACCTTTCAATTTTCAGATACATACATTGGAGGAACCATTTCTAGATGTTGACTGTGAACATGTCAAGATTTTTAATTCCAAACTCCACCGGCAGCTGGTCTGCTATCCCCAAGAGGTAATATTTGAAAGAATTCGTGCTGTGACTACTTTTAGGTCTGCCAATGAACTTAAATTGCCTGTCTCAGTTGTCATGATTATATCCCAAGCTTATAACAGCAAAAGTATAAATGCCTATTTACAAATACAAAATCAAATTTCAAAGAATTAATAAAAATGGCAAAATAACTAATTTTAGATTTTACATACCCAACGTTAACACAAACTTAAAAAAATATGTATTAGATTATCTTAATATTTCCAGGTGGTCCCAGCCTTTGATGCTGCTGTCAATGAGTTGTTTTTTGAGAAGTACCCAGCAGCTGTGTTAGAGCATCAGATCCAAGTACGTCCATATAACGCGCCGCAACGTCACATGAGAGATCTTAATCCAGAAGGTACCAGGAAATACATCTTAGAAATTAGTATATTTATATTAATTACTGTATTAATTAAATTATAACATATTGATAATTCACATACACACAGACACACTCACACACATACAGGCACACTTATATCTAGTAGATGGTATATTTGAAAATACATTATTCAGATTATTAATCCCATTGGGATTATAAAAGATGATGTAAATTATGATTTAAAAGATGATAAATCTCGATATGCCCCGTCTATTTTTGCCTTATAACTATGCTGCTAGGCTCCAATGCTATTCAGATTTGATAAGATATATCCATGACCAGCAAACTAATCATAAATTTCACAAATTCCTCCACAGACATCGACCAACTGGTAACAATATCAGGCATGGTGATCCGCACGTCAGGCATCGTGCCAGAGATGCGTGAAGCGTTCTTTAAGTGCGCGGTGTGCGGTGCGGCGGCTGCTGCAGAGTTGGAGCGCGGTAGGGTGCCCGAGCCTGCGCATTGTGGGCATTGCAACACGGCGCACTGCTTCCAGCTTATACACAACCGGTCGCACTTCAGTGATAAACAGTTGGTCAAACTGCAAGAGGCACCTGGTGAGTACTTGATACCTGTATTATGTATATTAAGCAATGGAGTAAGAGCGCGCCGTGAGCCGGAGTCCCTCCACTGCGGGCCGCAATAACAGCACATTGTTTCCAACTAAAAATCTATTGGTTAGACTTCAGTGATAAGTACTTAGTATGTAAGATAGTTGTATTAACTAAGTATCAAAATGCCATACCGATAAAGTACTAAATATATTATGATAATTAAGCTAATTATAAATAACTGATGGTGTTATATTATAGTAAAAATGTTGGTCTTGTGACATAAAATATAAAGTATTATATTATTATTATTATAACGACGACGATAATAAATAATAATTAATATGAAGACAATGGTGATAAATTTTGTTGCTGATGATATTGATACTAATATTTTGTCACTTTAGACGACATGCCAGCGGGCCGCACGCCAGCGACGGTGAGCGTGATGGCGCACGGTGCGCTGGTGGAGGCGGCGGCGGCGGGCGAGCGCGTGGCCGTCACCGGCGTGTTCCGCGCCGCGCCCGCCTCTGCACACCCGCGACGTTCCACGCTTAAAGCGCTGCATAAGACTCACTTGGATGCGTTGCACTATAAGAAGGTGCATTCGGATCGACTGCTTGAGACTGAGGAGGGGTGAGTAGCAAATGTATAAGTAGTACACCCAGTAATCATTGTTGAGGAGGCAATGACAACAAGGCTGTGTATTTCGTGTTTCCCCATTAAAATCTCGACGTGGTACACTAAATCGACGTGTATTCTGGACTGGTCGTTCGAAAGTAAGGTAAGGTAAGCAACATACGTGCAACACACTGTATGGTTCATATTGAGTGGCGGCGGCGGCGGGCGAGTGGCCATCACCGGTGTGTTCCGCGCCGCGCTACTTCTGCACACCCACGTCGAGCTACGCTTAAAGCGCTGCATAAGACTCATTTGGATGCGTTGCACTATATGAAGGTGCACTCGGACCGTCTCCTCGAGACTGAGGAGGGGTGAGTAGCACACACAGTCCACCTGATATGAAATGGGTGCCAAAAGTATGCTACTGACGTGCCCCGCGCGTGACACGTACGTACGTATTCGTGATGAATTACTCTTCAGGAAAATGCTCTTGAACAACGTGTTTCAGAGATGAGACTGAGGAGGCTGACCATTTATATCTAGCGGGGAATGATGTCGTCAGTAATATGTGCATGACGATTATAGCAAGATACATGACCCTCATTATATAGAATATATTATATTTATTATTTTTTATCTTTCAGCAAGGAGCACCAGTTCCCACCCGAGCGTATTGAGCTCTTCAAGGCGTTAGCGTCGCAATCCGACTGTTATGAGCGGCTCGCAAGAGCGATCGCTCCCTCAATTTATGAGAACTTGGATATCAAGAAAGGCGTGCTTCTACAACTACTCGGTGGTACCAAGAAGAACTTCAATGCAGCTGGCCGTACACATTTCAGGTATGAAAAAATGCATTAAATATAAGTAGATATGATTTTGTTAAGTATTATATTAGTCCTAGTTGTATGAGAGTCATAAAAATCAAATTAAATAAATATATATAATGGGCTAAACTGTATAGCTTTTTACTTCCATCGGTACTGACGACAAAAAAATATCTTAAGAATTTGCTGTAAAACATTTCAAAATAGTCCAAATAAATGATATTGATATTGCCATATGCCATTCATATTTCAGATCAGAGATCAACATCCTGCTATGCGGAGATCCCGGTACGAGCAAGTCGCAGCTGCTGCGCTGGGTGCACGGGCTGGTGCCGCGCGCGCAGTACACGTCGGGGCGGGGCTCCTCCGCCGTCGGCCTCACCGCCTACGTCACCAAGGACCCGGACACGCGCCAGCTGGTGCTGCAGACGTGAGTACCGCTGTGTACCCGGTACGGCCAGTCGCAGCTGCTGCGCTGGGTGCACGGGCTGATCGATATAGTGATAGACTCTTATTTCGCCAGACCTCTACATCTATTTGTATTTTTGCCTTCGTAAGTGTATGGATGTAGCCATTACAAGAGTGAAAAGACAAATATGGCAATAATTTATTTTTTCAGAGGCGCGTTGGTGTTGGCTGACAATGGAATTTGCTGCATTGACGAGTTTGATAAAATGAATGACTCTACACGCAGTGTTTTACATGAAGTGAGTATATTAGCAGAAATATCATTATAATAATTTTATGTAGGACAAAAAGTAAAGGTTAAACTTAGTTGTGTATAGCATTCTTTTATTATGATATACAATTAGAAAAGGGTCCGATTGCGATTGTAAATAGCCACTGTCGCCCATAGTCATCAGTTATAAACCTCAGATCAGATAATCAAAGTACAACTCAAACAGTTTTATAACATTTTAAAACTATTTATTCAATTGGATTGTTTATAGTTTACGAATTTCCTTTAAGAAGACCTGTCGTTAGGCTTTTAACATAGGAATAAAATTATTAAACTTGATCATCATCCAGATTCATCCTATTATTTTAAGGTAATGGAACAACAGACGCTCTCGATCGCGAAAGCCGGTATCATCTGTCAGCTGAACGCACGCACGTCGATCCTGGCGGCGGCGAACCCGGCTGAGTCGCAGTGGAATAAGAACAAGACCATCGTGGAGAATGTGCAACTACCACACACTCTCATGTCTAGGTAACGCGGACTATGTAAATAACTCTAACATAACAAGGAAACCTGCATACCTGAGAAATCTTGAAAAAAATGGGTATATGAAGTCTACCAATATGTAGCCATTGTAGTGGACTATGGCAGTGGAGCAATCCTGATGATGATGCTTGATAATAACGTGGTTTTTCTCACGTACGCTCATTATTAATAATCTATCCAATGTTTTGCCTATAAAAGATCGACATTTGACAATTTCTTCGTATCAGACATTGTCAAATGTTATCAAGGGTAAATCAATCAGTTGACTAGATACCTGGTCTGCGGTTTTTAACCTGTAGTTACAATCATTAACTATTAGGTGTCTATTGGGCTATTTCATCAGCGTTCCATGTATATTACAGGTTCGACTTAATATTCTTGGTGCTGGACCCCCAAGATGAAGTGTTCGATCGCCGGCTTGCCTCGCATCTCGTGTCCCTCTACTACAAAGATCCCACCGACACACAAGAAGATGAGGATATTGTGGTATGGTGTTTGTCTCAGTTTATATGTTAGCTGTTCTTCTGCTCGCCCCTGTTGGCCACACAATTGAAGGAGGCCTTGTTTACTCCACTCCACTGGTGATCTTATGCGGACTGGTATGAAAAGATAAAAAAGGTCATATAGATGAACAATTAATTCATGTCAGATGTTCTTAAACCATTCATAAGGTCTCTAAAAAAGTTACTGTCTGCTGTTTAATTTTAATAACTGTGACAGACCATTAAAAGTGGCCGCTCACAATACTTAAATTAAATAATAAATATACAAATATTTTAGGAGACAAAATGTATTTGGATGTATAAAAATTTTTGATAATTTGTCGTATTACAGAATATGAGCCTAATGCGTGACTACATCGCGTTTGCGAAGGAGCACATAAACCCAGTGCTGAGCGAAGCAGCGCAGCAGAGGCTCATCGATGCGTATGTTGATATGAGGTATGTATACATTTTCAGGGCGATTTACATAAGGGCAACTTTTATTAGGGATTTGTGAATAGAAATTTATAAAACACTAGCTGATCCGGCAAACTTTGTACCCCCTCAAAATCTATTTATCAAATATATTTCGTATAAAATATAGCCTGTGTTACTCCTATGTTACTCCTGAATAATGTAGCTTTCGAATGGTGAAAGAATTTTTAAAATCGGTCCAGTAGTTTTTGAGCCTATTCATTACAATCAAACAAACAAACAAAGTATTCCTCTTTATAATATTAGTATAGATAATAAAAAGGTAAATGTGATCCATTTTATGTTAAGAGCTTAACTTCTTAATACCAAAGTGAGATTGTATGTGGTCTGAAATGGATCTTGTGGGGTCTGAAATGAAGGTCATAAAACACTGTTTCTACATTCTGAACTGAAAAAGCGTCACATAACATTTGTGAACACCATAGCTAAAGTTACTACACCTACTAAAATGAATTTTCAAAGTATATTTTAGAAAAAACAGGGGTTTAAAATTTTATATTAAGTCACTATTAGTATTTATATGACACATACTCTGTATTTTGCATTGGGTTAAATAAAGTTTCTGTTCTTGGCATTGTACTAATAAATGTGTTGTTTATTTCCAGGCGGGTAGGCAGCGGTCGTGGGCAGATCTCAGCGTACCCGCGGCAACTGGAATCGTTGATACGGCTCGCAGAGGCGCACTCGCGGATGCGACTATCACCTGTTGTTGAGATACTGGATGTTGATGAAGCTGCCAGGTATGTATTTTGTATGAATACTTTAAATGGTTGAGAGTTTTGAGACAAGTGCATGTAACATGCTAGTGGTCGATTTTTGTTGAAGGAAATGATCTTTTATTACACCAAAGTAGATGTCATTTTAAGTTCTGTTGTTGTAACGATGTGGGAAATGTAACTTATCCTTTGTTTAATAAAACTTTATAACAGTCTTATGATGATAGGATATAATATAATTGCACATTCTTGTAAGGATTACAAGATTTTTATTGGTAGTTGTGTGCACTTTTGTTACTGTACTGTAAAAATTATATATTCGATACTTCCAGCATAGACATACTCAGCAAGTTGTGAAACAGTTTCTATGAATGCTATGCATTGGGTGGTGCTGTGGTCAAATAAATATGTAGCACGTGAAGATTACATAAACATCAGTAGCGAACTGTTGGGAAATAGTTTTGTTTTAACCGAAATATACGTTTCAGATTACACCGCGAGGCACTAAAACAATCTGCAACCGACCCAGCATCAGGACGCATTGATGTCGGTATACTGACAACGGGGTTGGGAGCCGCCGCGCGTCGCCGTCGTGCAGACCTGGTCGCCGCGCTGGTCAAACTGTTGCAGCCACACCCCAGACCATACACCCTAACACATGCCAAGCTACTGCAAGAGATTAACGCTGCGTCGCAGATTGTAAGTTATCAGTCATATATATTTCTTTGTCGGCATCCTAACAATGGGGTCGGGAGCCGCCGCACGTCGGCCTCATGCAGACCTGGTCGCCGCGCTGGTCAAACTACTGCAGCCACACCCCAGACCACTTACACTTACACATGCCAAGCTACTGCAAGAGGTTAACGCTGCGTCGCAGATTGTAAGTTTCAGTTTGAAGGGTGATAGAACAAGGAGAATGCGTACCACCGCTATCTATTTTCAGCGTGAGGCAGTTCTTGTGTTTCGGTGGAAGAGTGCGGATGCCGGCTATTTATATGTGCTGTCCATCTTAGTCCTAAGGAGTAACAACTAAGGCTTCAAGAAGAACCCCTGTTTTATACGGACTTGGTTAAAGATGTTCATGCTAGAGACCATTTATCTCATGTGGACTACAATTATAAAAAAATAAAAATAAGTTTCTCACTAAATCACTAATCACAATAAGTATCTCACTAAAATCAAGATAACGTGAAAAAGAAATACAGAGGCAAATAAATAACAGCGTCGGAACCTGTAACGCACGCTCTTATTCACGGACACGTCAAACATTACACAAAAATAAAGCATAAAATATATAGATGCCAGCTTTAAATAATTGCCTTATAAAAATATTAAAAGAATGTGAAGTCCATGTTAGGACCTCTTCGTGTTAGAGACCAAACACATCAATAATAATGAAAGTAATGTATGTTCTTTCCAGACGGTGTCGCGCGATCAGTTGGACGAGGCGTTGCGCGATCTTCAAGACGAGGGCAAGGTGGTCATCGTCAGCCACACGCACTTACGACTTTGTTAAATAATTCCAGTGTAATAAAGAATACGTAAACAATAAATGAGTCATCATAAAGCAATCACGTCGTAATATGATGAAAAAATATTAAAAAAAAAACAATTCTACTGAATTTTCTGATGCGTACCAATAACTTCATAAAAAATTAAATTCGATTAGAAGTATTCCTTTGTCGTTCAATTCCAAAAAATACCTACTGATTAATTATTACTTCAAAATCATTGTTGCCATAATTATATTGAGATCCGGAACACAAGTTGGTTAATACAAAAAGAAACTATGGAAGCAACTGAAAATATTGTGTACGACCCACTTTAACATACCAAAAATATCTTAAACAAAAACGCCTGAAATAAAAAGTGCCTATGAAGAGATTGTGTGATAAATTGTATAATTAATAATTGGTTAATTTTAGAATAAATTTTAGTATATAAGAGTGGCTTTGTATTTCGATCTGTTATTTTTTGTCATTTATTAAACCATAACTTTTTATAAAACAGTATTTTAATTTCATTTCATATTCTAGGGTTGTGTAGGTATCAAAGTAAAATTTATTTCTGAGAAAACCTAAAATGAGGTACTCATTACACAAAACCAAACCAACTGTTTCCCTATTTCTTTTCCTTACTTTGTTACCTGCGGCTTCGTTCTTGGCCAAAGATTTTTATGTATCTTTCGGGAAGGTACCCTTTTGGGGATAAAAGGAAATATGCCCTTTTCTAAAGCCCCCATAAGGTGTGTACAAAATTTCATGATAATCAGTTATTTAGTCAAGGCATAAAAGCGTAAGAAACTAACATTCGCATTTGTAACATAATAACATAATCCAGATTGTTCTAATAATCACTCATATGTCTATGCTTAATGGACTTGAAAATAAAACGCATCGTTTTCAATAAATTATTTTTATTTACATTAAAATCTTATCCACGTATAAAAAGCTCTGTAACATACTTATTATAAAACTAATAGATAGGAGGCAATACTTTCTACATCCAATTTATATAAAATTACGTATTGTTCTAGCGAATTCATTGTGGTCACCATCTACAATGAGGTTTATCATCACCATAAACTCATCATCAATCATGAACAATATCACGATGATAAAGTTTCGGAAAATATTGCTGATAACATTTTTTCACCAGAAGCTTGCATAATTCACCATTTGTGATGTTTGGTGCCACTTCAAAATATTTGCGCTGTGATGCTATATTTGAAAGCGATCGGTCCTTTTGGTCTTTCATTGCAACCAACATTTTCTTCTCAGTTCATCTTAAGTCTGCAGTAATTGATTGATTTTCTAGTTCTTTCGAAAAAACACGTATATTTCTTCAATATTATTTGAGAGAAAATAAGGGAAAAAGAGGAATGTGAAATTGTACTTTCGGCTACGAAATCATAACAATAAATATCTAACACATCAGCGCAACACCTAAACCCGTATTCCTGTAGAAACTTTAAATTGCTTTGGCAACAAATTAAAATAACAAAAACAATTTAAAACCAACAAACAATAAACGTTAAAATATCTTCAGCCAACCCTTTGCAGTAAAATTATCTGTTTACATAATTTTACTTGTGCATTTTTATCGCATTTAAGTGAATTTCTAAATATATAATTTTAATATACACCAGCCGTCTTATAATTTGATTACGACACTCAATGCACTATGTGAGTGACAATTTGTAATAAATACTCGATTCAATTCGAATTCTATTCGATTATTCATCCCCGCAATTGCATTGTATTTGCAATTTCAAAGTTAGACATAAAGACTTGTTATGTTTTGTATGGGTTAATTTTGAAAATAAATCGATTTAGATCTTCACATAAAAATCTAGGCTTAATAAGGAGTAACAAGGGTTACTTTCACTCTGTAAAGGTTTAGGACCCTTTGTTAAAATCGAAACAATAAGCGGATGGGAAAACATACATTATTTAACAGGTAGATTTCATCGTCATACTCATATAAGATGTCGTCAATTTTTCCACGAGGAAGTCTTAAATATTTCAAAATATACTGACAATATCACAGGATTTGAAGTATGTACAAGTATATAGAATCTTAAAACGTGAAAACAAAACAAAGGAAAGTATGGTTTACTATACACAAATTGTTAATAAATAAACTAAATGGCTATTTAAGTAGGCCATAATCATTATTTTAAGTAACATTACAATTATAAACGTTGGAAGATAACCATAAGTTAAGGGATTGTCAAAGCGTAAACAGTTTTTTGGGAAGTTTATTACAGACATACTATTTAATATACTTAAGGGCAGTGATAGCCAATGGCATAAATGTCGACCACAGAGATAAACCTGAGTTTATATTCAGGCTCGTACCTTAATTTCATTCTCACTCATTCTTTATCATAAATTGGTCATACCATTGTCAGCTCGGTTTTAAACCTTGTTTAATTAACATTCGATTTTGGTTACAACTTACTATCGGGACGAATTTGCGTGCGTCAGCCAACGGAACAAAGCTAACGCGTGATTTTGCTAAGTTTGCGGGAACGTCAGCATCATCAAGACAGGGGTGCTTCGTTGAGGCGCTCGGTGCCCTCCGTGTCGGGGCTCTGTGCGGGGGCGGCGGCCGGGGCTTCGGGCGACGGCGTGCGCGCTCGTCGGGGCTCCGCGTCCGCCTGTGCGCACGCGTCGTTCACAAACTTGTTGAATATCTCCGGCTTGTCTAGATACACGTGATGGCCGGCGCCGTTTATCACCTGCATTAGAAACGGAATTGTTGGTAGTTATGAGTGCTGTAAGGAAGATTTCAATTTTGTGCTCCCAATTTTTTTATTAATAATTTAATTGGATCCAATACAGAGAAGTTGCAATAATTGAGGACTCACACAAATTAGTATCACTGCTGTCCATGGACACCTATGAACAACTTTGTGCAGAAGAGAGGTTTATATTTAACTTATCACAGATGTGGTGCTACTCCTATGTACCAAGATGGTCTTATACGAAAGTTAACCGATATCCTCACTTTTCCACGTAAAATGCACGCTTCGCGCTAAAATATTTGTAGCGGTGGTACCTGTTCAGCCCATACTAATTGTGCCAATTTTCATCTTTTTACTTTATGTGTAATAGATTGTGGGTAATACTGGAATGTTTCATTCTATAATACCATATTGTTTGACTATATAATTAAATATCGTTGTGTAATAATAAACCTTTAATCTGTCAACATATACCAATGCTTAATCATATATCATGTGTTGCTCCAGTTTTATCTCCCTTACCTGCACGTAAGTCTTAGCGGAGTGCCTGTTCTCGACGAGCAGTTGTCCGGTGCTGTTGTCGACCCAGGAGCGCGCGCCGAACAGCACGGTGACGGGCAGCGCGGGGTCCAGCTGGCCCACGCGCCGCACCATCGGGTTTTTCGCCCAACCGAATCCCGACATTAGCGTGTGAAACGCGCTTTCGCCACTGAATAAAAATATATCAGTTTTTATTAAAAAAAAAAAAACATTTTTATATTTACAATTGGCTCAATTACTCTAGTATACGTATATACGTATATATTTAAACATTTATACGAAACGATTGTAGAGTTTCATGTATAATATAAGTTTATGAAAAAATCATTTATGTCTAGAATATATAAGAATAAATAGACGCTATTTACGAACATGTTTTAAATAAAAAATAAAAATAAGGTCAATTACTTTAATAATTGTTAAATATTATATCTACGAGGGTACGTTTTTAAGTTCGCGGAATGAGGGACAAGGAGCGAAAATAAAATGTCAAAATTATTTTTCTTTTTCTACATATTCTCCTGCAAGACGAATGCATTTTTCAGATCTTTGTATTAACTTATTTAAACCCTCATAAAAAAATGTTTTGTCCTTGTCGGAAAAATACGAGGAAATTGCGTCCTTTACTTCTTCGTCTGTAGAAAATTTCTTTCCACGAAGCTCTTTTTTCATTTTTGGAAAGAGATAATAATCGCTGGGAGCCAGGTCTGGACTATAGGGTGGGTGATTTAAAATATCAAAGCCCACCTTATGCAGGGCAGCCAGTGCAATACGGCTCTTGTGTACGGGCGCATTGTCGTGCAACAGCAGGACACCTCTGGATAATTTTCCTCGTCTTTTTTCTTTGATGGCTTCTTTTAACCGCTCCAAGATTGTTGCGTAATATTCTCCGGTTATAGAGACACCTTTATCTTTGTAATCTATTAACAAAATTCCTTCTGCATCCCAAAAGACTGTCGCCATGAGTTTGCCGGCCGATTGTGACACCTTAAACTTTTTAGGAGGTGCTGTACCCTTTTTATGCCACTGCATGGATTCTTGTTTAGACTCAGGTTCATAATGGTAAACCCAAGTTTCATCTCCAATAACAATTCGATTCAGTACAATATCCTTATCTTCTCCACAGAGGTTCAAAAACGCACGGGAACATTCAACGCGCTGTTGTTTCTGAGGCGGCGTGAGCATTCTCGGCACTCACCGCGCGCTGACCTTAGTCATGCCAAGATGGTCATGCAGAATTTTAAAAATGGTTGTATCCGATACTCCAACCATTTCTGCAAGCTGTTTCTTCTTTAGCCGAGCATCTTCCAGTACTAATTTTTCGACTTCCGCTATCGTTTCCGGAATGGTCACCTCAACAGACCGTCCTGGTCGTGGGTCGTCTTCAAGTGAATCCCTGCCTTGCTTAAAAAGGTTGTTCCACTTGTAAACCATCGTTTTTCCAGGGCAAGAGTCCCCGTAAACCGATGACATCTCTTCCATTATGATTTGCACAGACTTTCCTTGCTTGGTAAGGAACTTTATAACGGCGCGATGCTCGATTTTCTCCATACTTCCAATTTTCTTCCGGATTGAGTTGTTTAATTGTCGATAGTTTTAAAACTAATGATGCAATTGTGATAAAACTTTATATTTATACTATTTATGAGTCACTTAACACGTACCGCCCTTAACGAGCCCGCTATCCCCCCTCCAACCCTGCCATTCCGCGGACTTAAAAACGCACCCTCGTATATAGTAACACGCGGTTGAAGATCATTAACTTAAGTTGAATAAATAAATAAAGTAAAACAAATTCCAATTGAAATACAGAAATTGCGTAAGTTCGTGTACAAATGGCAGTATCAAATCAAAATAAATCTTTGTATTTTATATATTCTCAGTATCTTTGTATTTATATAGTGTTGTATTTGCTCATTCTTATAGAAAATGAGCGAGACACAAATTTAAATGTCACTACCTTGTATTACAATCTGTTTCGACTTAAATGCACATATAGGTACTTATGTATTCAGTTTAACTTACCTTGGCGTTTGCGAATTACACTGGTAGATGTACTCCGGGACAACAGTCTGAGCGTCGGGTATATAATTGGTGTATTTCCTGGTAATATCCGGCCTCGCTTTGCCGATGAGCCACTTGCCCGCGGGCCCGGCCGCGCGGACCGCCCACAGCGGGTTCAGGGGCTGGACGACGGTGGCCACCGCTCGCACCCATAGCGGGATTTGGTACTTCTCGTTGATGTTCGCCGGCTTCTCTGGAAAGCCCCATGGGTCCGCGAGGATGAGGTGACGTACCCTGTAAGTGTCAAGTTTATTTTTTATAACTTTCATCATCAACCGACTACTGTCCTACTGCTAGGCACGGATCTCCTTTTGTACTTAATGGAGTTAATGTTATAGTAACACACTCTAGCCAAGTTGGAATGGAGAGAATTTACATTTCCTTGACAACTTAAAATTCAATATGCCTACTATAAACCTACTATAAATCAATGCCTTAAAATGTTTTTAAGGCATTGGTTTTCTCATTATGTTTGACGTTTAGGCAAAGAATAATATAATAAATTCCTAACAAGCACATCATTTAGAAAATCAGATGTAAGTAGGTTTGGGATTAGAACCTCAGAACTACCGATTGAGTTACTATTTGTTTCTAATGCACGAACTACTCTTTTCGGTAGTAGGTTATTACTGCTTTTAACTTAATCTGAACTCAATTTGTTCTATTTCTGCATTAAATTTAAGCACAACGAGTTCAGCGGTTTTGCCTTCAAAGCAACAATGTATTAACATTTCAAAGCAACAATGTATAACAGTACATTCCCACCTGTCAGGGTACTTGAGCGCGTACGCCGTGGCGATGTACCCGCCGAGGCTATGCCCTAGTAGGATGAACTCGTCGAGGTTGACCTCCCGCCGCCACTCCTCAACCGACTCCACCCATTGCGCTTCCACCTTCTCTGGCTCTGAGGCAAACTTGGGACGGGAGCTGCGGCCGAAACCTGGTTTATCATGTTAATGATGATAAGTTTATAGAAGACAAAAGATCCAGGATATCTTTTAATTATGTGAATTGCAACATGATAATTAAAGGTTACTATGTAAAAAAACCTGGATCCCTGAGGTCTCCATGTTTTCTTCTTACCGCACTAAAACCCCCCCGGTGGCCGTCCTCGGCGCTGCGTAGAGAACCCCGGGATCTCCAAAGGAACGCAACCGGCGCGTTGCCCCATCGGGCTCTGCCCAGGTGAGCTTGACGCTCGCCACACCGTCTGGCGGGCACGACAGCATGCGACCACACATACCGCCGTCCTTCCCGGGGTCACTAGCCGGGCGGTTCGAGCTCCCACTCTTGCCGCCCGCAACCCCGGAAGCCCCTTTTAGTCGCTTCTTACGACAGGCAGGGGATACCGTAGCCCTATTCTGGTCCCGGAACTACAGGGACAAACGACGTAAACAGCCAGCGCGTCGAAGTTGGGGCACCAGAGCGCGAGCCCTGAAGCCAGTCCGTGCAACAACACCAGCGGCGTGTTGGGAGACTCGTCGTTGAATGACATCGTCCATATCTTGCTGATGTACACTTACCTAGCACGTCAATAACGAAGACCGGTCTCGACGCAGCCAGCGCGTCGCAGTTGGGGCACCAGAGCGCGAGCCCTGAAGCCAGTCCGTGCAACAACACCAGCGGCGTGTTGGGAGACTCGTCGTTGAATGACATCGTCCATATCTTGCTGATGTACACTTACCTAGCACGTCAATAACGAAGACCGGTCTCGACGCAGCCAGCGCGTCGCAGTTGGGGCACCAGAGCGCGAGCCCTGAAGCCAGTCCGTGCAACAACACCAGCGGCGTGTTGGGAGACTCGTCGTTGAATGACATCGTCCATATCTTGTGAAGTACACTTACCTAGCACATCAATAGCGTACACCGGTCTCGACGCAGCCAGCGCGTCGAAGTTGGGGCACCAGAGCGCGAGCCCGGAGGCCAGTCCGTGCAGCAACACTAGCGGCGTGTTGGGAGACTCGTCGTTGAATGACACCGTCCATATCTTGTCGCTCTGTCCCACGACCGCGCCGATGTCAACGTAGAAACGTTTGTATGCTGTCTTTACACCTAGAACCAATTTTTAGTTGATACTTATTAATAATAAAAGGCCAACAAGCACAGAAAGTCCTCTTACGTTAGGAAATCTAAGCTTTAGAATACCAGGCTTACCGAATTACAGAACTTTAGACATCCTTCTATTTATAAATCATCATCGACTTTGTACTATCTTGGTGCAGGGTACGGGTCTCCCCTCAGAATGGCTACACGGGCCACAGTTCGTTAGTCCACTATGCTGATTATCTACAGGTTGGGAAGCTCCAAGCGCTTTTGAAACCTTTATTTTAGAGAACTCATGAGCATGTAGCTTTTCTTATGACGTTTTCATTCCACGTTAGAGCAAGTGAAAATCGTCAACTTCGAAAGCCGAGAAAAAATATTTTGGACTGTTATCTATTTTTGTTCCTAGTCATGGCCATCAGTTTTATGTCCAAGTAGCTTTTTAAATCCATTTATTTGGATTAAAGTGAGTTAGGAGGAGCAGTTTATAACTTTAGCACTCCTTAATATTTTATCAGAATACGATGATGATTCTCATAGAACTTTGGTCCCAATAATTACGATTCGTCACGCCTAGCTTCAAAAAGACTAATTTTATAGATGACTCGGCAAATGTTACAACAAAGAGGTTTGTTTACGTAATTCTGTAGGTATTGTTACAATGACTGATTAAGATCTAAAGCCTTTTATGTGCCAAGGTGTAATGTCACCCTTACGGTTCAAAATCGATTCACAGCAGCTTTTGTTTATCGTTAGGAGTTATGATTCATACTTCATATAGATTGTGTTTCAAAACTTTGATATTAAAATTGATCTGCGTAGCTAAGCTGTCTTCAATATGCACAGGGTTCAGAGTTCAATTCCCGGTGAGACCGATATGCAGATAATGAATTTAGATTTCCGTTCTAGGTTAAATGTTTGTGTAATTGTCTGGTCGAAGTTTGTGTAGGTATTTTTCTTTATATCGACGACTTAGTAGCTATAACTCGTATTTTTTTTTACGAAAAAGCGATTTTTGCATATTTGGACTTAAAATGACGTGTCATAGGTCGTCCTTAACACTGGTGTCTTAAGCTTAAGTACCTGGGTCCTTAGGTTCAAAATTGAGCAAAATATTAAAGTGTGGCCAATACGTTCTATGTCTTTTTAAAGTAGCGTTTCTTCTTATGTAAACTAGAGTTTTTTGAGTTAAGAGTTATTGCCAATTCGTCGTCGATATATCCCATAGATTAGTAATCTACAGTATATCCATAGGACCCACGACAAAAAAATCCTGAGTTTAGAAAAACGGTAATAATGTAACTATTTTATGCTACAATAATATTTTCATATCCTAAATTTTCACTATTCAGATTTTCACTTTGTAAATCGTTTATATATAGGAGTAATCGTAATTTTTTTAAATATTCCTAAGTTACAGTAAAAATAGACATCATGTAGACATTTATTTACTCTACAATACTTGACTAATATTGTAGAGTAAATAAATGTAATTGTAGAGTCTTAAACTATACACCTATACTACAATTAGACTGCAAATCTATTTATTCACTCGTAGACTGATTAGATAAAAGTAAAATCAATTCTGTCTTTGCTTTAAACCAATTGTTAAAACACTTGTTACTTCAATAGCATAAAACTAACCGCAATCAGTTAACTAGGCTAGTTCCGGGTCTCACAAGGGAGAGTAATGGTTACGTCCTGTGCAGTCTCCGGTTGGCATTAATACGGGGGGTCCCGTCCTACGGTCCTCATTAATATTACTGTGTCTATCCGTATTTATGTAAGTTTATGTACGTCACACGCTGCGACGGACGTCTATGCAAATCTCGGTACGATTCTTTGAAAGCATAATGCGCATTTTATAGCAGATTATTTCATAAGACGATCGGTATGGTCCTCGCCAAAATGCTAGTCCGCTCTGAAGTTGTCGCGAGCAGGTGTACACACAATTTGATATTGCGACGCGATTCATTTCTGTATTCAGACCGGACTAGCAGTTTTACGGCGACTATAACAGAATACGTTTTTAGGAATGAATCCCTTTTGATTTTTCATCAAATTGCCACGAATATTACAAGTCTTAAGATATTTTTGTAAGATAAGCGAGACATGCGAGGCGTGTCTTCAGGGTAGCGACGCATTTGTGGTCGACCGCAGTTAGGATTAATCTTATCTGGGGTTGATTACAGATGTCTATGTGCGGCACTGGCCACTTACATCAGGTGTATTACACGTTTCTACTTCTATATAGAAAAACAGATATTTTTTTTAATACTTGTAAATAATCAAAAATTCCTCTCGTCCAATTTTTATCTTTTTTTATAATATAGGAGTAGCAGACGAGCATACAGTCCACCTGATGGTAAGTAGCTACTGCAGCTCATGGACATCTGTAGTCAACCCCAGATAGGATTAGATATTTCTACCTGAGGTATATATATGCGCCGCTACCTCTGAGGACTAAGCTGGAACGCCTCGGAAAAGTCTGTCTCCCTTACCACACCCTTCGAACCGGAACACAGCAACGCCTCACACTGCTGTTATTAGGTAGAAATAGGTGTGGCTGTGGTGCCGCCGGAGTCGAACCACAAAGGGTTCTACCACCATCTTCTATCTACAAATTAGTATCATCGTATCAAAGATCTTTAAATGCTCTGAATTATAAAGGTATCTACAGAATAAAATATATTATTACTTATAAAAGTAAATAGAATTGACATCTCAACAATTATCCTTTAAGAACATACTGCGTCATGTAATCACTAGTAAGTTTTAGTTAATAACACAAATTATAAGAAAAAACGTCAACCGGATTCGCGAATAATAATACAGTAAGTCAAGGTCACCAAACGAAGGTTATTAGCAATATTTATAAAGATAGATAAAGCGAGGCTATAAAAATGTATGATACAGCATTTTTATCATTTGCAAATCGAATACGGAAGTTAGAATTGCAACGTAGGTACATGGTCCATCGCATATTTATCGTGTAACGCTTACCCATACAAGTCATCAAATGAAATAAATTATGTTAAGAAAAGTACAATGACTTGGATATTTTAAGAGGCGCAAAGGGTTCCGGGTTCGATCCCCGGCCAGACAGGTATCTGAATGATCAATTTAGATTTCTGTGTCTGCGTGGTTGTGTATTTGTCCATGTGTGGGTCCATGGCACCCATTTTGTGTGAATCTTATTGCGGCTGTGGATGTAGAAAACGTCTTTAAACTGGCCCTTAAAAATATTTCCCAATTGTCATTTTTTATATTATGACGCACATGATTTTCACATTCATACAATGACATATGCTCAAAAACAACCCTCCATCTCGCACAGTTAAGTAGATAGCTACTTACAGACTTTTAGAAGTCCATTCTTCAAGTTTTTCCTTATTTAAATTAAACATGGAATTTCCATCTATGTGCACAGCATGAACCAAACCAGCATGAATACTCACATGACAGTATTTTCTTCTCAATGTTTCTTAGCATTGCATCAGATTGGCTAGTCCAGCTGAACCACTGTGTCCAACTGAAATGTAAATTGCACAATTAATTTACATATTTCATAAAGAAACTACCACAATTAATAATAAATAAAAACTAGATTATAAACTTCAGTTTACAACATTCATTGCAAAAAAAAAACACACAATTTAGATGATATTTACAAAAAATATTAAAGTTAACAAGGATAATATGGCAAAGGTAATGCCAAAACATGTAAAAGGATTAATCATACAAGCATTTTAATAGGAGTATACAAAATCCAATGACTAACTTATTAAACAATGGCATATAAATTTAAAAAGCAATAAATAAAAAAATCATCGACAGTATTGTAATGAGGCTTACTTCCACAGAAAGGACAAAATACTGCCAATCCATGTTCTGCTTAGAGAACTGAAACCCAAGATATAAAGTCACAAATAATAGTAGGCCTTATAATGCTGACTGTACAAAATATATTGACTTTGCAAAGATAGATATGTTATCTAGTTGATATTTGGTTATATTCAGAAACAAAGTGAGTTTATAAAACTTTTTATAAGCCTCCACAGTATGCTAGATAATGACTATTTTAAGTAAGCCCTAGCATCGATACTATTGAAGCTAAAAATTAATTGTTTCCCTTTGTGAAATCATATTATTTGATTTATTAAAACACAACCTGTGCATGCATATTTATAAACTATTTGTTTAAAATAATAATAAAAAAAATCTATCCGTGATTCCATTTTAGTATCTTTTGTTTAATTTTTTATGTATGTGGTTGGCTGTTCCATTTATATTCCACTGCTGTACTCTCTAGTCTCTACAACTATGAGAGGCCTATTTAATTAGCATCTTAGTTCTCACATTTTTATGTAATTGTCATATTATGTATAATAATTGTGATATGGGGTCCTATACAGTCTACACACACATACAGCAAATGCCAAAAATTCCAACAACTTTATGAAGATACATATTAAGTTTGTTATTCTACAGTTTCGCACACACATACCCAACACAACACGTAAACACCCAATGCAAAATAGCTTTAATGTGAAACAAAACAAACAAAGCAACATCAAACTTGCTTGAGATATCCCATTGGTGACGTTTATATCAAATTATCTGGAATAACACATACATATTTAGCGGAAATGTGGAATGATAACAAGTTTAATTTCTTATTATTAAAATTGGTGTGATTTAACTTGTTGCCATTTTATTATGTTTTTGAAATGAAACTTTAGGCATATAATGTAAGGGAAAAAAGGATTGGTATTCCAATTATTGAAATTGAATTGGTTTTGCTAGGATGGTACATAATGATAATAATAACCAATTATTATTGATTTACAGATATGGTACGATAAAACCAGTCATTTTGTATTTTTGTTATGTAATAGTATCATTTGTTGCTTGTGGACAAATTTATTAATGTGCTATTTATGTCTGTTTCTAGGGCATTACTCTTCCAAAAACTCTAGTAGAGGCTTGGAGTATACTTCACCATGTTCCTATGTAGATTGCTAGATACAAATGTAAGTGTATATTTTCATTACAATACTTTATAGTTAATTTATTTTAATAAGAGTCTATTAATTGCTGGTGAGTAGCAATGTAGTGGGAAACTATTTAAAAAGAAAGATAGTCCAGGAGGAATTGGCGCATGAGTACCGAAAACTATTCCACCTCAATTTTTTTATGCGATCCTCTTTAAATTGTCCTACTGGTGAAATAAATGCATGTTGCCATGGGGCAACCCCGTGCCATATTGTTTAAACTGAAATTGTTTAAACAATTGCAAGGAATTGTTATTTTTCAACCGGACAATTTTTTTTATATTCTTTATTGAAATACGAATAAAAAAAGTCCTATGACTTTTCACGATAAAGTTAATATTTTTAGAGATATGAATTTTTAAAGATTCGAAAAATCTCAAATTTGGGTACTTTTGACCCATGAAAAATATATTAAAAAAAAAAATATATATAAATAATATATTTTTTTAATTCTTTATACAATAGTTAATAATATTCTTAATAGAGACTTTTAAAAATTTTATTGTTTATACCTGTTTTATAATTGTTAATTTCACGCGCTCACAAGTATGCGCCGCTTACCTTTAAGTATCGCCGTCTCTCTCTGACTCATGCGCTGCATCGGCCTCTCTATGTCCTGAATCATTATTTATCATTTATCTTAAAAACTATTAACTTTATCAAGATTGTTAAAGAGAGCAATGTTATTAATAATTAAATTGTCTACAATTTGTTTCTCATAAATTTTTTTCTGAAATCAATTTTACGAAAGTTATTTAAGCATGAATCGGAACATGTAAATAAAATTACTTTTTTATCAGTTTATATTATTTTTTTGTTATTATCATAGAGAGAGACGGCGATACTTAAAGGTAAGCGGCGCATACTTGTGAGCGCGTGAAATTAACAATTATAAAACAGGTATAAGCAATAAAATTTTTAAAAGTCTCTATTAAGAATATTATTAACTATTGTATAAAGAATTAAAAAAAAAATATTATTTATATTTTTTTTTTTTTTAATATATTTTTCATGGGTCAAAAGTACCCAAATTTGAGATTTTTCGAACCTTTAAAAATTCATATCTCTAAAAATATTAACTTTATCATGAAAAGTCATAGGACTTTTTTTAATCGTATTTCAATAAAGAATATAAAAAAAATTGTCCGGTTGAAAAATAACAATTCCTTGCAATTGTTTAAACAATTTCAGTGTAAACAATATGGCACGGGGTTGCCCCATGGCAACATGCATTTATTTCACCAGTAGGACAATTTAAAGAGTATCGCATAAAAAAATTGAGGTGGAATAGTTTTCGGTACTCATGCGCCAATTCCTCCTGGACTAAGAAGAATATTATATATTTTTAAAAATAAGATATCATGGAATGAATTGTCAGAGAAAATAAATAATGGAGTTGTAATTGAATCTTTTATTATATAAAATAGTATTTCAGGAATAATTAGCTTACCTAAATTAATTTGATCGAATGTACCTACAATTTAGATCATACAGTTTTATTCTAGGTCCAATAAATTAATAGTTATTATAGTTTTGCAATACTAATAATAATAATGTAAATTAATAAAGATCAGCAAGTGACCTAAACTAATATAATTGTGTATTTCTGTTACATGCCCGAAATTACAAATCTGTCACTGAAAATTTAAATACAATAGTGAAGGATATTTCTGCAAGACAATACCTTACTAGAATATTCTAAATTACTTTAAAATAGGCAATAAAAAGATAGGTATAGGTAATATGTGCAAATCATAGATATGATTTATTCTTATTGTATGTGGATATGGTTTTTGTGTTTGAATGTCAACTAAGGTCTGCTGGAGTGTCAAATATTGTGGAGGATGTTGAACCCTTGATTATCTAACTTATAATAAACTTATTAGTAATAGGAATTCTAGTTGAATAATTGATGGAAGGCAGAGGAACGCTTTCTTGTTCAAATTTGGAATCACCACTAAAGGTAATTGGACCAGTAGTGTTACATATTGCTGTTTTGGTTACAGGGTGTTAGTAAGGGAGACATACTTTTCTGAGGCATTTCAACTTAGTCCCCAGGGTAGCAACACACCTATGGGCAACTTCAGGGAGAATTTAATCTTATCTGGGGTTGATATCAGATGTCTAGAGGGGCAGTTGCCAGGTGGACTGTGTGGTAGTTTGCTACATTATAAATAAAATGGATAGAATTGATCTACTGAATAGTGCAATTATTTTAATGTAATTACCTCAAAAAGCCAAGGATGACATGATATATGAGTTGCATGACATAGTGCGCCCAAATGTACCATGATATACCCAATCTTGGCATAACAGACTGCAATGCATTTGATGTTAGGGCGAAGTTGATCTACATGAAATGAAAAAGTAAACCCATTTTATTTTTTTAAACGTCATTTCACAAGATTACATCGACGTTATGACAATAATTATAGCTTTATTGCACAATTAAAATATACGTGAAATAGCATGAATACACCAAACTGCGCATGAGTAATAGATAAAGTTGGAAAATGTTACGATACCTGGATTCAGCCGTTTCGATCAATTCACTACCCATTTGCCCCAACACTGAAGTAGGAAAAATATGTCACTATTTTGATTATGATTGATATCTTCTAGTGCGTATCAGTCCGCGTTAAAACTACAAGTCAATTTGTACGTACTGTACGTGCGTAAAAAGCGAAGATAAATCGGCGTTTTGCCAAAGCCAAACGTCACTTCAAGATTTCATTTTAGCTGTCACTGTCATGGCCGGCCCGTCAGCGGTCATTGGCTGACATTGTCAAAGTCGCCCGAATACTCGTAATGAAACTTTTTTAGTTGCCAATCAGAAAATATTCTTGATATAACTGTAGTTGCTTGGTAGTTACCATAGAAACAGTAGCTGATATCAAGAAAAATAAATAAAAACTCATTACGAGCACAAAATGCAGGTGTCTACTGTTCAGCCAGTATTTAAATTGGAACTGAACCACAAGGTTACACCTGGCATTGTAACCATAGCAAAGTACGATGGGACACATCCATGCCTTACAGCATCAGCAGGATATGACAAAGTAAGCTAGTTTTGTGATCTTTCGACTCCTTTATTTTTATTTAAATGTCCTATGATTGTTAATTAGAAGAATAAGGAATCTATGACACTTAAGATGCAATGCATAGAAATATACTTATATCACTTAGAGTTAATAGCTCCACACTAGGACTCTAATTATCGTGAGTGCTATGGAGTTATGGACATACACAAAGACCTAGGACAAAAATCTATTTCTATTATTTACATTCTACTTTGCCAGGGATCGAACCCAGAAAATCTAGATTATAGGTATAATAAATACTCCGCGATACGGACCGACTCTTTATGACGGAAATATTTTTCCAGATTATTATCCATCATCCCCATGGTGGGATTGTCAGTGGTAGAGCACAACGGTCTCAGGCGCACGGTGAGGTATCCGAGCTTAATCTAAGCCAAGCTGTAATCGCTCTTGCTTCTGGTCCTTTGAAGCCGGATACTGGGCGAGATGTTTTGCTTATTGGATCTCCTACTCAAATCTTGGGTAGGCAATTTATTTGGCAAATACACTGTAATAAATTATCCAGCTTTTATTAAGAAGAGTTAAGAACAATATCATGTAGAAACCTACAACTTTCAGAGTTCTCTAAATGCCCGAAGATGTGTTAAGCTATAAAGCATATTAATCCGCACTTGGCTAGCTTGGTGGACTAAGTCATAAGCCGTACTTAATTGCCATTTTGAGAAGTGGAACACATTTTTCCACTGCTGATCACGAGTTGATGACGAATTGATGTTTAATAAAAAAAAATATATAATATCATAGGTAAAAATTATATTGTATTCCATTCTATGTTGCAGCTTATGATGTTCACGACAATTCGGATCTTTTCTTCAAAGAAGCACAAGACGGAGTAAATGTTATAATCACTGGAACTTTTGGCAAATACAACGAAATGCTAGCAATTGTCGGCGGCAACAGCTCAGTGCAAGGGTTGAACTGGGAGGGTAATGAGATCTTCTGGAATGTGGTTAGCGGAAAAGTGTGTTCAATGATGACATTTGATTTTGATAAAGATGGAGAAAATGAGGTGATTAATAGAATATTTCTTGGGAAATAAATAAAAGTTTCATGCTAAATTTTGTTTTAGCAAAACAAATACAATATTTTGTGTACAATAATTCGATTAACACAAGAGACATTTGAAGATAAATATGTAGTTATGGATTTTAACTTTTTGCAGCTACTGATTGGTTGCGATGATTCCTACATCAGAGTTCTCAAGAACAATCAATTTATTGTAGAACTACCAGAAACAGGGTCCGTTATATGTCTTTCACAAATTAACGAAGTGAGATTTGCATATGGTTTGGCGAACGGCACCATAGGTGTTTATGAAGAGGGTATACGGCTGTGGAGAGTTAAGGTACGTATTTTAAAGAAAAGACAGAAAGAGTTGTGGAGGTTTGTGGAAGTCTTAGTGTACGCTCTTCACGTCTGCTTTCATTTAAAACATGTAAATGTACCGATATGAAGCTATTAAATACGATATAAGATGCAACGTGGCCTTTGAGGCTCTTTTCGCCTCTGCCCGGCGTCAGGCATGTTCTAGACAACAGTTTTTCATCGAAATTAACTTACCATACATTGAAATAGTGGGCGTAGACAATCCTATAGCATGTACAAAATCTAGGTCTTTAAGTGATAAAAGTTACAAAGGTATATTTTTATCCGCAGTCAAAACAGAATGCAATTGCGTTGCAATGGTCAGGTGAAACTCTGGCGTGTTGTTGGGCCAACGGACGAATAGACTGGCGTGATGTCGCTGGGCGGGTGCAACGGAGAGTACAGATGCGGTCTGGTGCAGCGGCCATGCTGCTGGCGGACTACCGCTCTACTGGTGCACCGGATATTGTCGCAGTTTCTGATAAAGGCGAAGGTATGTATGGAGTCTTATGCCTCAAATAATAAACTGAAATACCCAGAATAATCCTATAGGTCATCTATACTAATATTATAAAGAGGAAAACTTTGTTTGATTGTTTGATTGCAATGAATAGGCTCAAAAACTACTGGACCGATTTTAAAAATTCTTTCACAATTCGAAAGATACATTATCCATGAGTAACATAGGCTATATTTTATTGAAATATATTTGATAACTAGATTTTGAGGCGGTACAAAGTTTGCCGGGTCAGCTAGTATCGAATAAACGTGAAGTGGATTTCATCTAAAGCCGGCGTCGTCTAGACCGATAAAATTGAAATTAAAGGGGTCTTTGTTTGGATCCAGCGTACAATTAAAAATTATTTGATCTGAAATAATTAATAAGTCTAATGCAACAATGCAATGAACAGTGCAATGAAGTACATTTATATTTATGTTGTAATCACAGACGTAGGTACTTGACAATAAAAATAAATAGTAAATAAAAAGTCAATTCAAAACGAATCCGGTTTAAAGGACCATAATTATTTCCAAAACTTACATTGCACAGAAGAAATTATGTAACTTATATCCTTAATGAAATCATCATCATTTATTTTATATAAATTCGCTTCTTTTCATAACAAAAATAATTATATCTAACAGTGTTAGGCTACTGCCCTCATGAAAAGACAACAGGTTTCAATGCTGCTTCTAAGAAACCTCCTTCAGAGGAGGATCGTTTAGCGATCACGGAGCTATTGAACAAGAAGCAGGCGTTGATGGTGGAACTGCAGCACTATGAAGCGAATGCTGCGAACTTGAATACCAGCTTGGAGGTCGGTGACCGGCCAGCAACTGCTATGCCGACGAATACGCGGCTTCATGTGGCTATCACTGCTGATTCTGAGGAGGTTAGTAGCTTTTGGAATGAGATTTGTGGTATATTTTTATGGAATAGAAAGCAAACGGAATCGAACTACGTAGATTTTTTCTGTTTTTCTTAAATTTAATTAAAAGTTCGGCCTGAATACAACTTAGAAGTCAAATCCCAACGCACGCAACGCACCCGGATTTTCGACATTTATTGCGTACGTGAATTATTGCATGGCTTAGTGATGGAGCTAGAATCCAAAATAGAATTGTTCATCAAATACATTTTTAAGTTAACAAAGTTTAGCTCAAAATTATTGTATATCAGGGATGTCTAGACATCACAGTGTCAACAAACAATGAGACTATAGTGAGGGCAGCACTGGTATTGGCGGAGGGTGTGTTCGAAACTGGGGAGACGTTGGCCCGCCATCCACTGACGTCACAACTCAGGTCTCTTCTACATATATCCCTGCGCCCGCCAAGAGATATACCTCTCGATGTCCATATCAAGGTAATTGTTTTCTTTCTATATTTTTTCATAAACAGTAATCATTACTGTTGTTTCTGATTTAAAAATCCATGTTATGAAGTATATACTTCACACATAAAAATGAAAGAGTCAGTTATTGTAGGTTTAATTTTGGTCCCACTGAAGTAGTACCCGAACCTCAAAGTACTAGAAGAAAATATTAAATCTTATCTTCAATGCCCATCAATTCAAATGTAATTTTTGTCACATTAATAACAAATAAAGAGTTATTTGTTTTACTTAAAAAATCTTGATATATTGCAGGCCTTAGTTGGATACCCTGACAGTGAGCAATTCCACATATTTGAACTCACAAAGCAGTTGCCAAGATTCGCGATGTATACCCCCGCGCCACCAACATTAATAAAACCCAAAGAGGAAAGTTTTGTAACATTTAAGATAACGGAAAGAATCCAGAGAATTTGTATCTGGATCAACCAAAATTTCCTCCTAGATGATGTGGAGTTAGAACATGAGGATATTAAAGAACTGGACATCAGTTTTATTTGTTTACGGGATAGGTCCCGATTGTCGTTGTACTTCGGAGCTGATGGTCAAGTGAAGATTGTTACACCGGATATTAGATTGGCCGGAGACTTGATACAGAGTTTGGCTGTTTACTTGAATTTGTCCGATTTACAGGTAGGTATAGGAAGTTTAAAAGGTAAATAACAAAATATTTCTCATGTAACGATTTGGTTTGTTATATAAAGTGGAAGAGGCAACCATCTTAGCCCTCAGGAATTGCAAAGTCTGTAATCGGTTTCAGATATCTATGACGTCAGTGGACCGACTGCATGCTTTATTTGAACTTTCAAAAAAATGATTAAACAATAGCTTAGTAATAATATTCAAAGAGTATAGAGTTCTAATCAATGGCATACCTGTAAATTTTTACTTATATACATATTTCAAATCTACCATTTGAACAGTGTAGAAATTCATCATAACGGAAGACTCGGCAACATTTCTGTTTTTTTATTAAAGTAGACAGTCCCGCAAGCAAGAAAATGAAACTATATTTGTCATTTTCTACAGAGCTACGTACAACTCAAATTACTTTACCTAACTATATTTTCACTCCAGTACAGAAACGGGAACATTAGTTGAAAATAAAAAATAGTTGATTACTTAAATTATATTATATTTTCTTATTTCCTTATTCATCTTACATTAACAGATCGATAACCATATCACTGGCCGTACAGTTCTACAAAGCCGACACATTTTACAGGGTTGAAGAAGAACATGTTGTTATGTGGCGGTTCTCGTTGACTGACTGCTTTCACAACCTCCTGACCAATAACCCCGCCGACGACGGCCGCTGCGCCCGATACAATCCCAAACACATCTGTCAGCAGCGCATCGGTCACGAAATTGGCTGGAAGGGACAGTTCCTTCACGAGCTCGTCACGCATCTTTAGTAGGATCTCTGTATCCGCTTTTCGTTTAGTCGGGTCAGGATTCCGATTATACTCGTCTCTGAAACGCAGTAGGATCTTCATTACGAAGTAGGACGGGTCGCCGCGACGCAATCTCGACCGCAGCTCCGGTTTCGTCCAGTCCGCGGAGAGCGCGTTCTGTAGTGGAACGTAAATCGCTCTGCGTTTCACTGTGATGCTAACTGTCGCGGCGGCGCTCTTCTGGTCGTTGTCTGGGCCGCGCTTCACGGCTTTGTGCTGCACTATCTCCTCGGAATACTCGTGGTCGACCAGATCGGCGAACATGTAGCCGAACATGCCCCAAACGTCGCCGCAAAGGAACTTCTTCGTGTTGTCGCGGCAAATGTTGTTGATGCGCTCCAGTTGCTCCTGTTTTAATCCCGTCGCGCACACGATGTCGTAGGTGGAGAAGTACTTGTCGGGGAGGGCGTCGACTTGCTTAGTCTCCGTTGTGATCTCAACCATGGGGTTCAACGCCTTCGCTCGTTGTAAAGAAGCCTCGGCTCTGTTCTCGCCGATTTTGTCCGGTGGCGCTAAAAACTGCGAGTAAAGATCTGTTTCATTCAATTTCTCGCTATCTAGTAAACATACACTTTTAACTCCGGATAAAATTATGTTTTTTGCGATTTCGGCGCCAAGACCGGACATCCCGATTATCAAAACCTTTGAAGCACGTAAGCGCTTCTGTGAGTCCAAGCCCCATAAGCGAATCTGACGATCGTACTGTTCCGCTTCAGCTTCAGAGAGTTCAATGTCATTGTTTTCCACCATATTTTTAAGGGAAATTTCAATAAACACGCAAAATAATAACCAACACCTACTTTGGTTTTGACAGATTAACAAATTTGACAGTTGACCCACGCTAGCATGACCAGGGTTACCATAGACAAGCAAAATTTTTTTCTGACCTGAACTCCAGTTCCTTAGCTACAACTGATCATATCACGAATTTTATTCGTTCCTCCCTGGTGACCCTGCTCCATAAATTTCCAATCAGTGATTATTTCATTTCAAAACTTCAAAGACGAAACACTGGAAGCTGAAAAGAAGCTGATTGGGCTGAATAGGTTACTATACTCTTTGGCCTGTGTTCACCTGTAACTACAACATGCAAGACTTCATGATTAAAAATACAATTAATTATTTATTTATATTAACCAACAGTCAACAGCTCAATTCCCAGAAGCAGAAAGGAAGCTTCGTGAGGAAATGAAAAATGCAGCTGAGGTCGGAGAAACGAGGTCTCGATTAGCAGCAGAAACTGCAGAGAAAGCGCAGTTGATTACTGCTCTACTACCGGCTGCTCAAGATGCCGCTTCTTACGACTTGTATGAGGACTTCAATTTATATTCTTATTCAAAATAATATACAACACTTTAGTTATGGACTATTTATATCGTAGGAAAGAGATGATGAAACGCTACAAAGAAGTGATTATGCTAAACGAGGAGTTATTAACTGGGTGTATTGTAAGGCGAGCAACACAAGATCAAGCTGTTGGGTCTTTGAAGAATCTCCATACGATATTACAACAAGCTGCTAGATTGAGAGGTAGTTTTTAACGATGTGGTAAAGTCCGCGCCAAACTTTTAGTCCGCTCTGAAGTTGTTGCACACAGTGTAGTCAGAGAGCTAAGCACAACTACAAGCATATACTCCGTAGCAAAAGTAAGGGTACACTAACGTACATAGCTATGTATAATACCTATGGGCAAGAACGGGCAGCGGGAGGGTGCCCGCTAATATCTACACTTTGCTGTTGTGACGCGACTCGTATCTGTATTAAGAGCGCACTAGAAGTTTGGAGCGGACTCTATGTGTTCCTATTAAAAAAAACTAATATTCTTATTTATTTTTAGTGGGAAAATACAGCAAAGCTGCTGTAGCCGCATGCAGGGACGCCGTGCGCTCGAACAATACAGATGCTCTCATTAAAATACTACAAGTTGGAGATTCTTAAAAAAAAACAATGTTATAATTCAAAATAATTTATTCATTTTATAATCCGTAAACAATTATTAAAATAAGTTAATGTCATACTTAAGTTCAACATATTATCCTATCAGTCAAAAATTCTTGTAAATGTAACAATTAAACTTGAAAGTAATTCCTAAGTAATATTTTTGAGTTCATAAAATAAATGTTTGAATAGTTTTTTGTTAAGACCACATTTCATTAACTAATCGCTCTATTAACTTCGTTTATTGATCACATATAAAACTGTAAATGTACATGAAACAAAAGTAGACCCCTTTCCTGTCACGCGGGTTTATCGGTGTGTGGTTTCGGTCTGTGTGTAAGCTACTCGCACCCGACCGTTTCATAAATACTTTCCCTATCTTTTGATCTACGCACAGGATAGAGGAGCGCATTAATTCACGCATACGGACAAGACAGAGCAAAAATGAAACGCTGTGACAAGAAATAGGATGTTAGGCTTACTACTATGAAAATAAGGCACATTTTCATTTAAGGCACTTTTTCCTTGCATTACGACACTGTTTATTTATAAGGCACTTTAACGTCATACATATATTTGGAAACCGCACGTCATTTATTACGAGCCATTTCATATTAGCAGTTTTGTGATGTATGTTTTGATATAACACTATAACTTCATTCGGATATATCCAGTCAAAAACATGAATAATACTGCTAAATGAGCTTCGACTTCAAGACCATCACAGATACGTTAGTACTCCCGAGCGCTAATATAATCAATTCTATGTAAGTTAGCCTCCAATCACACACTATTCTGTTAAATGCAAGAATTACTTTATGCTTGAAATAAGTGTCGCGGTGGTACATCCCTAGTTGAACATGTTAATTCTATTATAAATACATACATATAATATTTATTATGTTAGTTATACTGGTCACACGGTTATTTGTTTAGTCGCATAGTGAACATCATCGGCGCTGACATTGAGGAGTAGCCTCGGTTCAGAGGGCTTAGGTTCCAGCAGTAATAGCTTGATAGCAGCCAATCGTGCACAGATAGCTTGGGCCTGGGACGACGTGGGTGCTCGTATGCTGGTTGCAGATCTATAGGGCCGGCCGTCCAGCGCCACTATCGCTGCCGCTGTGGATAGCGCGCGAGAGAGCGTAGTCTCGTCGGATCCTGTTCTTTCCACCTAAAATAATATAATGGAGATAATATAAAAATACTTGTATATAATAAGTATTTCACAAGGGAGAGACTGTGAGGTAATTTTGTTGGGTACAGTAATTTGTTTTAATTCAAAGTAGTTCAACAATAAACCGTGTTAAATGGCGGTAGTTTGACAATAACTTGCGTTAATCGACGGTAGCATAGCAGTACGTTGTATTAATTTGTCGTATTTTAGCAGTAAGTCGTGTTGAGTGACCATTTTTCTTAAATTCAGAACCATTAAGCATCCGAATCGCTAATTAATGTCAGTAAATACATATGAATATAAAGATGGATAAAATACAGGCAATATACTTATCAATTTCGTCACTGGTTGATGAGAAGTACTTTTAACGTAATATTAGAGAGAATACCATTATTAATCTATTGATCATAAATATAAGTAGTTGTGTTACCTCAGCCGCCACAGCTCTCAGCATGAGCCTCTCAGCGGGGGAGCAGTTCTTTATGGCCCGCACGGCGGCACTAGAAGCTGCCTCACCCAGCGCTTGCTGCACTTCCTTCAAGCCCGCACCTTCAGGCCCCGCCAGCTCGAGTGCGCGGCTACTCAGTGCTAGCGCTCGACGGGCGTCCCCTGACACTGCGGCTACTTTCCTGGAAAAATAATTAAAGATGTTAATTTTTTTCAGAGGTTTTCAATGGGAGATTCTCCAAAGAATCTTGTCTACTGTCCACTTTGTAATCTATTATGTTTGTAAGGCCCCTTTTAACTTTGTCGTATCTTAAATTATACAATCGTATTTAGCCCTTTAATTTAAATATAGCATACTTCTCTGTGCCCTTCATTGTCGTCCTCCAGAACACAGGGGGCATTATTGTTTACATTGAGAATAACTTTGTCGTATCTTAAAATATACAATCGTATTTAGTCCTTTAATTTAACTATAACATATTTGTCTGTGCCTTTTATTGTCCTCAAGACTGTAAAACACAGAGGGCATTATTGTTTACATTGAGAATAACTTTGTAGTATCTTAAAATATACAATCGCATTTAGTCCTTTAGTTCAACTATAGTATATTTCTTTGTGCCTTTTATTGCCTTTCTACAGAACACAAAGGGCATTATTACAAACATTGAGAAAGATTGTATTAAATAAGTAAATTCTTCGGGGAAACAAATCTCACCCTCTGCATCTGGGTCATAGATTTGACATTGATAAAGAGTAATCGTCATAAATAGATAGATAGAGAGTTTAATTTAAATATTACGGATTAGACTGATTTATCATTTACAGTATTTAGCAATTAACGTAAATAGTAATACTGACCTTGCAATAAGTTGAACAGCATCAGGCGTGACATTCTTTCCCATCAGCCTCGCTGCCACAATGCATTGCAGCTGTGTATGGGTATATGGTGGGAAGGTCAGTCTCGTGAGCCCCAGACGTGACGCCACTCTCGCGGCGAGCGCTCGTTCAGGGAGATCCATGGTGTTGGCTACAGCTAATACAGTAAGCAAAGCGGTTCTGTGCGCTGCCCACTCCATTATGCTATAGAGGACGTCTTGTCGACGATTGCAGAGAGCATCCAACTGAAATAATTCACATAAATAAATGTATGATGTTCATCCTCCATCCATTCCTCTTCTAAGACCATTAAATTACCTGACTGTGGTCTATGGATATTCAGATATCCAGGTTAATACATAGTATTTGAATTTTATTGAGGATGTCTTAAATCTCGATGACGACCCGCGTGGCGGAGCGGTCACCATGCCGGTCTAACGCGCAGAGGGTCCCGGGTTCGATCCCCGGCCAGACAGATTTCTAAATGATGAATTTAGACTTCTGTTTCTGGGTCTGGGTGTTTGTGTATTTGTCTATGTGTGTGTCCATAGCACCCACGATACAGGGAATCCTAGTGTGGGGCTGTGAGTGTAGAAAGCGTTTAAAGTGTTTAATGTTCATCATATTCCATATGGTGTAAGTAATTATTATAAACTAAACATATTTTTTGTGATTTTACAATGTCTTTCCTGGCTAAAAGCAGATGGGAAATATGCTTTACAGATTTATTTATTAAATTTCTTAGCATACCTCATCAACTACCAGTACTGTGGGAGTCCTTCTTGGCCCTGGGTTAGTAAAACGCTTTTCTAGTAGTGAACAAGCTTGTTCCCATACAACAGATTTGCCTAAAAAGAGAAAATACAATAAGCTATGAAAAGGTAAAAGCAGACTAAAATGCAGATTTTTAAGTTAAAATAAAAGTTAAGTTTAATAAAATTATTGCCTCATTTAATATTTTGAGAGTAACATAATCTACATTCTACAATTAGTCCCAATAATTTTGATGCAGTACCAAATCTGGCTGTATAGATATTGGTAATCATTTAAAAAATCTCATAGTGTCTTACCAGTAAGCTGTTTATAAATTTGTACATAGGCTTGTCTTGGTTCAGCGAGCCTCATGCCATTGACCTCAACCAGTTGGAACTCTGGCAGATCCACCTCCTCCTTCAACACCTTGAGAGCTGAATTGACTGTAGCCGTCTTGCCAGTACCAGGTACTCCAGAAATGTACATACACCTAGAAATAAGATGATATTATATTGATGATATGATATTAAATCAAGAATGGGTATAAAAGGCGGTGCAAGCACGTCGGTCGGCGATTATTATTCAAGACTTTGTGCTTTACGGACACTCATACAAGAATAAACAAATGTTTAAAGTGAGCAGTGTTCTATCCCACTTCTGATAGCTAATAATATATTTATTATGTGACTATTCTAATAGGGTTACAATCCTTGGTGCGAGTATGTGGATTTTTTTGTCACTATTTATAGCCTTGATTTGATTTGGCTTTGAAAATTTTCAAACTTTTTCAATTCAAGTATGCTTGTAAAGAAGAAGTAAAAATAACGATTGTGTTACTAACCCACTCATGTTGTCTAATAATTTTGTCCTGATAAATGATAATATCTCATCCATTTGACTCTCTCTACCCGGTAGTGACTTATTATCTTTTAGGAAATCTGAAATGTAATGCATCAACTACATAATTGGTCTTGTAAAGTTAATTGCTATAAAAGCACATATACAAATTTGTGACATATGCAATATAGGAAACCAGTATTTACAATAACTTTTAGCCTTGTTTCATGTAACAATGAATCTATATATTGTACAAATTTAATACAATCATTGAACTTATTTTCCTTTTTTGCTGTTACTTCCCATTTTTATTAGTATTATATTTTAAACACAAAATTGTTAACCCTGAAGAATTTAATATAATACATTCAACTAAAGCAATTACCATCAATATTATCCACGGAATGAGCTCTATTATGCAATGTGGGGGTCAATTGACTTGTCAATATCCTTTTTGAAACACTTTTAGGTGTTTTTGCAGATGCCCTAGGAGTTCTAGGTGTTCTCGGAGTCTTCGGAGTTTTAGGTGTTTTAGGCGTCTTAGGAATTTTGTATTCATCATCACTGTCTTCAGTATGACTGATTTTTGTCACAAGTTTCCTGGGAGTTCGTTTAACCGGTGATAACTCTGGTTCTAGGTATGTCACCGGTTTCCTAGCAACTCTACAAGAACGGGTGGAGTATGTAGTCTTTTCCTCTTCAAATACCAATACTTTTTTTGGGGTTTCCTCATTTGTTCTAACTACTGAAGTTTTTCGTTTTGGTGTGCCCGGTGTGTGTTGCCTTATAATCAGAGTCGGTAACTCATCTTCAGAATTTTCTTTCAGTTCCATTGACAGCATTTCTTCTATGTTGTGTTTGGTTAATTTTCTAGATGTATTCGGGGAGTCTATGGGAGTGTGTTCATTGCTTTTAGGTGCAACTTTTTTGGGAGAATCTCTATCATTTTTATCAGCTAAGATAGCTCTTTTCAGTAACAATTTGGTTCCGTCATTTTTGCTTATACTCCAATTCTTTTCTGATATAGATACTCTTCCCATTCTTTTGACTAAACTACTTGGCGTTTTTGGTGTTCTTCTTGGTGTAGTGGAATTCTTATTGGGGGTTGCGAGTAATTGCATGGCTTTTCTTTCCTCCTCTAATACTGGCTCTATGTGGACTTTCCTTTTAGTTAAGGCTATCAATCTGTACCTGCAGATGTATTTGTATGGACCAGTGTTAAGAATATCAGTATCTTTGGTGTATGTAAGTGTGATGGAGCACTTTTTGAAGAATGTCTCTATTGAAACATCTGTGTCAAATGGTCTGTGATCTTCTACTACCTGTGAGAATGGTAAAAAATATTATTACACATTCTGCAGCTGTCTTGACAGATATATGCCCAAGTGTGAGAAAAAGGTGTGCATTCAGCCATTCCATTCTAATAGGAAATTAGAAGACGTATTGCCTGTCTCCTCTGTACGCAAGATAATCAGTGAAACGACAAAAAGACAAATAGTGAAAATGTTATTATACATACCTCATTTTGAAAGAAATCAATATTCTCAGTTTGGGCATTATTAGGGATGTCTACTGGCTTAGAGTACCATTGGACCTTGGCCCTGAAAGGGTCAGTTTTGTTTGAAGAGTCCTCATACAGAGACAGGATTCGAGCTGCATCACAACCTTCTTCTGTATCCGGTTCAGCTGCATCCGCATTTGATATGAGGACGAAATCATTTATACCTGCTACTATTTCTTTGAACAGAAACTTTCTGGAAAAATATTTTGTGTTATTAACACCAATTATGTGTCTCCGATGAGGTCTGGCCTCGTTTTAGAGTGACAAGAGTCTCCAGGCTTCCCTAGCGTAGACTAAGCGTGAATTGGTAGCCAAAGTGCTGGTCCGCTCTGAAGTTGTTGCGAGCACGCGTAGCCATATAATTTGCTATGTCGACGCGATTGATTTCTATACTCAGAGCGGACTAGCAGTTTTTTGTGGACTATATTTTGGAAAAAAAAATACTAAACTTACTCGTAATAGCGAAATGTCGCTGACAAACTCGATCCATTTATAAATTCTTCACTTAAC
This sequence comes from Epargyreus clarus clarus, assembly GCA_014595695.2. NCBI lineage: Eukaryota > Metazoa > Arthropoda > Insecta > Lepidoptera > Hesperiidae > Epargyreus > Epargyreus clarus. The sequence continues at coordinate 333,857 of JACTTY020000114.1, forward strand.
CAAGTAACCGCTTTAGATACTACCTTTCGTCTTGGCATGTTACTTATGTTTTATTAGATTATTTAATTAACTTTCAACAAACAGAATATAACCACTACGTTTAGTTACAAAAAACACAAAATTTAAGTTTTTGTATCAATGTCAGTGTCAATTTTTCGCGCCAAAGCTGTGCAACTACAGAATGCCTGAGAATGCAACTGATTATTAAGTGTTAGCGATTATACTTATTATTATTACTTTGAGATCCATGTAATTATAAGAAAACCGATATTCAATGTTTATTCAATAGTAACATTATTTTTTGACAATCAAAATAAATGTTTACTGAAAGAATATTCAAGTAACTCTCAGTAGTACTTACGAAGCTATAAAATATGACGTCTGTGGTAAAAGCCACGCTTGACGTCAACTTGAAAGGCCTGAAATTGTCAAAGTTTGACATATTGTGGTTAAGACATTTTGTGGTTATGCCTGTTGTATTTATTAAAAATTAAATTAAAAATGAAACCCAAACAAAAGAAGTCCTCTAAACCGATTCTATCGGATAAAATTGCAGATGCCTTAACGGTCAAACCAAGGGCCGACATAGAAGATGACCACGTATTCCATACGAAACCAAAAACCCTCACACGTGCTGATCTCAGCTCTTCAGACAGCGAAGACGAGGCTGCTATCAGCGATTTTAGAAAACGGAACGTTAATTTATTGAGTGATATTAGTAAGAAGTACGAAGGGAAAGTAGTATCGCGTAGAGATCTAAAGTCGGAAGTTAGTGACGGAAGCGGTTCAGAAATCGAACGTAACCATTCTGAAGTTGATAGCGGAGATGACACAGATAATGAAAAAACAGAACAAAATTCAGTTGATTCGGACGAAAGTGATGATTATAGCATAACACAGTTTAAAAAGCAACTTGAATCTGATGAAAGTGGCCAATCCGGTGAAGAATCCGATGAACACGATGGAGAAGACGAAGATGATGATGAAGAAGGTTACGACATCAGTCAAATGGAAGAGCCAGTTAAGGAAGAGTTTGAGCATGTCAAAAAACAAAATATATCCGAAGAAGCAAAGAAAGGGAACTGTGTTAGAAGTCAATTGTTACTGTGGGAGGGCTTACTGGAGATGAGAATACATTTACAGAGATGTATGAATACTGCAAATAGGATGCCTATGAGCGATTATTATGGTCAATTGAAAAACAATAATGAATTTGTTGAGGAGACTGTTAATACTGTTAATAATGTCACTAATGTATTAGAAAAGTGAGTAACAATCTTATATATAAAATTCTCATGTCACAATGTTAGTTACCATACTCCTCTGAAATGGCCTTGCCAATTTTCACCAAATTTTATATGCATATTCAATAGGTCTGAGAATTGGCTACTATCTATTTTTCATATCCCTGAGTGATAAGGGTTGTTCACCCGTAACATTTTTTTATTTATGTTTATATTTTATTTACATAACACAATGTTTGCCGGGTCAGCTAGTATACAATAAATTATTAAGCTGGTCCCTTCCTACTTTGAAGCAACACTTAAGTGTGCATGCATTATTCCCCTCAAAAAGTATGTATTTATGGGATATTAATAATTCAACTGGTTTTCCTCACCATAGAAAAAAACATTTTTTTATTGTGTAAACTTCATGATAATAACATCAATATTCCCTCATACCTACTTATTTTAATCAATATTTATTTTCCTTTAAAGTTGATTTTATTATTACAAAAATATTAAAATAATATGTTTTCTTTCAGATTATTAACTTTACAAAATATGCTGTATAAAAATTTCCCTGAAACCAAAACCCTGGCGACAAAGAAACAGGCACCAGAACAGAAAAAGGAAACAAAAGAGGACAGCGATGAGGAGATCCCAAGTGATACAGATAATGAAGAAATACCATCTGACACAGATAATGAAGACAATACACCAGAGATAATACAAACACCTAAAAATAACAATAAAATAAGTCAAAAGAAACGTAAACTAGATGACTATGAGACGGACCTTGCAACATCTCATAAAGTCTTCAAATCCTTTAGAGACACAACAATACAGAAATGGAATGATAAAACCAGGCTTGCAACAGCTGCTAACATGAAAAACGCACCAACAAATACTATTTTACAACAAATATCTTACATACTGTCAGATAGACAAAAACTTATACGACGGACACAGTTAAAAAGGTCTGAATATGATATTTTAGGGTACTCTAAGGCACCAGAAATAGAGAACATAGAACAGAATGGAGCCGAACTTAGTCTAGGCGTAAGAGACAGGAAAGACAACGATGAATATATACCAGAAATATTTGATGACAGCGACTTCTACCACCAATTGTTAAGGGAGCTTATTGAATGCAAATCTGCAGATATATCAGACCCAGTACAGTTGAGTAGACAATGGATCGCACTACAGCAAATGAGAAGTAAAATGAAGAGGAAAGTCGACACAAAGGCAACAAAGGGTAGGAAAATAAAATATGTAGTACATAACCAATTAGTTAATTATATGGCACCTGAGAAATCTCTCACGTGGAATGAAGAGAGTACTAATGAATTGTACAGCTCACTATTTGGCAAAATGTTTGAACAGAACAATATTGGTGTAAATGTTAATTTAGAAAATGGTAAAATAAAAATATGATTTTTTTGGATATATTAGTTATTTTTTTGGTAAATCCCTTTGTTCCTAAGAGTTAATTATTTGCATCTGGATAAGGATAAGGATTTGCATAAGGAAGTTGTTTTAAGACAAACATTGATTCAAAAGTGTTATATCAAATGAATAATTCAATGTTGTAAATTGTAAATTATAGAAAAAATAAACATATTACTTATTATTCATACATATATTTACCATATATTTACTATATAACATATATTTACTATAGCTAGGTAATTATTTCTGCTTTTAATTTTCCTTAGTTAATAATTGATAGTTATATTTCGTCTGAAGGCAGAAAGTAGCATGTGTTAATTACTTTAAAATATGATTCAATTAATACACAAAGAAACGACGCCCAATATAAGTTTTTAGACTGGGTAATAGCGAGCCTTAGATGAGTATGTATATTACTAATCTAAGTTGTGTTAGAAATATATTCAAATTATTTAATTATAGTATTATTTTAATTAATTATTTTCTGTTATTTTCAATAAAGTGCCCATTGATCAAGTTAATGGTTCTTGTGGGTTATACGATTGTACATATAAAAAAGAAAAAGAACGCTCTTGGCGGGAGACTTGTATTTTACGCGGGAATAAGAAAAGTTTTGAATTGTATCTAGAAATAGTTTTATTTTATTAGTTGCGAGCAGTATATTTTTAGAAAATCTAGTGGGAGGGAGGGCGGTGGGGTTTTACGCAAATATGAAAACTTCGTACCTTGCTAGGGGCACTTTTGATCATACCTACGTCACTGCGTAAATTACACGAGCTAAATGTTCAGAAAATAAATAATTCAAGCATGTAGTTTGGGCATGTTAACTGATTAGAGAAAACGATATCCTATAAAAATATTTTGTTGTTTCATAATAACATGCCCAGATTGCTGGGATAACAAAACAAGTTTACATTTATATTTATCAGTTTCCGGGAGGGTTTAAAGTTTAGTTATGTATGTACTTATAGTATTAATTATTGAGTATATAAGATAGCCGATCATATATTTAATATGTTATGGACTAAGTGATTATTGGATGCAATAGGTACCTATTTATAGCGTCTGGGTTATAAGGTATTAATTATGTCTAATATCACATAATTAAACACTTGTAATAATATTGCTTCAATCGATTTAGCATTATTCATAATGCCCGCGCAATAAAGATTATGCTCTCATTAATCACATAAAGAGACAATCACACTTTGAATACGTGAAGATGTGACAGATGACATTTCAGATATTTGTTTCACACAAAATTTGAGGAAACTTTGTGATGGTCAAATGCAATTATTGATGTAGCAAGACGACTAGCAAATAAGTAGAGATCCATCCACCTGACGGCACGACCGATGATGAGCGGAAGGGGTATGTCGGACTAACTCTACCCTTACCATGAGTTTTTACGTTTTGACAAATATGACTGTTTTGGTATTTGTTTACGTATTTGCCATACAATTTCCAATCAGCGCTCCTAGCGGATTGTGTCAGAACTTGTAAATTATATGGGCCAATACGTAAACAAATACCAAAACAGTCATATTTGTCAAAACGTAAAAACTCATGGTAAAGGTACTGAATAGTACTCCGCGGTGTATTTTTTTATTTTTTATTTGGGAAACATACAATATTTAATACATACAGTAACTTTCACATAGACATAACAAAAATCAGCAAAGTTTCCACTAATAAATATGGATATGGTGTATGTCTGAATACTCGGTCTGGGTTAGGAGTTTTAGCATTAACATTAACCATAGTAGCGGCATTCGTCAAGAGTGCATGCAAAATATACATATCCACCTCTAAAGACCGTAATTGGATTCCTAGAATCTGCCTCCCTAGGGTCAAAGATTATGATCCTAATGAAATGTACAGGAATAAAGTGGATTTAAAGTTACAAGTCTTAACCTTGGTCCTTCATAGATTAGTAAAATTGTATTTTACTTATCTACTAATCTAAGTGGTTCTTATTAATAAATTTAGCATTATTATTTTTAAATTACAATAAAAAAATATTAAAACGCAGCTCTATTATCTGTAAATAAGATGTACCTAACATCTTATTTAGAGATAATTGTAAAAACAAAAACCCGACTACTTATTTAACATAGTTAGGTACTCCCGCAAACCGTTTGGTCTAGGGCGTGCCAAAGAATGAGACGTACATACATACGACCGAAACACTATCCTGCGTAGGCTGGTAAAAAGGAAAACATATAATGATAAATAAGTTCTCAGAAATACATTTCGATGAACATGTTACTCTTGGAGGACGAAGTTCATTTGCCATTGCACCTAGTCATGACTGTCTGAGCGCATTTGACAATAACACGAATGGCCAGTTCTAGCGACATCGAAGCGCGATTATCGGTCGTAGCGACCCCAGGCACGCCGGGTTATCTTGTATGCATATGTAAACAGTGGAGTAACTAATTAACGGTACACATGTACTGTTTTTAAATCCGCATTCGAGCATAGCAAGCCTCAATCCTATCTTGTTCGCAGGCGTGGGTGTTTAGAGGGTTCTAAATCCTCCTTAGCGTAGGTGATAAAATAGAAATTCTCCGAACGCTCTCAATTTCTTTCGCGACGACATATTTCAAAGATTTTTTATTTATAACTTAGCATAGCTAAAATAGCGGGCGATTATTGTTTTTTCCGACATCAACTACGTCATGCTATTGACTCCCCCTCCTCTCTTAAAAAATCTAGAAAATTCGAGTGGCAGGATACTTAATAACGTCGGACCGTACGTTCAGCAATATCTTAAAAGAAATGGGAAAGATACGTAACCATTCTTAATTATAGGAATAAATTATTATTATTGAGTTTACATACTTATTTACCTAAGCCGATCGTGACCTCTGCCAAATAGGAAGCATTATCATGTTAATTTTCACGAACTTCAAAGAACTTTATATGTCGTTTATACCTTTAATATAGATCCATGCCAAAGCCTGACAATTAATTTTATAGACAGATCACGACTTAACTCCCAATGTTCTAATCTATACTTCTTACTATAGTTTACATATAATTTATTTATTTATTTATTTATTTATTAATAGAATCGCCAACATACTGTACACTTATACATTAAATATAAAACAAACTCAAGTAGGTATAAATCTAAGTGCCAGGACAATTATAGGCGACGACAACATGCAAATTAACAAATGTCAATTATATAAAAGCTATGAATTAAAAATACAAATATTATTAAATTACATAACAAACATAATATTGTGAAGAAAAATAATAATAAAAGATGTTATTGAATAAATTGTCATTTCAAAAATAATCAAGAATTTTAAAAATATTGCAATTAGATTGAATTGAATTAATTAATAATAAAAAAATGCATGGTGTAATACAGTTTAAATATACAGTACAAAGGTAAGTAAAATTTAAAATGTCATGTAAAAAATAAAAAATATATATGTATACGTTAAACAATATGACAGGTGAATTATATAATTACACTTCACACAGTTTCCTTTTAAGCTTGGCAATGCTATCTGAGAAAAGATCTATTTGAGTAGTTTTAGCAACATCATTATATTCTTTTATCAATCTGTTTAGAGGAGCGTTTTGGCCTAAATTAGATTTACTTGTCGAATAACTAAAAGTATTTAGTCTAGTAGTTCTTGGTAGTCTTTGAGGTATTGAGAAATTTAAACATGAAAGTAACTCAGATACATCTAGAAACCCATTCACCAGTTTTAAAAGGAACACAATGTCTAGCATACGCCTTCGATCCGCCAACGACTGCATCTTAAAAAAGGTAAGTCTATCTTCATATGATTTAAATGTTTTAGCCAAATTAAGTGAATAAATTAAATGCCATAGAAAACGCTTTTGGAGACTTTCTATCCTTTTGATATAAATTTTATATGATGGGTTCCAAGCAACACTGCAGTATTCTAACCCGCTACGTACAAAGGAATTGAATAATGTTATTTTAGTTCTAGGAGATTTAAAATCCTTACAGTTCCGTAAAATAAAACCTAACTTCTTGAAAGCTTTGGAACATATTAAATCAATATGGTTATTTAACCTTAATTTGCTATCAAGCAATACTCCTAAGTCGGTGATTTGATTCACCTCCACCAATATATCATTGTTTATCTTGTATTTGTAATTATTTGCAAGCGTCCTTTTACGAGTATATTTAATCGAGAAACATTTCGAAACATTTAAATTTATATCATTCTCAAAACACCATGATACAAGACGGTTTAAGTCCTCCTGTAACAACACAGCATCCTTTGAAGAATCGACCGCTCTAAATAATTTGAGGTCATCAGCAAATAAATAGTATTCGGAGTGAAGAAAACAGTTTCCAATATCATTAATAAAGATGTTGAACAAAATAGGGCCAAGGTGTGAGCCTTGGGGTACACCTGAATGGGCTGAAAAGGATTGTGAAGAAAATCCATTTACTACAACCGAAGAAGTTCTATTCGCTAGGTACGATTTACACCAACTCAGCAAGGGTTCTGCTATTCCATAGGAAGAGAGCTTGTGTAATAAAATTTTATGATTAACTCGATCAAATGCCTTGCTGAAGTCAGTGTAAATTGCATCAATGGATGAGCGATGGTCGAGTACTGAAGAGACTGAGTTGATAAAGCTTGTGAGATTAGTGGCAGTAGATCTCGCTTTCATGAAGCCATGCTGGCGAAGATTTATTAAAGGCTTGAAATGCCACATAAAAGAAGGATAAATCAACTGTTCAAAGACTTTAGCAAATATTGGGAGAATAGATATAGGTCTATAGTTTTTAACAAGGTGTTTTTCACCGGACTTATACAGAGGAAGAACTAATGCAACCTTCCAAGCGGAGGGAAAAACACCAGAACTTAAAGAGCTGTTGTAAATATAAGTTAAAGGTTGAACCAACGCAGATGCGCAATTAACTGCGAAAACCGACGGAATTCCATCAATTCCCGCGCCTTTGTATAAATCAAGTCTTTTTAATATTTTCAACACTTGATCATCTTTAAACTTAATAAGAGTCAGGTAGTCGTTCGTCAGCATGACTGCACGGCCTTTACTGTTTTCACAATAAGATGATTGTTTAGAATTATCAACATAAGAGGCCGAAAAATTTTGAGCGAAAAGGTTGCATATATCGTTTCCATTGGATGCTGTGCTGTCACCAAAGGACATCAGATCCGGATAGTTACTGGAGTTTTTCTTCTTGTTTTTAATGAAAGACCAAAAAATTTTAGGATTAGAGCGAAGATTTTGTTCTAGACGGCTGACATAAAGGTTGTAGCAATGAGTTATTAGGCGTGCGGAACGCTTTTTTGCTAAATCATAAGATAATTGATCCAAAGGGTTGTTATTAAACTTACGCAATTTATTTCGAAATTTAAGTTTTTCACGTAGAAGGTAAATAAGATCACGTGAAAACCATACGGGGTATTTTTTGCATTTCGGCTTAGCCTTCGGAACATGTTTAACAATGGCAGCTCGAACATAAGTGTAAAATATTGTGACCATTTCGTTAACAGATGAACAATTTCTAAATTCGTCTATCCAGCGAATGTTACTTAGCTCTGCATTAATTTTAACATAGTCTGCTTTATGAAAACAGAAATGATTTTTATTGTTGTTGAAATCTAGAACTCTTTTAGCGCTAAAAGAAATAAAAAATTCTAATGGTGGATGAAGAGGGTCAATTATCGTCAAAGGGCACGTATTACCAAGATTTGAAACATTTGAGTTACATAAAACCAAATCTAATATATTTCCTTTACAATTTGTAATATAATTATATTGTTGTAAGTTATTTACGTCGATGAAATCTAAAAGCATCCTAGTAAATAAACTATTACCTTTATTGGTTGCGTTTTTAAAGTGGTTTACATCTTCTGGTCTGTTCCAAACAAGTGAGCTCATATTGAAATCTCCTATGAACATAACATTTTTAATATTAACTTGATCAAAGATTCGATTTGAATTCGATATAAATTCTTCCAGTGTGTGTCTTTGTAAAGGCGGCGGTAAGTAAATAGCACATAAATAAAATATTTCAGTTTTACCATTAATATTTTTGAATTCAATCTGTAACCATAAATCTTCACATTTAGATTCAAAGTTGTGCAGTCGCCTAGAGGTGAACTCCTTGGAGACAGCAATTAGTACACCACCACCGTCTTTGTTGCTGTGGAACCCACTAGTTTCCCTATCCCTCCTATAAACGAAATAGCGACTATCAAATAGCTCCGAATCGAAGACGCTGCTATTTAACCATGTTTCACATAGAACTATAATGTCATACCTGTTACAAATACAGTTTTTAAAAAAGTCGACAGTTTTGGTTCTCAACCCTCTAACATTTTGATAGTAAAAATGAATCATGAATAAGAATTGCGTAAGAAGTGACGGTAAAGTATTTAAGTATTTTAAAAGTATATATAGTATATGAATGTAATTGTAATTAATATTTTATGATAAATTATTTAATACTTGTTGATCCTTGATGACAATATAATGCGAGTTTTCTGTTTTACGAAGAAACACTTTACCGTCACGAACCCAACAAAAACGATAGTTCAATTCGCGTGCTTTACGGCGGGCCTCGGCGTGTAACCGCTTCGTATCCAAGGCGAGATGCTCGGACACAAAAACCCCACTCTTCTTTTCACTCGCGTATCCAAGGTGGCTGGTGTTGAGTTTGTTGTTTGGGTTATTACGGTTAAACTTTATAACCCCAGCTAAAAAGGTATCGCGTAAGCGACGGCTGCTAAATTTCACGAGTATAGAACGGGGGCGAGGACTTTTAGCATTTATCTTAGCGATACGTGTGCAGTAGTGTATATCGGAATCAGAAACGGGGCACTTGATGGTGTTAGCTAGATTGTGCACTATGTTGTAAACGTTTTCTTCCTTATGTTCCGGCACACACTGTATTTCAATATTACAAGTGCGCGACAAATGTTCAGCTTGGTTAACGCGGTGGGCCAAGTCCGTGCACGCCACTCGTAACTGTTCGTTGTCCGTTTGTAACTGATTTATAGTTTTTCTCTGCAATTCGCACTCAGATTTTAATTTGTCGTACTCGATGTTAAAGTGGGATAAACTTTCATCGAGACTGGCCAATTTCTGTTGAATATCGCGGATTTCGGTGTTGAATTTTCTGTCTAACTCCTCTCTGATTATTTCTCGTATTACATCGGCGGAGAGGCAATCACAAGCAGTCTTTGTACGAGTTTTCGGCCGTTGCGTCACATTCACATCCATTGTTATAAAGGTAACGAGTACATACGCACTGTGAGCTCGGAAGACAAGATAAAAACGTTAGCACTGTAACGGTTCCAACCAAAACGACTTAAGCGCCATGCATTACGGGGCGCTTACGCATTTTAAGTAAAAGTCACGATTGTTTCTTAAACTTGAACAATATTCACTTTTATATCACTTTTTATACCGGTATTTATAAAAAACTTTCACCAGACTTGATAAGTAAACTTAAATGAAGTGCAATAACAATAAAATAAATCAATACTTTGGCGAGGAACTAAATTAAAATATTAAAATATGCGGAGCAAAATATGACAGTTGTTACTCGCTCGCGCGTACGTTCCGTTCCTCTGATTTACCATCAGAATTTCGTTATTTTGCGACAATTTCCTTTATACGGTCAAAAGATTGGAATAAAGTTGGCTGGACTTTATAGTTAAGATTTTATGATAAAGGAGTCGTGTATATTGTGTGTTTCGTTAATGTTAGGTAGTTAAAAAAGTTTATCTGGTTGCTAAGTCTGTAAGTGTTACTGTGAGCGATGTCATTTTTGGGATATTTTGGTACTCACAAGAACTTAATTATAATGGATCGTCAACCGTGAAATCGATCGATTCGGTTAGAGTGTTTGCATATGGTTGTACAAAAATTGCTATATGGTATAGCAAGCTGCACTCTATGTCCACAATTATAATATTTTTATATTATTGAAGGAGTAAACGGGGACCATAAGTTGATCAGTACTCGCTACCACAATTTAAGAATTCATTTGTCTGAATTGGTAATAATTTTATACCTATATTTAAGTATGGTACACATAATAGATCAGAATAAGGCTGCGGTATCCCCTTCCTGTCGTAAGAGGCGATTAAAAGGGGGCTTTCGTTGTCGCGGATGGTAAAAGTGGGAGCTCGAACCGCCCGGAAAGCGATCCCGAGGAGGACGGCGGTATGTGTGGCCGCATATTTTCGTACACACGAAAAACGCACCAACAATAGTACATTACAATACGAGGACGAAAAATTTTTTTCTGACAAGTGTGAGTTTGCAGGCCGAGCCGCAGGCGAGGACTGCAATCACACGAGTCAGAAAAACATTTTTCGTCCGCGTGTTGTATAAAATTTTATATTACGGGGTCGGAAATGGGGGTTTTGCGCACGCGAAGCGTGCGTAAAACGTCAATTTACGCACGCCGTGATATAAATACTATTTTACAACAAATATCTTACATACTGTCAGATAGACAAAAACTTATACGACGGACACAGTTAAAAAGGTCTGAATATGATATTTTAGGGTACTCTAAGGCACCAGAAATAGAGAACATAGAACAGAATGGAGCCGAACTTAGTCTAGGCGTAAGAGACAGGAAAGACAATGATGAATACATACCAGAAATATTTGACGACAGCGACTTCTACCACCAGTTGTTAAGGGAGCTTATTGAATGCAAATCGGCAGATATATCAGACCCAGTACAGTTGAGTAGACAATGGATCGCACTACAGCAAATGAGAAGTAAAATGAAGAGGAAAGTCGACACAAAGGCAACAAAGGGTAGGAAAATAAAATATGTAGTACATAACCAATTAGTTAATTATATGGCACCTGAGAAATCTCTCACATGGAATGAAGAGAGTACTAATGAATTGTACAGCTCACTATTTGGCAAAATGTTTGAACAAAACAACATTGGTGTAAATGTGAATTTAGAAAATGGTAAAATAAAAATATGATTTTTTTGGATATGTTAATTATTTTTTTGGTAAATCCCTTGTTCCTAAGAGTTAATTATTTGTATCTGGATAGATAAGGAAGATATTTTAATACAAACATTGATTCAAAATTGTTCTAGCAAATGAATATTTCAATGTTGAAAATTGTAAATTAACAAATTATAGAAAAAATAGACATTATTTATTATACACAGTAACTCTCTAGACATTTATTTACTATAGCTAGGTTATTATTTCTGCTTTTAATTTTCCTTAGCTATGATAGATGTTTCGTCAGGCAGAAAGTAGCATGTGTTAATTACTTTAAAATATGATTCAATTAATACACAAAGAAGCGACGCCCAATATAAGCTTTAGACTGGATAATAGCGAGCCTTAGATGAGTATGTATTTTACTAATCTAAGTTGTGTTAGAAATATATTCAAATTATTTAATTATAGTATTATTTTAATTAATTATTTTCTGTTATTTTCAATAAAGTGCCCATTGATCAAGTTAATGGTTTTTGTGGGTTATACGATTGTACATATAAAAAAGAAAAATAACACTCTTGGCGGGAGACTTGTATTTTACGCGGGAATAAGAAAAGTTTTGAATTGTATCTATAAATAGTTTTATTTTATTAGTTGCGAGCAGTATATTCTTAGAAAAACTAGTGGGGGGGAGGGCGGTGGGGTTTTACGCAAATATGAAAACTTCGTACCTTGCTAGGGGCACTTTTGATCATACCTACGACACTGCGTAAATTACACGAGCTAAATGTTCAGAAAATAAATAATTCAAGCATGTAGTTTGGGCATGTTAACTGATTAGAGAAAACGATATCCTATAAAAATATTTTGTTGTTTCATAATAACATGCCCAGATTGCTGGGATAACAAAACAAGTTTACATTTATATTTATCAGTTTCCGGGAGGGTTTAAAGTTTAGTTATGTATGTACTTATAGTATTAATTATTGAGTATATAAGATAGCCGATCATATATTTAATATGTTATGGACTAAGTGATTATTGGATGCAATAGGTACCTATTTATAGCGTCTGGGTTATAAGGTATTAATTATGTCTAATATCACATAATTAAACACTTGTAATAATATTGCTTCAATCGATTTAGCATTATTCATACTGCCCGTGCAATAAAGATTATGCTCGCATTAATCACATTAAGAGACAATCACACTTTGAATACGTGAAGATGTGTGAAAAGTTTTAGATATTTGTTTCACACGAAATTTGAGGCAAAGTTGCAATGGTCAAATGCCATTTTTGATATAGCAACCGGACACCAAACAAGTAGAGATCGACCTGGAGTTACGACGAGACTGCCCGGGAAGCGGAAAGGATATGTATAGTTCGTGCCAAACTGCTAGTCCGCTCTGAAGTTGTTGCGCACAACTACAAGCATATATTCCATAGCAACGTAAGGGCATATTAACGCAGCTTTGTACCCGTGAGCGAGAGCGGACAGCGGACGGGTGCCTGGAGGGTTCCCACACTGTCTTCGTCTCGCTAATATCTACAATTTTCTATTCGACGCGACTCGTTTCTATATTCAGAGCGGACAAGCAGGACTATACGATTCTAACCGACTAAACTGGGTATATCTCAAAATGTTAAAATCCGTCAAGCCGTTTAGGCTGTAGTCCGCGCTAAAGAATACGATGTCTACGCTCGAAAACCGTCGCCCTCCGCAGTCGGGGAAAAAGGAAAACAAATAATATTAAAAAAGTTTTCAGAAACACATTTCAAAGAACATGTTACTCTTGGAGGACGAAGTTCATTTGCCATTGCACCTAGTCATGACTGTCTGAGCGCATTTGACAATAACACGAATGGCCAGTTCTAGCGACATCGAAGCGCGATTATCGGTCGTAGCGACCCCAGGCACGCCGGGTTATCTTGTATGCATATGTAAACAGTGGAGTAACTAATTAACGGTACACATGTACTGTTTTTAAATCCGCATTCGAGCATAGTAAGCCTCAGACCTATCTTGTTCGCAGGCGTGGGTGTTTAGAGGGTTCTGAATCCTCCTTAGCGTAGGTGATAAAATAGAAATTCTCCGAACGCTCTCAATTTCTTTCGCGACGATATATTTCAAAGATTTTTTATTTATAACTTGCAAGCTAAAATAGCGGGCGATTATTGTTTTTTTCCGACATCAACTACGTCATGCTATTGACTCTCCCTCCTCTCTTAAAAAATCTAGAAAATTCGAGTGGCAGGATACTTAATAACGTCGGACCGTACGTTCAGCAATATCTTAAAAGAAATGGGAAAGATACGTAACCATTCTTAATTATAGGAATCAATTATTATTATTGAGTTTCCATACTTATTTACCTAAGCCGATCGTGACCTCTGCCAAATAGGAAGCATTATCATGATAATTTTCACGAACTTCAAAGAACTTTATGTCGTTTATACCTTTAATATAGATCCATGCCAAAGCCTGACAATTAATTTTATAGACAGATCTCGACTTAACTCCCAATGTTCTAATCTATACTTCTTACTGTAGTTTACATATAACTTACCATCAGAATTTCGTTATTTTGCGACAATTTCCTTAATAGAGTCAAAAGATTGAATTGGCTGGACCTTATAGTTAAGATTTTATAGTAATTTATGATAAAAGAGTCGCGAATATTGTGTCTTTCGTCAATATTAGGTAGTTAAAAAAGTTTATCTGGTTGCTAAGTCTGTAAGTGTTATTGTGAGCGATGTAATTTTTGGTCGATTTTGGTACTCATAAGAACTTAATTATAATGGATCGTCAACCGTGACATCGATCGATTCAGTTAGAGTGTTGTACAAAAATGGTTGTATGGTTGTTCAAAAAATGCTATAGGATAGTAAGCAGCACTCTGGGTCCACAATTATAGTCTTTTTATATTATTGAAGGAGTAAACGGGTAATAGTTCATCAGTAGTCATTGTCGTCCATGGGAATCTGTAACCAATTCCATAATGGTAGAGTGGGTTTTGCCTAAAACCTGTCACATCTTCATTACGACTCTTCATATAATATGATAACATACATACCTTTTTTCAGAATACCTTTCTTATCATCATCATCATCAACCCATTATTGTCCCACTGCTGGGCTCGGGTCTCCTCTCAGAATGAAAAGGATTAGGCCGTAGTCCACCGTGCAGGCCAAGTGCGTATTGGTAGACTTCACACACATTTGAGATTTTTTTTCTCTCAGGTGTGCAGGTTTTCTCACGATGTTTTCCTTCACCGTATAGCAAGTGATAATTAATTTCTAATACGCACATAACTTTGAAAAATCAGAGGTGCGTGCCTGGGATTTGAACCTCGGACCCCTCGATCGAGAGACCGTGTTTATTAACGATTAGGCTATCACTGCTATTTCTCATGCCTTTTATCAAAATGACTAAATAAGGCGATTTTTTTAAGAATTTATTTGGCTGAATTGGCAATAATGTAATAAGTGTAAGTAAATATTTCCGTAAGGTATACAAAAATATTAATTTTACTAAACATAAGACATTTCTACCTGGATACCATGAAAATATGTAGTAAAATACAGATAAAAATATGTAGAAGTAGTAATAATTTTGTCACAAACAAGATTGTTGCAATAATAATGTATAAAATATGTGTTTTATAGTCGTACAGATGATAATTAACAAGGTTATGAAAACATGTACGCATCTACGTAACAATTCTCAATTAAATTAAGTTGAGATGCCTATTCTCGTCTGCCACTGTTTATTTTACGAAGATCGTGAAACGGCATTTAATTTCGAGCTTTTGATTTAGAAAAACAAAAGGCGAACTTCGCTTTTAAGTAAGTTTGTTTTCTGATACGAAAGTTCTAATGATAAGTAGAGACACTGTTTTTTGGATTCGTCTCCACAGATTTGGTTGAACTGAACCAAAACGGTTATTGTTCTGGAAATAAAAATAAGTAATAGGAAAACTTAAGAAAAAGCAGTTTATAAAATTTATCATCCTCATCATCACGGTTAATGATCATCATCTGCTGTCACACTGCTGGGCACGGGTCTCCTCTCAGCATGAGACGGATAAGGCCATAGTCCACCGCGCTGGCCAAGTGCGTATTGGTAGACTTTACATAAGTACCTTTGAGTTTTTTTTTATAAATCTCTCAGGTATGCAGGTTTCCTCACGATGTTTTCCTTCACCGTTTAAGTGATAATTAATTTGCAATACGCACGTAATTTTGAAATATCTGAGGTGCGTGCTTGGGATTTGAACCTCGGACCCCTCGATCGAGAAGCCGAGTTTCTTAACCACTAGGCTGTCGCTGCTTTATAAAATGATATAGAGACAACTTCTAAAGGTAGAGCCTGTACCTACTGCTATTCGGTGAAAGAGTGTGGATGTTGACTGACTCTTCCTCTGAGATCGGCTTCAGGTGTAGCTGGTTTTATATGGAATTGGTCATAGATGTCCATGGGCGGCAATGACCGATTGTTTGCCACCCCAATTTTATAAAAAAGGTTCAAGTGCGCTACTACAATTATATAAAAAAATGGTAACACCTTTACTGCACAAAACACATAATAATAAGTTCCTCTGTCGTATCGCCGACGTGGCTGTAGCTTGTGAGGTGCAGACACCATCATTAAGCTGTGTTTACGAGCGACCAAGTGAAACAATTGACGACAACGGGGTGTCCTCGGGGACTCCAAGCTTTATGGTATAAGCGACGAGCGGGTAAAGCGAGTCGGCATTTTTATTTGTTGCAGAAAAGATGAATCTAGAATGGGGCCTTACACATTCTCGCTTACACATTATAGAGTATTAGGTTAATATAAGACAATGGTAGGAGAGAAAATGAGGTTAACAGTATTGCCATTTTTATTTTTTTGTCAAACTCATTTTGTTTTTTACTTATTGATTATTTATTTATTATCGTGTATGTGTTAATGTTAAATAACTTGACGCGTAAGTAAACAATTGTATTTAGTATCCTGTATCCAGTATGTAAATAATGTTTATGTTTAAACCTAGGCCAACAAGTTGAAACAATTCATAATGATATAATATGCAAGCAATGTATAACCAGTTTAAAACATTGTAATTGTGAGTAGTCATAATATTTTAAATGTAAATGAACGCAGGTACTTGTGCATGTACACATATTTTTCTGCATTGAAAGCAGTAAACAAGTAGTTCTGGATGTAAAATGTCTGATTTTGGTAAAAGTCTTATCTGAGATTATAGTAGAACATGTGTCTTTTCTCCTTAAGACTGAGTTCGAAGGCTTCATATTATCATTTCTGTTTTATCGCAAACTTCAAACCAGAACACAGTTTTACGCAGCTCTAATGAGAGTAAATTATATATGGTGAACTTTTCATTGCATATTAATACCAAAATCTTCATTATCCTCACTTTTTTAAGACTTTTAAATTTCAAGTTAAAAAAAAATGACATTTAGTTCGAATCACACGAGTCATCGTTTTTTCTATTACTTCTTATGACAATGATTGTTACATTACTTATAGTCCGCGTAAAACTGCTAGTCTACTCGGAATATAGAAACGAATCGCGTCGCCATAGAAAATTGTATGACTACACCCGCTCGCAACAACTTCATAGCGGACTAGCAGTTTGGCGCGGACTATACCAGTGTTTTATCCGCTAAAAGCTTATCACTCACACGTTCACCAAGTACGAGATAACATCTGGGCGGGCCGCCCGCCCGCCGGTAGCAGTGCAGAACGCGCGCGCGGCCGGCCGACACGCCACGACACTTTCCGCTCTAGTGACATCGAAAGTGAAGTGTATGTGAGTGTCTAGTGGAATTAAGTTTGGATGCGCTTTTTTTCGGTAAGTGGTTAGTTTTAATCGGTTGCCAGTTACTCATATTACTTTGTTTCTTAATTTTTTTGCTGGATTTGCGTGTTTTATTTTGAATTGCGTACTTTTTATTTGCTCAAAATTTATTATTGGTAAGTATTTTAAAATATGAAGTGAATTGTATCGAGTATAATTTAAATATAACTATTCAAAAGTTAGCAAAGTTTATTATCATTAATTTAAAATTACTTTATATATTTTTATAAAGTGAATAAAAAGATATAAAATATTTGTTAGTGCTTTGGACTCGTTTTTCGAAGCACCTTAACACCAGCACCTGAAACAACATCTTTGAGTTGGTTAAAAACATACTTAAAGTTACTTAATTAAGTTTTAAACGAAATATGAATATCATAGTAATAATATATTCGTTTCGTTAATATTAAAATCTCAAATAAGTATATAGTTATTAAATTGCGATGTTGTCGAAATCCTTCCCCTTAAGCGATACCCTTTGAGCCATCGAGCCATTTCCGACCCGACAAGCAGTTCATAGTCCACATATTTCCTCGGTGTTAGGATACAATACGTTAGGTACCCTCTTCCTAGAATATTTCATCATCATAAACCCATTATTGTCCCACTACTGGGCACGGGTCTCGTCTCATAATGAGAAGGATTAGGCCATAGTCCAGCGCGCTGGCCAAGTGCGTATTGGTAGACGTCACATACCTTTGAGTTTTTTTAATAAATCTCTCAGGTTTTCTCACGATATTTTCCTTCACCGTTTAAGCAAGTGATAATTAATTTCTAATACGCACATAACTTTGAAAAATCTGAATATTTAGGGAACTGCAAATGCACCCGACTACCCTCTATAGACATATAGGTACCTATTGCATAGCTACTCGCTAAGGTAGACGTAGTTAACACTACTTTTATAGCTAAGTGAACAAAGCCGCTCTATTAATCCAATTTATTCATTCTAAATTGGTTCTTGTACTCTCTTTTTGAACGTTAACAGTTTTCAGAAGCTTCGGAATATGTATTGCTGAAGGAAAGCGGCGAAAGTTTCTATACTTGGAAATACAAGAGCTAAAGATAAATTGCACAGAAAAAATTACAATATGTTTACTTAATATCATGTTTTAAAAATTGCAACACTATCATCTGATTCACCAAAGTCATTAAAAATAAAACTAAACTACGTATTCTAAAATTATGTTTCATTCTTTAAAAAATGGTGTAGAACCAAACCATCATATTTTGAAGGTGGTAGAACCCTTTGTGGTTTGACTCCGGCGGCACCACCGCCACACCTATTTCTACCTAATAACAGCAGTGTTAAGCGCTGTTACATGGGCGGCAGTAGCCACTTACCATCAGGTGGACTGCATGCTCGTCTGCTACTCCTATACAATAAAAAACCATAACAAATTGTTTGTTACTATTAAGCGTTCAAAACCAAATCTCTTCTATTTGTCAGTAATAACGTTCATATTAATTAAGCTCATTGTTAACCGTATTTACAATGTGTTTAGAATATCATTCATTTGACGTGAATCTTAACTCGAACATATCTTGGCAATAATTAATGTACATGTAGGAATCTCGAAATGAACTATGAAATTCATTAGCTTATCTACTTGAACTGAAATTAATAGCAATTGACTTAGCTAGGCCCGTTTATATAGATGCAGTTTCTGAAGGCGGGGATTGACACGAAATATTTGTAAATTGTATAGCGTTCGCTGTGTTTATGTAATGTTTATGTTACCAAGATCACTTGAAAATTACGGAAAATTGTTGTAAGTTCGTCGCTGGTTAACGTCTTCATGTTACATACATTTATTAATGATAGTTATATAATTAAGACATCATTGGTTTGATGTGGAAAGTAGTGCAGCTGACGGTTCGGGGTTGCTGCCGCTTATGGACATTTCCATATAGAGCAGGGGTTCTTTTTGAAGTTGATCATAGACCCGTTTCCATTCCTGAGGACTAAACGGTCGATTCATATGTTTTTTCTTTTTTGTTATAATATAGGAGTAGCAGACGAGCATGCAGTCCACCTGATGGTAAGTGGCTACTGCCACCCATGGACATCTATAATCAACCCCAGATAGGATTAGATATTCCTACCTGAGGTCACCCACGGATGCGCCGCTACCCCTGAGGACTAAGCTGGAACGCCTCGGAAAATTATGTCTCCCTTACCACACCATATGTAGCCAGCTGTTGAATGTATTATAAAATGTTCAGCAGTGTGTGATTCCTACAAAATCGCACTTATTCACCGGTAGACAATGAGCTACAACTTTCTCTACTGAAAGGGGATCTTTTCTGAGCAGTGGGTCAATAAAAGGTACGCCGTGACATAGGTATATTTACAGCTATTTGCATGTACGATCGCTTTTCAATAAGGTACAGTCACTCAGATTGAGTGGCACTTATTCCTAAGTACCCATGCTATTTTTAGACCCAATTTCGGCGCCCTTCTAATATGACGTCACTGAACGTTGGTAACTTGGATAGTAAATACATAATAACTTGTAACTTACTTTAGAATACATACATATTTTTAAAACCTGTTTTTCAGCAAATTTCTTCCATTCCATTTTACTTCAACTATATTTTTTTTTGTCACGCGTGTTTTTGTTTGCGGGTATGTCAAACGTATGCGTGATGCCTGTTGCAGTCCGTCTCCATCCCGCGTAAGTGTGGCTTACTAAACAGCAATGTAACTGGCATACATGTGAAATGTATTACGGATGGGCATAAACACGCGTTTTTTTCATAATATAGCAGTAGCAGAAGAGCATGCAGTCTACCTGGTGGTAAGTTGCTATTGCCGCCCATGAACATGTGTAATCAACCCCAGATAGGATTAGATATTCCTACCTGAGGTTGGCCACAGATGCGCCGCTACCCCTGAGGACTAAGCTGGAACGCTTCGGAAAAGTCTGTCTCCCTTACCACACCCTTCAAACCGGAACACAGCAGCGCCTAACACTGCTGTTATTAGGTAGAAATAGGTGTGGCGGTGGTGCCGCCGGAGTCGAACCACAAAGGGTTCTACCACCTTCAAGCGTGATTGGTAAACGCGCTTAAGGCATTAAACGTGTTAACATTAACCCTCCTAGAAGACAATATTGCTGTAATAACCGCGTATTTGAGATCATAGAAGATGAGGGATTTCAGGTTAAATTTTACCGACTATCCCTTATTAGATTCAACTGAAATTTTACATATTTTTTTCACAATGCAGTATTACCTTAGTGATGTCGTTCTTAATCAAATATGTCCCGATGTGGCGGCTAAGTAATTTTATGCACTCATATAAATGTATAGGTATCAAAGAATAATAATTACCCACTACCACCCACCCACCAAATGTATGAGAAGAGTAGACGTTCCTAAAAACTTGATTTTAAGAACTGCTTTTTAAAATATATATTTATGTTATTTTTTCTGTCTAGACGGAAGACAGCATGAGTATACGTAGTATAAACATAATAAACGTTGAACAAAAGGTTTTCTGTACAGTTCATATTATCCATCAGAAGTATCTGCCAATCAAGCTAGTCCTTTACCGCCGAGGTCGCTCTTAAAGTAATGAAATGTCCTTATAAAGTGATGTTAAAGGCGCCATTTTTTTAACGTGAGACAAGAGGAATATTTTTGTATTTTTCTTTAGTCTCATTTTAATATTATAAAGAGATGTGCTTCAAACTCATTGCTTATAATATTAATATAACTGCCTGACGACTGTACTTATTTATATTAAAATAAACTAAAGTATTCGATTGTATTTATTTACTGTTGAAAAGCTACTATAAATAATACCTAAGGATGGTAGACGGTTTTTAAGTGTAAAATTATTAGGTAAATATAATTTTAATTGCGATGAATTCTTTACTTTGTTTCTTATTAGTTTAGTTAATGAAAATTTATTGTTTTCTGTAATTTATTTTATAGGAGAATTCTTTTTCTATTATAGGAGTAGCAGACGAGCATGCAGCCACCTGATGGTAAGTGGCTACTGCCGCCCATGAACATCTGTAATCAACCCCAGATAGGATTATATTCCTACTTGAGCTCTGCCACAGATGCGCCGCTACCTCTGAGGACTACACTGAAACGCTTTGAAATTTTAAGTATGTTTCCCTTACCACACCCTTCAAACCAGAATACAGCAGCGCTAAAAACTGCTATTATTAGGTAAAAATAAGTGTGGCGTTGGAACCTCAAAAGGCTACCACCTTCATTAAAACTATTTTATTCTTTGTTGCCATTTCGTGACAAGAATATATTGAGAAACACGATAAACTGATACTTTTCTTTCCCACAAATTTAGCAGTCAATAGGGATTTTGCGGTCCATCTATAAGAGTTGTCGTCGTAATAGGTGTGTGTGTGTGTGTGTGTGTGTGTGTGTGTGTGTGCGTGTGAAGAAATACGTACAAAAAGTAATAAAATCCAATATTCGGGTAGAATATAAAAATGAGTCGAGTGAAAACGTTGAATTGGATTTTTGGCATATGAATATATACGTACAAATTACATATTTGCATGTAAAGCATATTTTCATATATGAATACACTGAGAATAAGGACGTTCCACCGTGCCTGTTCACACTTCACTGGGTTTGTAAACAACTCTTACATTGAACAAAGGTTTCGATAATGGCAGGAAGCTAAAATACGATGGCTAAGTACTAGTAAGGTGGATTATGAAATTAAAAATGTAACTATTATTGCTTATTGCCGATTGCCTAGTGGTTAAGAAACTGGGCCTCTTGCTCGGGGGATCCGAAGTTCAAATCCCGGGCACCTTGATTTTTCGAAGCTATGTGCGTGTTGGAAATTTATTATCACTTGCTTAAATGGTGAAATAAAACATCGTGAAGAAACCTGCATTCCTGATAAATCATAAAAAAGTTTTCAAAGTTATGTGAAGTCTACCAATTGTAACTTGGCCAGCGCGTTGGACTTTGGCCTTATCCTTCTCATTATGAGAGGAGACCCGTGCCCAGCAGTGGGACAGTAATGCGGTAATGGGTTGATCGGATGGAAATATAACTATTATTTATTGAAAGGATAGCGATTTTTAAAAAGTAATGAGTCAGGAACAGACCGACCCGTATTTATTGCTTGATTTCGAGTACGAGTTTATTTATCTTGATTGTAGTCTAAGAAAAGGTCATAAATAAATACAGATCTGCACATACATGTCACGTGCAGAACCCTACGTGACTTTATTTGCAAAAACCGAAGATTACTTGTCTGTGGTCCCTAATCTACCATAATTGCAAGGTTAGCTTTTACATCGATGACACAGTTGGGAATCTTTTGAAAAAGTCACGTAGAACGGTTACTTGGTAATTGAGCTTTACAGTTATTTCTAAATATATATAACTAAAAGGTGACTGACTGACATAGTGATCTATCAACGCACAGCCCAAACCACTGGACGGACCGGGCTGAAATTTGGCATGCAGGTAGGTAGATGTTATGACGTAGGCATCCGCTTAGAAAGGATTTTGATCAATTCTACCCCCAAGGGGATCAAATAGGGGATAAAAGTTTGTATAAATCTTCTTACTTAATAATTACTTCGTAAGGCGAGCGAAGCCGCGGGCAAAAGCTCGTATAACATGTAGCCTCACCTATGTATTGTATTTGTCTCTCACCTATTATAATATGTAGCCTTCTAGAAAAATGTTACGTAAATTAAATTATTTTCTTTTATTTTATTTATTTCTTTAAATATTTTTTTCGTTTTCTTAATTATTATTATTTACTTTTTTTAATATTAACATTATGTAGAGTTTATTCAGTATGACAATTGACAATTTGACTTTTTAATTACAATTTTATGTCGTCTCATATACAGGGTGAATTTTTCAAATAGGCCTTCAGGGCCAAATCCGAAACTATAAGATTTGAAACATTAGGCCAAAAATGATATTAATATGCGAAATGTTTAAATTAATGAATGGCGGGAACTTAACTGCCAAATTAATATAAAAAAATGTATTTTCTTACAATTGAGGACTTTCCTTTAGTTAGTTAGTTCCGTCATTTATCATTACTTCCCAGATTTTTATTCTTATAAGCAACACTATCAGAAAGTGGAATAATATAGAGGGTGTATTTTTTTTCAAAATGAACTCTTTCGATTCCCGGCTAGGAAAAAATATATTTTAAAAAAGTAATGATATAGTTTTAGTTTTTTATCAAAATCGGCCTCGTAACCCCTTTCAGCATTTTTCGCTAATCCTTATAGTTTCGGGTTTGGCCCTGAAGGCCCGTTTGAAAAATTCAACCTAAATATATGAATATTATGATAATGGAAACGACTGTTCAATAGGCCTCAACCCGTCATCATGGAGTCCAAATAAAAACAAAATCGATTTATTTATGATTTAGTCAAGTTTTAGTTTAGAGACTTTCTTAGATTTAGAAACATTTCAATTGGTTTCGTCCGTATAAATTCTATAATTTTGGGGAGTTGATTACTTGAAACTTCTTTAATTAGAACTCATTCTATCCGTTTTACATAGCCTTTGAGGAACTTCAGGTAATTACAAAAGTAGGTATATTTTAACTAAATTTTTGTCGGTTCGAGGCTTATTACGAAATATTTTTTTATAATATTGAAGTAGCAAACGAGGGTGCAATCCACCATCTTTTAAAACCCATCATAGTTCAGGAAAGTTTTATTTCAATATTGCATCAACATTATTTTGTTTCGTACCACGACTTCCTTAAAACAGTTTTGTTTTATTCCTGTCGAGTGATGTAAAATAATGAGATTCATATTTCGCTTATCCATTGTATAAAACCAAAAGAAATTGTCATAGTTTGCGTAAAAAAATAAATTTCCAGCAAGAAAAGAATGATAATTTCGACCGTCGTCATACAAAACTGCTTATTGTAATATTATAAAATACAATCTTACTTTAAGGGGGTCGTGGTACGAAATTTCAATGTATGATTAAAATAATATTGTTTTAAGAGATGGTATTAAGCTGATGGTAAGTTTCCCCTCTTGCTCAATGTGTAGCCAACTCTATACAGAAGCCGATTAGAGGTTCATTGCTGCTCCTGAGGACTAAGACCCCCTCATATTATGTAAGTCAGCTAGCACCCTTCCACTGAAACGCACGAATACTTTACCCTAAAAATAGATGTAGCAGAGGTACCGCTACCCCTCCCGTTGAACCATGTTGGTCCTATCTTAAAAAATATTTAAAACTTAGGTATATTATACGCTGATCATAAACAAATATCTATTAAAGACATGGAATTCCTCTGTAGTCCTATATGTTTTTTAATTACTTCCGACCTAGGCCAGAGTCAGTAATGTTTATTAAAAATCGTCTTATCCTGTTAGTATTTCATCAAAGACTTTTTCTCTGAAGAAGAGTATTTATCTTTTCTATTTCTATCTATATAATCTTCCTTTCTTAATCCACTTCAGAACTTTTGTAAATATGTTATTGTACATACAGCAGTTTTAAAATAAGATTAGTAAAGTCCGTTATATTATTAATCAATCTTAAACAACTGCCTACTAAAGTTTGACAGCACAAAATTGACATTTTTTGTCATGTTTCGAATTGTGGTAGGCAAAAAATTGTTAAGATTGATTATTATTAATAACGGTCGCAAAATGATGTATTCTAAGCTGTGTTTGAAGATAAATAATGGTGGGCATAATCATATCGAAATGTACAATTTACTCCTATTGTCAAAAGTACTCAAAGCTCTTAAAAGTCAATACGTTAAATAGGCTCTTTAGTCCCTTTCGTTTATGTACCCTTAGTATGAGTTACGTTGTTATAGAAATTTTCTGATACAGTCCGCTAGGGACGCTGATTGTAAATATATGGGCAAATACGTACACAAATACAAAAACATTTATTTTTGTAAAAACGTAAAAACTCATACTAAGGGTATTGTTCTGTCGAATATAACATAACCGGAACTGAATATCAAAATTTGACCAAATTCTAAAACTTTACAGCGCACGACTTCTAATTCTGTCAGTACTGTACGGTCCTTATTATCATTCTGAGTCAAAACCACACATGCTTAATACGGGCACCCTTTACAGCTGTCCCTTTAAACATTTAAACTTTTTGTAACCCAACGGAGAGTTTTAGGGAACCCTTTAATCTCGCTTGGACTTGTATCATCGGCTAAAAACTAGCAATGCTGTTCAGTATTATTGTAATGTACTGATAGATCCTTTTCATTCATTTGACTTATCACTGCGGGCATAGATTAGTAAAGATCCTTCGCCGCCTTGAAATTGAATGAAGCCACAAACGGCTTGTTTTAGTAAGTTCTTTTTTGGAATCCTTGACAAATAAAAACATTTCTAGAGAAAATTTACGAATAAATAACTAATTTACGTAATAATTACGTAATTTACGTAATAAATAAATAATTATTTCAAATATTTTAGGGACATTTTAGCACGGAGACGTGGCAAACCTTTTTTACGCCACTATTTCAATTCTCAAAACTGGGTACATTTTCTTGTTAGAAGTGAGTAATCTTTACTAATCTATGACCGCGGGCTTGTTTGTTTTTGTTTATAAGGAATGTGTATTTAATCTAGATTTGTGCACACTGCTGTCCAAGCTAATAGAAGTTCTACCTTTACATCTGTGGTACGGGCGAATTGTTAAATGTATAAAACAATATAAATATTAAAGGCCTTTAAAGAGCATTGTTATGAAGTCTATAGCCTTAAAAGATTTAAAGGTGGTAGAACCATTTGTGGTTCGACACCGGCGGCACCACCGCCACACCTGTTTCTACTTAATAACAGCAGTGTTAGACGCTGCTATGTTCCGGTTTGAAGTGTGTGTAAGGGAGACATACTTTTCCGAGGCGTTCCAGCTAAGTTCTCAGAGGTAGCGGCGATCGCAGGTAGGAATATCTAATCCTATCTTGGGTTGATTACATATGTCCATGGGCGGCAGTAGCCACTTACCATCAAGTGGACTACATGCTCGTCTGCTACTCTTATATTATAAAAAAAAAGATTTATCAGAGGTATGTATTGGTATTTATTTAGGTATTGAGAAAATTTTAAAGCACATGTAGTTAACGACCTACAATAATTCAATAACTTCTAACGGGGGTTTCCTTGCACTTGCCTTTGAAGGTGGTAGAACCCTTTGTGGTTCGACTCCGGCGGCACCACCGCCACACCTATTTCTACCTAATAACAGCAGTGTTAGGCGCTGCTGTGTTCCGGTTTGAAGGGTGTGGTAAGGGAGACAGACTTTTCCGAGGCGTTCCAGCTTAGTCCTCAGGGGTAGCAGCGCATCTGTGGCTGACCTTAGGTAGGAATATCTAATCTTATCTGGGGTTGATTACAGATGTCCATGGGCGGCAGTAGCCACTTACCATCAGGTGGACTGCAAGCTCGTCTGCTACTCCAATATTATAAAAAAAAAAAAAAAAAAAAAAAAAAAAAAACTTGTAGCAAGTGTTCATTAATAAAGCACATATTTTTTTCGACCGTGAAATTTTAAAATCATGTGCCTGGAGGCTGAGGTTTGAATCTCAGATCTCAATTAGCCGATTTTCATATCACTGACACCACAGGAAAAAGCCTAGAATCATCATACTAACCTATTATATACACATATGCTTCTATCACTATTATTTTTACGTACAAGGAATAATAACGATAAAGTTGATTAATAATGTAAATATTGTTATTAATTAAACATGTAATTACGGGATGATTGATCTGTGATGTTTATAAAATCAGTTTCTATCGATTGATTTGCTTCTATTATTATCGTGTTTACGTTCCATAATGGAAAAGTCGATAAATGTAATCATTGTGTTGTTCCAACAGATGTCCAGGTTAATTTTGAGATCTGAAATCTGATTGTTATTTTGATCCACGATCAATATGGATAAGTCTTTCCAACAGATTTTTTTCATTTATTAAAAGAAAACTAAAATCATATAAAATAAAACTAATACAATTAACACTAAAATTTATAAATAAAATAAATGAGCCAAATCGCTGCCCCGTGGAAGTGTACCCAAGATACTAGCAGCATTATATTGAAATTGTTTATTGTTTAAATTTATATTGTTATCATAAAGCAGTGCTTAAACATTAAATCATATCAAAATCGTGAAATATGAAAAACACTCATAGAATATCAAAGTGTAGGTAAAAGAGTTGCTATATTCAAAGCGTGTCTGCGATTATATCTGTAAAGTGTATTGTACTATATGGAGCTTCGGAAACAGACAAAAAGGGTAAATAAAAGTGCCCACCATGTCTCATTATAACAGCTATACAATTTATTATTGTTACATTATTTTGTAATTATATATGAGGATTTAGATAAGTAAACAATATGATAAAAAACGACTTTAACTTAATGTAATCCCAGGAACAGGAAAATTAGAAAATTAATATAAAAAACCCGAGACGTATCAAGGATACGTAGGATACGTACTGCGAAGGGCAGGAATACCTACTTTTTGGTAATCTAAGTTTATTATTTTTTATGCTTTTCGTTGAAGCATTACTCATTTCTACTTTGTTTATGAAAAGTGTTATTACAATTTATTTACTTTAACTACTAGTAAAAATCGAAAAAAATGCCAAAGGAATTGTAGAAAAAGGGCACTCAAAATGATTACAATTTGGAGCCTTTTCCAATGTCACATTTTAGTAATTGCATGAATATTTTTCGTAGAGTTTTTATGACGAACTATGTTTTTAAGACACTGTATTAAGACATTGTATTATTGACGGCGTTTTAGTGGTATTTATTTTAATTACAATAAAATTTAAGTGAAGAACGAGGTTGTTGTCAAATCCCATCTGAGATTGACCGCAGAAAGAAGTTGTAAAGTCTGGTCACAGTAGAAATATGGATCCTTATACTGTGGTCTGGTTAAGATGCCTCGTCCGTACCACACTCTCGAAATCACATCAGCGTTTAATACATGTATGTATTAAAACAGGAACATGTACTCGTATGATATGGTACCTCTGAGATCGACGCATGGAGATTTCTAGTACTTTTTAATATTTGACACTCATATTACTAAAAATAAAACAAAACTGATTTAGGATTGCGTTGTATCGAATCCTAATGTGTTTTCAAACAAAGTTTCTCCTGAAAACACTTAGCGAAGTAGAATCGAATCGCACCCTTTGATCAATATCAGAATTTTCTCTGTAAGTATTTAGTTCAGAATCTCCAAACTACAAGTGTAGAACTTAATTCGAAGTTTACCTCTAACCGAATAAAATATTGAAAGTTATTCGTGTCTATTACAAAATGTCGTGGACTACAAAATAAAATAGAGGCTTTTTACATAAATTGGACGTCCCGGATGGGAAAGCGCAGAGCAAGACACGAATTTTCCAGCTTAATTATTTTATTAATAATATGATTAGATACATTTTATAATTTTATAATGTTACTGGAGTACTTATGTACTCCAGTAACATTATAAACAAACATTGAAATGAATCAATTGTGTCGCCACATTGTTCTCGGTAATGTTTCCTCTAGACGAAAATTTCAATTATTTGAATAACTGAAGTCGAATATCGCCACGAGTATTCTGAATCACGCTATCGAAGTTTTCTAAATATCTGGCATATATACAAGTTCCGAACTGAGATTGTTGGAGCGCGGCCGCTCCCTGGGCATCATCACCTAGTCCGGCGGGAGATCTCCCTTTGCCAAAGTCATAACTATTTATTAATCTGTGTTATGGTTAAGAGATGACATCGATAGGTATGAAAAAACACTTTTAAATTTGGGATACAACGAAATAGAAATCAAATTATATGAATTGAAATAAAAATTTGAGACAGCAACCCTGAGGCGTTACCGCACGATGTACTCGAAATGAAACATAAACATTTTACGATAATTTAGTGTAGACCTTTAATTAATAAAATTGTTATGATATAATTTAAAGTAACGGTGCTACCTGTAAAAATACGGTTTACGTATGATTAATGATCCACTGCTGGGCTTGGGCATTTT
This sequence comes from Epargyreus clarus clarus, assembly GCA_014595695.2. Classification (NCBI taxonomy): domain Eukaryota; kingdom Metazoa; phylum Arthropoda; class Insecta; order Lepidoptera; family Hesperiidae; genus Epargyreus; species Epargyreus clarus. The sequence goes on from JACTTY020000114.1 coordinate 363,389, forward strand.
CTCAAAATGGGAGGTTTAGGTCTCACTGACTAATTGCGTATTGACAGACTTCACACACCATTGAGAACTTTGTTTAAGGACTTTCAGGCGCACACTTGGACATGATGTATTCTTTCATCATTAAAGCAAGTTGGAATTTAAAATAATCACCAGATTGAGCCGAATTTCAAATCACTAGACTATCATTCATCAACTCATTACATTAGTGCCACTGCTGGGCACGGATCTCCTTTCAGAATGAGAAGGATTAGGGCATAGTCCACCACGCTGGCCAAGTGCGTATTGGTAGACTTCACATACCTTTAAGATTTCTCAGGTATGCGGGTTTCCTCACGGAGTTTTTTTTTCACCGTTTTAGCTAGTGATAATTAATTTCTAATACGCACATAACTTCGATAAATCAGAGGTGCGTGCCTGGGATTTAAATCTAGGACCCCTCGATCAAGAGGCCGAGTTTCTTAACCCCTGCAATACAATAATTAAATGCAATTTGGTAGTTGTGGAATGAACATTTACATAAATGTAGCATCAACATATTTTGTAGCGGTTGTTTCTGTACATAGGTATTAAATAATACATGTTCTACCACTTTGTAGCATTATTAATGTGCATATTACAAGTCTCCCAGCCTCAGGGCTTCGTTAAACGCAGAATTACACGGTATTAGATACCTACGGGACTAGGAGAGCGACCCAAGCAAATAATAATATCGAAGGATTAGTACGAATGCCTAAAATGTACTCAGCGATCTCATATATTTTTTATTGCGGCTAAAACGTAATTTTGACAGATACAACGCAATTTTTATTCCAAAATAAACACAACTTTGTTATGCGGTATCGAAAATTGTTATAAACATTTAATTCTGTGAAAACAGGTAATATTTAACGAAGGAGGATCCACCGCACCATCTAGTCTGAAGCATACCAATATGGAGCCATCATCCTAGTTTCAGTAATCCTAGTCTTCTGTTGTGGGATTCAAATGCAAACGGCGGACATGAGTGGAGGCCCCCAGTGAAAAAGTTGATTTGATTTTACAATATTACAAATGTCATAGACTATTCGACGACAAATACGTATGATTCCGGCGACCCTTTTTTACGCTGATTTATATATATTTCACAGATTATTTGGTTCAAACGAGCCCGGGGCGGACCTCCCTTCCGCCCCCCCTAGTCAGCTAGAGGATGCCACCCCTGTTTTATATGGAGTTGTACACATGTCCATTGTAACGGCAGTTACCCCTTTCCAGGATGGACTGCATGCTCGTTTGCTATTCTAAGAAAATACAGAAAGCAAAGGCTTAGTAACTGACGTCTTTGAAGTTTTTAATCTTTGAGTAGGGAACCCCAAACAGACTCAGTTGAATAGTTTTACACATAATTATGCTCAGTAAGCGAAACTGTTGACGGGTAATTCGTGCGAAAAAATACTAAATTGTACCAAATAATGTCTTTTAGAATAAAATGAATTCTGTCATGTCTAGTTGAGTAAGAAAATGCTGAATGAGCGCCCGACGACTTTAAAACCAGCAAATGACATAAAAGATAACTTTTTCTATAACTACATCGTTAGTGTCAAGAATGTGCTTCGTAATATTAATATTTGAAACTGTTATGCTCTAATTAGAAGATTTTCTTTGTTAATGTTATAATCTTTAATTTTCATGGATAATCTTAGCCTTTGTATTATGACGACAGCGATAGGCTAGTGGATGAAACTGCGTCTCGATCAAGGGGTTCGAGGTTTGAATCCCAGGCACGCACTTTTGATTTTTCAAAGATATATCCCACTCCTAGGCACGTGTCTCCTCTCAGAATGAGATAAGGCCATAGACCACCGCATTACCCAAGTGCGAATTGGTAGACTTCACATATCTCTGAAAACTTTTTTTATGATTTCTCAGGTATGCAGGTTTCCTCACCATTTTCTTTCATAGTTTAAACAAGTGATCATTAATTTCAAAAACACACATAACTTTGAAATTTAATCTGTTAACAATATAAATTTCAACAAAAAACAATTTAATACTATACACATATATAACAAAATAAAATAAAACTAATACAATGAACACAATTTTTTTATAAATGACACGCACCTATGGTTTTTTGAAAATTCATAGGTGTGTGTCTGGGATTTGAACCTCGGACCCCTTGATCAAAAGGCCGAGTTTCTTAACCACTAGGCCATAACTGCTTGCGTCCTGATTATCTTAGCGATATTTCCAATTTTAATAATTATAGTTCAAAAAACTAAAAAACACGCTTTTATGATAAAATCAACTAAAAAGTAGAAAATAATTTTCAATCTAAGAATCAATTAAGGAACAGTAGGGTGCCTTTCGAACCTGATAAATGGAGCACCCCACACTTTTTCCACAATTATACTATTTACTGTTCCTTAATTGATTCTTAGATTGAAAATTATTTTCTACTTTTTAGTTGATTTTATCATAAAAGCGTGTTTTTTAGTTTTTTGAACTATAATTATTTTTTAATTTTTAGTATTTCTCGTTATAGCGACCACCATTATTCATAGTTTGTAAAAAAATCAAGTGTCTATCTATTACGATTTAAGAGATAAAGCCCAATGACAGACGAACAGACCGCAGAGGGTTTCGTTTTAACCTTTGAGTACGGAATCCTAAAAATCATTCTACAAGAGCGCATTATAGATATGTTTCAGAACATTTGAGTTAAAATAGGGAAATAACATTATTATTTTCTAAACTAAAAATCACGATATAAAAGTTACGCCTATTGAAACTAAATAGCAATAATTATTTGCAATCTAAAGTTGCGATGAACTTTGCTGAAGGTGTTTGAAAAATCTCGCCTCGAAAATCGTTAAATCAGAGGATGTTGATAAGGACAATGGTACAAAACTATTAATGATTAAATATTGAATTGTCATCGGTCCTTAATAAGTATGCCAAATTTCGAGTTAATCCGACGTTTTGAAGGGGGTTAAAATCATGTTCAAAGATTCCGTTACATACTAACATACCAACATACCAACATACATACGTCTGAAGCTAATAAAAGCGTGTTAAAATTAACTTAAACCTTTTAAAACTTTATACCATTTTCGGATTACGGGCAAAGAATAGTAATATTCCTTAGTTATATATCTTTATATATATATATATCTTATGTGCGTATGTCACTGAACTCCTCCTAAACGACTGGACTGATTTTGATGAAATTTGTTGTGTGTGTTCAAGGGGACTTGAGAATGGTTTAGATTCACAATTTAGTCCGTGTGAAAAGGTTTTATTAATTATTATTAATTCATAAGTAGTTATAGAATCGGAAACGGATGCATTTGATCAAGTGATGATCTTTAGAAAAGTTGTTGTCCAAGAGCACACGAGAGTGTTTGGGAGTTGGTAAGACCAATTTTCGACAGATGGCACCACTGTCATTCTAATGCAGGTACAAATTTTCCGTTTTATGTATGTCATATTATTTCTTTAAAATGCGGGCGAAGCCGCGGGCACCACTAGTTAGTTATATAAGTCGACAGGCTGACCAATGGATGCCAGTTATAATCGGTAATGCCGTCGGTCGAATTTGAATAATCTTTGTTGGTATTCAACTCAGCTGCTTGCCGCTATGAAGTTTGGGTTCTAGTTTGAAATTATAATAAATTGATTAATTACTCCTGGGACGTAGTTCTCATCGGGACTACTAATGTTATTAACATTATGTCGATAGTAAATAGGAATAATTGAATATTACGTGGAATTTTTCTATACTAATATTATAAAGAGGAAAACTTTGTTTGTTTGATTGTAATGAATAGGCTCAAAAACTACTGGACCGATTTTAAAAATTCTTTCACCATTCGAAAGCTACATTATCCACGAGTAACATAGTCTATATTTTATATGAAATATATTTGATAAATAGATTTTGAGGCGGTACAAAGTTTGCTGGGTCAGCTAGTAGCGTATAATAGTTATGACATTATCTCTCTCCCATACCGGGATTACCGCACCACGTTAATTTGTCCTTTATTTTATAATACAATTGTAATTTTTAATTGAGCAGTGTCGTAATTAATTTGTAAAACGCACAAAACTGAAAAATCACAGTTTTGTGATCTCATAACACGTCATAATTACACAATGCACTGTTTAATGTGTGGCCCCGACATTTCTTAACGTCACTATATTTAATTTTTTAGCCACTAAATAATCGAAATTTGAAGAAATTGTGAATGTCAATCTTCAGTAAGTAAACCATTGGACAGATTAAATGTTAGTAAGGGGCGTAAGCTTGTCGTCCCGGACGACCCGCGTGGCGGAGCGGACACCATACCTGTCTGATGCGCAAAGGGTCCCGGGTTCGATCCCCGGCCAGACATACATCTAAATGATGAATTTAGATTTCTATTTCTGGGTGTTAGTGTATTTGTTTATGTGTGTTCATGGCACCCATGACACAGGGAATCCTAGTGTGGGGATGTAAGTGTAGAAAGCGTTTATTTATAAGCAGCCGCTCGTCGGGGCGAGCCCTGGCCGTTAGTCTATTTGGTTAGTACGTCTGTGGCATGTGTACATTTTGACAACAAACTGATGAAGCTGTTTAATCTAGCTCGTCTAGTTTAATTAGCTGTACAATGCAAACGTTACAAAGTAATTTATTTGACTGAGCTAAGCCTCGAACCTTTTGTGAACTTTTCGTGTGGGTACTGTTAGAACAGTCCACCGCCTTATGTTACACTGAATACATACGTATATTTTATATAATATAGGAGTAGCAGACGAGCATGCAGTCCACCTGATGGTAAATGGATACTGCCGCCCATGGACTGTAATCAACCCCAGATAGGATTAGGTTCCTACCTGAGATCGGCCACAGATGCGCCGATACCCCTGAGGAGAAAGCTGGAACGCCTTACCACACCGTTCAAACCGTAAAACAGCAGCGCTTAACACTGCTGTTTTAGGTAGAAATAGGTGTAGCGGTGGTGCCACTGGAAACGAACCACAACGGGTTCTTCCACCTTTAAATTTAAATAAATAAGTAAATTAAAATGATAAATTAAATGTGTTATTACGAAATTACTGAATAACGGAGCGATGACATGAACTCCTCAAAAGGTACAAACAGAATGCTCTTAAATCTGGCGATGCAGTCACAACTTCTCTGGTGGTGATGACGGTGACTACTTTCCATTACGAAGCCTGTCTGCTTCATTAGTTAGTTAACTTTAAAAATATTTTTATAATGTACAAGTAGCAAACTCATACAATCCAGTTGATGGTAAGTGGTCATTGCCTCCTGTAGGCATTTACAATCAAGCACAGGTAGGATTGGAGATCGGTCACATATGCATGCTTCCCTTGAGGACTAATTTGGTATAGTCCGCGTAAAACTGCTAGTCCGCTCTGAATATAGAAATGAATCGCGTCGCCATAGCAAATCGTATGACTACACCTGCTCGCATCAACTTCATAGCGGACTAGCAGTTTGGCGCGGACTAGCAGTTTGGCGCGGACTATAAGCCTCATATAAACGTGTCCCCTTACTACACCATGCAAACCAGGCCACAAGCGTTTGACCTGTTATGAGGTCATAGCTATTTAATAAATTCAGTATATCCTCTCCTTGGTCTTATATTACTTACAAAATTGGCGGAATCTTACCAAAATTGAGGACAATAATAATAAACGTGATCAGTCCATGATTATAGGGGTTCTTACTCTAATTATGAATTCTGCGAACGACCATGGGCTTGATGAAGGGTTATTTAAGATTGTTTGTAGAGACAAATAGATAAAGAAGAGTAGGTACTTCCTACCGCAAAGTGTGTAATAATTTATGGAGACAGCGACTAATAACAGCAGTGTTAGGCGCTGCTGTGTTCCGGTTTGAAGGGTGTGGTAAGGGAGACAGACTTTTCCGAGGCGTTCCAGCTTAGTCCTCAGGGGTAGCAGCGCATCTGTGGCTGACCTCAGGTAGGAATATCTAATTCTATCTGGGCTTGATTACAGATGTCCACGGGCGGCAGTAGCCACTTACCATCAGGTGGACTGCATGCTCGTCTGCTCCTATAAAATAAATAAATAAAAAAAAAAACGACAGCCGCTGCAAGTGGCTCGCGATCCTTCTTCTTTCGGCTCTTGGCACCTTTATGATATTGAAGAAGCATACGAGCATATAGTCCCCACGATAAGTGGCTGCTGCCGCAGATAGGATAGGGCTAATCATTGATGTTCGTTTTTAATAATTGATCTATCTAATGTTTGCATACCAAAGACAATTTGTACGAGATTGTCTCATTTATCTTTGATAGACAAAACCGGATAGATTGTATATTCATAATGAGTTTAAGTGATAACTACATTCTCGTGTCCAACCTCAATCTTATAAAAAATTATGAAAGAGTACCCAAATAATAGTAAGTACCGTAATAATTAATATTTACCAACCCCACATTTCGTTACAGCCCTTTGTTGTCGGAGAATAGTACCTACCCAAAGGCAAAGAGTTTAGTGTTTAATTTATATAACTATAATATTTAAATATGTTTTTCAGCGCAGTAATGATAAAAATCTACGTCATAAGAAAATTTCAAAATGGCTGCCAATATGTCATACCATAGACATAATTTAATGTCTCTCATCGGAAAACGGTCCAGACCGTATCATGTTGCAATTTGTGGTCATTAATTTTAATAACGTCATTATATGGAATAAGATGATAATTTTTTTATTACGAAATTTAGTACGAAATTCTGGGAACTGGTATAAGAACTGGTTTAGGACAAAGGACAAAAGGGCACCTTTTCAGCAGAGATCTACGAAGTATGTGTGTCAAATCCATCAATAGAATCGCTTAATTTTCATTGCCAAGCTTAGCTTTACTCTGGTATAGTCCGCGCCAAAATGCTAGTCCGCTCTGAAGTTGTTGCGAGCAGGTGTAGTCATACAATTTACTATGGCGACGCGATTCATTTCTGTATTCAAAGCGGACTAGCAGTTTTACGTGGACTATATCGTAAGATATGTTTTAACCAAGAACTTCTCAGGCGCAATATCTGAATAATGTTTACATACAATATTTATTTGCCAGTAACGGAAAACATAAGGATGTTGTACAAACTGCTACTAGACATTTTTTATTACGTGGGTGTCGGTTAAAATTGATCAATGTTTGTGCAGTCGGTAATAAAAATCTACAAATTATAATCGGGAGTATACCACACGATTCAGACGGTGTTATATTACCTATGTGTGTTTATCGTATCAATAATAGTAAGTTAATTCGTAATATTCCACAACTATTTTTATTCGTATTTATAATAAAAATTGCTAAACAATTACGTAAAAGCATTAAATAAAAGCAGTGATAGCCTAGTGGTTAAGAACTCGGCCTCTCGATCGAGGGGTAAGAGGTTCAAATCCCAGGCACAGACGTCTGATTTTTCAAAATTATGTGTGTATTAGATTAGAAATTAATTATCGCGGTGAAGACAAACATCGCGAGGAAACCTGCATACATGAGAAATCTTTAAAAAAAGTTTTCAAAGGTATGTGAAAAAGGTGTGTGTGTTTTGAAAGGTATGTGCCTAATCCTTCTCATTCTGAGAGGAGACCCGTACCCTTCAGTGTCACGATAATGGGTTGATGATGCATGATGATGATGCATTAAATTTAAAGAATATGGTAAGGAAAGTACAAAATTTAAATAGGAAGCAGATTATTTTCCTTTCATTCATTTCTAAAACACACATGCACCCCAATAGGTTATTATTAACATACTTGTGTCTATTTGTCTATGCTCGGCGAGCTCAGCCTACACGAGAATTATTCTGTTAATCCTAAGCTCATCATTTAGGTATAGTTCGCGTAAACCTGCTAGTGCTCTCTGAATAAAGAAATGAATCGCGTCGCCATAGCAAATTGTAAGACTATACCTGCTCGCAACAACTTGAGAGCGGACTAGCAATTTGGCGCGAACTATACTAGGTATATAGTTTTAAGGTGGTAGAACCCTTTGTGGTTCGACTCCGGCGGCACCACCGCCACACCTATTTCTACCTAATCACAGCAGTGTTAGGCGCTGCTGTGTTCCGGTTTGAAGGGTGTGGTAAGGGAGACAGACATTTCCGAGGCGTTCCAGCTTAGTCCTCAGGGGTAGCGGCGCATGTGTGGACGACCTCATGTAGGAATATCTAATCCTATCTGGGGTTGATTACAGATGTCCATGGGCGGCAGTAGCCACTTACCATCAGGTGGACTGCATGCTCGTCTGCTACTCTTATATTATAAAAAAAAAGCCAAACTGCTAGTCCGCTCTCCGCTAGGACTTTTAATATTGAAAAATATGTATGGTTTATGAATATACTTATTATATTTATTTAGGATGTGAACAAATCATCCAATCTTTTGTTTGTAACTTTAGTCGTTCTGCGTTTGACAACATAAATGGAAAACAATAGATCACAGAACTCCCACCAATATAAAGTACTCTGTGACTCCCGCCCAATCTGTCGCCGCACAGATTATATTATCTATAGAAATAAATAAAATTGTCATTTTTGTCTATGCTATATCGTCTATTATGTCTATCAAAATAATTGACATTTTCTGAGGTCGTTACTTATTTCCACGATGCTACAATTTAAAAACGTCTTTTTTATTTTAATCTTGTTGTAAAGCTAGAAAACGGCACATCTGATTTTTATAACTTTTTAACTGAGAATATAAGGTTGTGTGCGGAAAACAAAAACCCGTAAGCACATGGAAGCTTGCCTACAGATAAAACATTAAATAACCCAAACGCAACGTTAAGCAAACGTTTCGGAACCGGAAGTCCTTTGATCCCTGGCTTTATTGTACCTATCGCGTAGCCTTTCGTTAATTAAATTTTTCGTATTAATTAATTTTGGATTTTTTACTTATACCCGTATGTATACAAACAAAATCTTCTGATAAAAACAATTATTTGTAACACAAAATAATAAAAAAAGAGAGAATACTATTCTGCCGTTGTAATTAAGAACTGCAAGAGTATTTGCAAAATGATAGTTCCGAGAAAAATCGCGTTTAAGTTACAGATTACTACCTAATTAAGTGCAAAAAAGGTAGTTACTGCATTTTGTCCCTGTAGTTCCGGGACCAGAATAGGGCTACGGTATCCCCTGCCTGTCGTAAGAGGCGACTAAAAGGGGGCTTCCGGGTTTGAGGGCGGCAAGAGTGGGAGCTCGAACCGCCCAGCCAGCGACCCCGGGAAGGACGGCGGTATGTGTGGTCGCATACCGTCGTACGCACCAGACGGTGTAGCGAGCGCAAAGCTCATCTGGGCGGAGCCCGACGCAGCAACGCGCTACGAGGACTCCGGTTGCGTTCCTTTGGATATCCCGGAGTCCTCTACGCAGCGCCGAGGACTTCCACCGGGGGGGTTTTAGTGCGGTAAGAGTCCCACATAACCCTGTGTCGCTCCCACGGCACCGGGTACCTTTTGAAGGTTTCCCCCTCTTGAAGGTTGTAATTAAGAACGGAGTATTTGCAAAATTATAGTTACGAGAAAAATCGCGTTTAAATAAAAGGTTCTTATCTAATTAAGTGCAAAAAGGTACTGCATTTATCGATTTTACCGACTTCCAATTAAAAATATTTTTTTCTATCTATCATAGTCTTCTAATGCAAATTTCTGTTCTGTCTGCAAAAAAAAACTGAATTGCGACAAAATATCTATTACTGCGTTATTTATTACGAGGGCAGTATTAATGTTTATTGACACAACATAATTGCATTAGCGCAATAAAATCAATGATATCACTAAGTAGATTTATACCTAGATATCGTAAAGCAACCTTGAGTCAATGAGAGCAATTGATCGACGCTAACTAGCCGGCGGGACACTAATAAGGTGGAATTTAAAAAGTGTAAAGCATTTTTATACTTTGACACCCGATATTTTTGCCCGAGTTCTTACGAACCATAGATATTTGATCATTTTTAAAAGAACAGTGTTAAATGTCGATCCTTGATCGATCCTTTAAAGGCAAAACGTTAGATAGATTGTTAATTAATACAGAACGTTTAGATATAACATTAAAGTTCTTAGCAAGTCAGTGAGTAGGTACGTTATCAAAAAAAAAAAGTACTTAACATTAAATTATTTGAATCCACAGCAAACAGAGTTTTGGCAAATAGTTTCATGAGTATCTAAAATTAAATTGAATACTTAGAAATTTCAGATTTAGATTCAGAGTACCAATGCAAGATTGAGATAAATAAAACAATAAGAACTTTAGTATGGAAGTTTTGTTCATGAAAGATTGCAACATTATCATATTTCGGGACGATATGCCTTTATTAATACCTAAATAAATATTAGTCTATTTGTAATGTCGAAGTACTCAAGTACTGATTGAAACATATCACATAAATAAATATTTAACACTTAATGCTGCTTAAAGAATTGATTGAGAAGAAATATAAATATAACTTAAAAATTATATCGTCTAGTGGAAGTCTTAATCGAAATTATTTAATTTATAAATTAAAAAAAAAACTAATCATTTAAAAAAGTAGATTTTGTGCCAAGAACATTCTTAATTTAAAATTATTTTTCCAGGTATACTTAGGAATAGATTTTTAAAGGTTTCCCTTATTCGTTTAAGAGTTATAAACGAACAAACAAACGTACATAAAATATCTTGTATTGTTATAAAGAATAGCAATTGAAGCATTTTATATTCAGGCCTCAAATCCATTTCGAACATTGCTGCGGGTCTAAATTCTCTAATTAGTCAAAGTGCGGGGCAATGGTGCTTCGGGCAATTTCAATACTTTTAGCCTTTAATTGGTTGAACAAAATAGACTCACATTTTTAGACGATTAAAAACCGTGTGAATTTAAAAATCGAATTTAAAATGCTATTTTAAAAATGAAAGCTTGTTTTTTAATCTTTCACAAACTGTGGGACCAAATGAAGGAAACATTGATAAATACAATTATAATAATGAAAGTACAATAAAGTTAGGCTGAAAGTCAAAAAGCCAAAGCCGTAAAACACCATTAAAAAAAATCAAACTGTGAGGTCATGGTACGGGAAAAATAACAACTGTTTATTCAACATTTTAGCACATGCTTATTTAGATAAACCCAAAATTTAAAAACATTGCAGGATTAGTAAAACTACAAATTAATTTCAGTTAAAATAAGACGAACCATTCACGTAATAAAAATATCATATCAAATAACAAATAACTTCTTTTAAAATAAAGTAAAATTGTGTTTCATAATAAAAATAAAAATATCCATAAGTCTCTTTGTGAACGCATTTTTAGATGTACCACAGACAATTTGAAGCACAAAGCAATGCCTCAAGGCGCGTAATTCTACCTAACATCATTTATGGCCGCACTATCTTGTGAATAAAACTTAAAACTAAATAAACCTTTTACACTTACAATCGAATAGTGATTTTGTAAGCAAATCCAGCGATTTTGTGTCTGATTCAATGATTTTCACAAATTCAAGATCTAGGTTTAAGATAATTTTCCCTTTAGATTTCGCTCTAGTTTTGCTCTCTTGTATGTATATATGCTTATTATGTATAACGGCGCGCGCCTTATTTTCATCGGTAATTGTTTACAAATAAATTAGAATTCAGGTAGTTGAGATTAATGTTGATGTTAAGTTGATTTATGTTTAAGAGCGGGTACCTACATCCGAATGGAGTTGTAAGTGTCATGGCGGGCGAGTCGTCGTTCTTTCACAGCGACTCGCAAGTGATGGTCATTTGCAAACCCATTTGCTCTTAATCGTAATTTTCGTAATGTTTTAATATTTTTTTGGTTATTGTTAATTGTAGCAGTACAGTGATCAGTGTAATCAGTGTAGTAGTACAGTGATCAGATACTGTGAGACTTTTATTTTGATAAATACTTGCAAGTAAACGCCCACGCGACCTAAAGATGTCCGAACTACCTTCAGATACACCTAACCAGCTTGGAAATCCTCCGATATGTATTTTATAGATAAAGGTTCAAATCCCAGGCACGAACGTCTGATTTTTCAAAGTTATGTGCGTATTAGAAATTAATCATCACTTGCTAAACGGTGAAGGAAAGCACCGTGAGGAAACCTGCGTACCTGAGAGATTTATAAAAAAAAAACTCAAAGGTATGTGAAGTTTACCAAAACGCACTTGGCCAGCTCTGTGGACTATGGCCTAATCCTTCTCATTATGAGAGGAGACCCGTGCCCAGCAGTGGTACATTAATGGATCGATGATAATGATAGATAAGGCTTAAGACTCTAGACCTTCCCTCTTATCATAGGCAATAAAAATCTTCAAATATGAGGATATTTTACTTTCCTGACACATACACTATTTATTTTGGCACATGATGACAAAAATAGATGAGATTATTTTATGGGCTCTGTTTTGCCCCCTCTCTTTCTTAACAATATAACCCGGACACAAATATAACTCGTATTAACAATGGACATACACACTAATGCACACCGTCACACGTATACTCACATACATTTTTTTTTATAATATAGGAGTAGCAGACGAGCATGCAGTCCACCTGATGGTAAGTGGCTACTGCCGCCCATGGACATCTGTAATCAACCCCAGATCCCTTAGGTAGGATAAGATATCCTACCTGAGGTCGGCCACAAATGCGCCGCTACTCCTGAGGACTAAGCTGGAACGCCCCGGAAAAGTCTGTCTCCCTTACCACACCCTTCAAACCGGAACACAGCAGCGCCTAACACTGCTGTTATTAGGTAGAAATATGTGTGGTGGTGGTGCCGCCGGAGTCGAACCACAAAGGGTTCTACCACCTTCAAAAATACATAACAAACAAACACTCGTTCACACACATTTGCCATCTGTTACACAAACATCTCCATTAGCTGGATTCCTACAATCTAATCAGACTAATAGAAGTACTTTATTCTGGGATAAATTGATTAGCCATTAGAACTACGAGCTGTTCAGAAAATGTTCGGTTGAGATTAACTCTTGACTTTACCAATATGTTTGTTGTTTTGTTTACATATAAATGATACGAAAGTGTTTGTCTTTATCTAGTAGCTAATAAAAATAAATAGATTAAGTAAAAACACAAACTAAAACATTACCAGCTAAGCCTGTAAAGGATACTCATAAGGATTAGTAAAGATTACTCACTCCTAACAAGAAAACGTAACCAGTTTTGACAATTGAAATAGTTGCGTAAAATAGTTTTGCCACGTCTCCGTTCTAAAATGTCTCTAAAATATTTGAAATAATTATTTATCTATATATATATAAGAGATTTCCACGTATATAGTCACTCATCACGATATCTCTGGAACCATTAGAGCTAAAGACTTGAAATTTGGTAGGAATATTCTTTTCACTGAGTAGAGGTCAGCTAAGAACGGATTTTTTGATATTCCACCGTTAAGGGGGTTAAATGGGGGTTGGAAGTTAATATGAAAGTCCGTCAGTTTTAAAGCAAACTAGATGAAAATTGGTATTTAGCTTTCTGATTTAAAGTAATAAAAATCTAATCTAAGGGTTTTTCCAAAATCAACCCTAAAGGTGGTTAAATAGGGGTTGACAGGTTATTTTAAATTTTGCCATTTTGGAAGCCAGCACTATGAAAGTTAGCCATTGCTTTGCTGGTAAGATATAAAATAACTTTAGTTCTAAAATCAACCCCTATGTGGGTTAAATAAGGGTTGTAAGTTTGTATAGAATTCCCCCAGTTTTGATGTAAACGCTATCAAAATCGGTATTTAGGTTTTCGATTAAAAATAATTAAATACCTATTTCACCATTTTTGGAAAATCAACCCTTAAGTTGGTAAAATAAGGGTTAACAGCTTCTTTTAAAATTTGCCAATTTGAAAGCCAGCACTATGTAAGTTAGCCATTGGCTCACTGGTTAGATACAGTGGAACTATAATTCTACCGTTTAGAAAATGAACCCTCATTTGGGTTAAATAAGGGTTGTAAGTTTGTATGAGAGTCCCCCAGTTTTGATGTAAACTGTATACAAATCGGTATCTGGGTTTCGATAGAAAATAATTAATCATCTATTTCATTGTTTTTGGAAAATCATCCCTTAAGTTCGTTAAATGGGGGTTGGAATTTTATTTCAAACTCCGTTAATTCGGAAGCAAGGACTATAAAAACTTGCATTTGGCTTCCTGTTGGAAATAATAGAACTTTTTTAACACCATTTATGGAAAATCTATCCTCAAGAGGGTAAAATAGGGGTTGTAAGTTTGTATGAAAGTCCACCAGTTTTGAAGTAAACTGTATAAAAATCGGTATTTGGGTTTTCAATAGAAAATAATTAAACACTTATTTCATTTTTTTTTGGAAAATCATCCCTTAAGGTCGTTAATTGGGGGTTGGAATTTTATTCCAAACTCCGTTAATTCGGAAGCAAGGACTATAAAAACTTGCATTTGGTTTTCCTGTTAGAAATAATAGAACTTTTTAACACCATTTATGGAAAATCTACCCTCAAGAGGGTAAAAAAGGGGATGTAAGTTTGTATGAAAGTCCTCCAGTTTTAATGTAAACTGTATAAAAATCGGTATTTGGGTTTTCGATAGAAAATAATTAAACACCTATACCATTATTTTTGGAAAATCATCCCTTAAGGTCGTTAAATGGGGGTTGGAATTTTATTTCAAACTCCGTTAATGCGGGAGCGACCACTATGAAAAATTATCATTACAATCAATGAAGCATCTGAGTCACAGTTTTTTTTAGATTTTTAGATCAACCCTTAAGACTGCTATAGAAGGGTGTATGCATTATGCCTTTCTGTTTACACATCTGTTTCAGCATTTTAGCAACTCAACAATCAACCACCATTAGGGCACTATTTTTTTTTATACTATAGAAGTAGAAGACGAGCATGCAGTCCACCTGATGGTAAGTGGCTACTGCCGCCCATGGACATCTGTAATCAACCCCAGATAGGATTAGATATTCCTACCTGAGGTCAGCCACAGATGCGCCGCTACCCCTGAGGACTAAGTTGGAACGCCTCGGAAAAGTCTGTCTCCCTTACCACACCCTTAAAAACGGAACACAGCAGCGCCTAACACTGCTGTTATTAGGTAGAAATAGGTGTGGCGGTGGTGCCGCCGGAGTCGAACCACAAAGGGTTCTACCACCTTTAGAAACCTATAAGTAAAGGAAGATTCTTTAAAAACCGTTGTTGAAGTTACTTCCTTTGGCGTGTCTGGAAAAAGAACAGAGTGCAGAGAGGTTTAGTGTAGGGTGAAATTCCACGGGCCATCGTAACATATATTTTTAACATGGGAATGTATTACGCGTGTTGAAGTGCACATCGACGGTTTTTTAGGGTTCCGTACATAAAGGATAAAAATGGAACTCTATTACTTCACTGTCTGTCCGTCTGTCCGTGTGTCACAGGGCTCTATCTCTGGAACCGTAATAGATAGACATTTGAAATTCTTACAGAGGATGCATAACGGTGGCCGCTATAACAACAAATACTAAAAATAAAAAAGTTGAAAACAAAAAGGGGTCCCCATACAACAAACTGCTATTCGATATATTTTCAACTAACTTTTAAACCGTTAGAGGTAGACAGTTGAAATTTTCACAAAATGTGTAAATAAAAATTTTAGTTGTACGGAATGCTCAAGGTGCGGGTTGGACTTGCACTTGGTAAATTATTAGTAACGCGCAGACCCGCGGGCCACAAGGAAAAGTCGCGGGCCATACACCACCCGTGGGTGTCGGCTTGCCGACCGCAGGTGTTGAATTAGCTTTCAGAAATTTGATGATAAAGTATTTATTGATACATATGTACATAGGAATGTTTTTGAAATTCTACTAAGGAGGTAAAAGAAGTGTTATATGTATATATACGGGAATCTTTTAGGTTCGAAGTTAGAAACGTAAAATTTCAGATAACGTCTATTCAGACAAATACACGACAACGTGGACGGGTGCAAATTTCATTTATGATAATGCGTAATTTTGGTATACTGATTAGGTACATCGCAACTACTTTGGACACACTGCGTGCCAACATTTTGTCCTGCCGTGGGGTATGGTTGTGGTTATGCGTGGATTAGTGATGGTTATGTGATAGACACATAGACCTTGGATTAAAATTTTGGGCTAGAACAGGGCTACAGTATCCCCTGCCTGTCGTACGAGACTAAAGGGGGACTTCAGGATTTGCGGGCAGCAAGAATGGGAGCTCTAACCGCCCAGCCAGCTACCCTGGAAAGAACCACTGTATGTAAGGCCACATATAACATGGACGGTTCCTATAGAATAGAGTAAATAATAATTATTGTATCCTACATGAAACTTATATTTTAAAGAAAGTTTCATTACAGTCCACTAATTAGAATTTTAGTGTATGTTTCTGAAGAAAGCTTGACCAATTTAGTTACACAGTGAAGAAAAAAAGCTTTTATTAATTAAATATTAATGCTATTTTATCGTTAAAATTGTTAAAGGTACAAATTTACGATTACAGTTACGAGTATTTGTCTGTTATATCATATTTTTTTTACGCGGGCGAAGCCGCGGGGTTCTGCTAGTTTACTATATAAATTACGCAGTATTCGTTATTTATTCGTAAATTTTCTCTAAAAATGTTTTTATTTGTCAAGAATTCAAAAAAAGACCTTACAAATAAGCCGTTTGTGGCTTCATTCAATTTGAAGGCGGCGAAGTATCTTTACTAATCTATGCTCATAAGTAATAACTTTATGTATTGGACATGACGTCCCAAGTTCAGAAAGTTTTCCTTGCTCGCAAAAGCATGATAATAATATTTACCGAAAGGAATAGAATTTGCCAGAAAACCAACTATTCCTGACAGTTTTTATAATATTATATCATTTAATAGCTTGTAATTTCATCTTAAATGTTCAAACGCGCGAAACAAATAGTGATGCCGCCATATTGAATTATTTGAACTCAACATATAAAGCCTGGCATTAGTATTCAATCTATCCGACTTTTGTCTACCAAAGAAGGAAATTTAACAATTTCTAGCATTAGTAGTAAAGATACTTCGCCGCCTTGAAATTGAATGAAGCCACAAACGGCTTATTAGTAAGTTCTTTTTTTGAATTCTTGACAAATAAAAACATTTTTAGAGAAAATTTACGAATAAATAACTGATACTGCGTAATTTACATAATAAATAAATAATTATTTCAAATATTTTAGGGACATTTTAGCACGGAGACGTGGCAAAACTTTTTTACGCAACTATTTCAATTCTCAAAACTGGGTACATTTTCTTGTAAGGAGTGAGTAATCTTTACTTATCTATGATTTCTAGTATGAAGTAATTGTCGTCGATCTTTGGTAGGCAAAACATTGGATAGCTTGGATAACAATGAACACAGGCAAATACAAAGCAGTTTAACAAATTTTTGTCGTTTGACAACGGATTTTCTTACCGTGTTACCAGAAAAAATATTATTTATGATTATGATTGAATGTCGACCACAAGACGAACATATTAGTAAGGAATCTTTATTGGAAAGTTGTTAAAAGTTACTTACATTTCTTGCATACGATATTTATTACCTTATACCTACTTATTAGCGGTCGAGACAAGAGAACAAGTTATTGATAACCTTTTACAATAATTAGTTGAGAAGTTTATCACAATAATGATGAAATTTGCGAAACCCTTATAATAATAATAAAATAATAATAAATAATAAAGATTTTATTGCAAAATTATAAACGCATAAATAATTAAAATGACAATTGTTGTTATATAAACAAAACGTTTTTCTCTATGTCAACGTTTATAAAAAATAGTGTCCATTCACAAATACCAAGGCAACATAATATTGCAGCGACAAAATATGGGCAAATGATATAACCCTAAAAGGCAGCCTCGTAGTAAGAACGATAGGTTGACGATGATGACAATTATTACACGAGAGTTCAATTTTAATTGGTCACTTAGTCATAAAACTTTATAAGTAGCAATCTTATCTATGGGCAATAAATACAGTGGGCTCTCAGACGAGTGGTCGATAAAACTAAGCCCACATGAAGCTCTAATAGACTTGTGTACTTAAGCACATGTATCACCGAACAATAATGATCTGCTCAAACGGCAATATGTTTTAAAAGCGTAATCAATCATCCGTAATTGGATGAATGCTAGTCCATATATCTAATGAATTATGTGTCTGTCTATTAATTTCAAAATAAACACCGTTTTCATCACTGTCCCGTTGAATATTACGTCTTAACACTATTTCTAGAAAGATTGGAATCAATCAAGTTTGAAAATTTTGGCGATATTTTTTTGCTAGTTTGTTTCAAATACTACTACTACAAATAATACTACTAATTTATAGATTTCTTTTTGATGTACAGTCAGCTTCAGAAGTAATATAAGTAGATGAATATTTTAAAAATATCTATACACCCAAGCGTTCATAGATAGCTGAACACTTCTAGCATCATACTTATATGAACATTGCAGTGTCAAAAGTACCTGAACTCTCAGCTACTGTTGGACACTGTAGTGTTCATACTTTAGAAACTTTACGACGTTCATCTAATTATGGTGCTAGTAGTGTTCAGCTACAGTATTTTGGAACCTTAATATTTATCTACTTTTGGAGCTGGTTGTACGTACGACACGACGACTGATTCATTGTACTGTGAATTACATAATATTTTTTTATGTGGGTGACAAAATGCCCGCTGAATGTTGTGCCTGACTGCCACCCGTCGTGCCAGCCTACACCTTACGCGTCTGGTTTTGTCAGCTGCAACCCACGTACAGTCAGCTCCAATGATGAACAAATTAAGGTTCCAAAATGAAATGTGGATGAACTCGCACGCACACACGCGCAAACGGGCACACACACACACCTACACACACACACACACACGTAGTAAGTAAGTAAAGAAAATTTGTAATTTTAAATAAATAATATTTGTATTAATTATGCTATGGAAGAGCGGGGCTTTCTGTCACAGGTATAAATATACTTAAAAGGAGGCCCCAACAATGGATAACTGATGTAACTATATTGATACAAATAAAATTATTTTCATTTTTAATTTTTCACACCACATTGTTAAACGTAGCTGTGCAGTGACATATCATATAAGTAACGTAAACATTTTGCGCATACAGTGTTCGGCTACTTTTGATGCATTAGTGGTCATCTCATTTCACGTTTTACAATGTTCATTTAATTATGATGCTAGGGGTGTATAGCTACTTATGGACGTTAGGGTGTATAAGTTTGATCTGCTCATCTACTGCTGGAGCTGACTGTACCACCGAAGTGTTTAGATAGGCATGACGTGTAAGTTTTCGGATTTGCTAGCTTTGCTTTGCTTTGCTAGCTAGATGGTATAGTTAGATTTGTTATCTCAAACACAGGGATTATTTATACTCCTTTGTGTGATTTTGAATGAAGGAAGTTATTTGCCTATATTAGACTTCTGTGACAAGAGAGTACATTTTGAATTACTGTCTGTACAAACTAGGTAATTTTACAAGCGTGTATCGCTTGTTACTATATAAGGTTCAAATCTTGCAAGTGAATTTTAAACTAGGGCTAAGTGACTGGTTTAGCCGATTCCACTTATTTTTAACCGACTTCAAAAAGGAGGTGGTTATCAATTCGGCCGGTATCTTTTTTTTTTTTATGTATGTATACGAATTACTCCGCCGTTAGTGGACCGATTTTAATAAATTTTTTTTTATTATGTTATTCACATAATATAATCATATTAGACACGCTGTTAACATCGTTATCCAACTAAATATATTGAGCGCCGACTTCACAAATATGTACTAAACCAACATTTATTTCAATTATTTTTTACTTTGTAGTGACAAAGAAGTCGGTTGTATTTTTTGTTAAAAATTTTTTTTTCATAGTCAATTTTGTTTGGATGACAATGCTTGATTAGCTCTTTGACGTCATTTTAAGTTCAAGACGTGGATTGGTTCTTTTTTATGCATCCCTATGCTATGGGTATCAAACGAAAGGGTTTTCTGAGAAGTATGGAAAAAGTTGTGGATTTTAAATATAGATTTATTATATCTACTAATCCAATTTCGGTAGAGATTTTATGCAAACAAATATTACAATAGACGTTTATAAGGGACGACTGTTGCTTAACTTTATTTGTTAAGTTTTTGCGCCTAAACAATAACCTTACGCCATAATTGGTTTTATTTTCCATCAAAACAACTTCAGCAAATTACAAATGTTACAATGTCCGGGGTAGAAATTGGAAATGCCATTCAGACCGCCGGTCCGCCAATGGGGTGTACTTCATTAGGTCGACACGACACCGGCACGGCACCGGCAACGATATCGAGACGCATAATTCTAAAAAAGGTACTGGAATCTGTCTCGCTGAGCCGGCATGTACTGACATGCCTCCCGCACTGTTTTTTTTATATTATAGAAGTAGTAGACGAGCATGAAGTCCACCTGATGGTAAGTGGCTGCTGTCGCCCATGGACATCTGTAATCAACCCCAGATAGGATTAGATATTCCTACCTGAGGTCGGCCACAGATGCGCCGCTACCCTTGAGGACTAAGCTGGAACGATCCCTAGACGCTGGATCTATGTCTCCCTTACCACACCCTTCAAAACAAAACACAGCAGCGCCTAACACTGCTGTTATTAGGCAGAAATAGGTGTGACGGTGGTGTCACCGGAGTCAAACCACAAAAGGTTCTACCACCTTCAATTATTATTATTATTACCGTCGATGTCGAGAATAGCGTGTTAGAGTCGTGCCAGCACCTATATATATCTGTGTTGTGTACACACGTAAGTTTTTATGTGTAAAGATATAAATTGACATATAGGTACGTTATCTTTCATTTATTAAATAATTAAGAGCCAAAACCCAGCCCTGTCATGTCTGTGTCGATCAAAAAAGATATAACAGTAGGTATCATGAAGTTGGCGATGTCGTGCCGGTATGTCGATATCGTCTCACCTCGTCCCTGTAAAGAAGCGCCCAATGATAACTGTGCCAGTTTATGGCCATTTTCACATGTAAAACTCGCTTATGACTTTCTGACATGATACTTGGACATGTAGGATACAGTAAAGAAGATGTGTTTATGTTGATAACAATAAGATTTTGTGGAATAAAAAAATAAAAAAATGCTGTCTCTACAATTCTGACCTCTTTACGGAAATGGCACTTAATTTTAAGATGGATATATTTTTTCGGGCGGTAAAGTGGTGGTAGGTGGTAAGAGGGTGGTAAATTGGTGGTACTAGTTCGATTCGAATACTTTTATATAATTTATAACAGTGTCTTTTTATATGATATTTATATCTTATTTTCTTGAGGGAAAACATCTAAAAAAGGCACTAAATCTTACGACACTTTTAGCAGAGGTGGCTTATTTATAAACTGACTTACTTATAATTTTATTTTGTGAAAGCTATTGATTCCAATACTAAATTTAACCCCACTTATCAAATTCCATTACAAATTATTCGGCTCAGAAGAAAATAACCCCTCATATATTTTCGTCGGCATTTTAATAATTGTGTTTTTTGTTTCGGTTTTGTGGTATGCAGGGATTGGATCTTTTTTGTCGAGCATGAACTTGTTTTTTTCTGTTCCATGGTAATTAACCACAAATAGGATTACAGTGATATCCTAGTGGTAAAGAAACTCGGCCTCTCGATCGAGGGGTCCGAGGTTCAAATCGCAGGCATGTATTAGAAATTAATTATCACTTGCTAAACGGCAAAGGAAAACATCGTGAGGAAACCTGCATACCTGAGAGATTTATAAAAAATATCTCAGAGGTATGTGAAGCCTACTACTACTACTATACGCACTTGGCCAGCGCGGTGGACTATGGCCTAATCCTTCTCATTCCGAGAAGAGACCCGTGCCCAGCAGTGGGACAGTAATGGGTTGATGAGGATTAAAGTCATGTCAAATTTCGGCCACAGAAGCGTTGCTACACATGAGTCAGCTGAAACACCTTGTTTCAGTGTCTCTCTCAAAGTAATCACTGTTGTTATTGTGTTGTTGTGGCAGAATACGGTGCGGTAGTGGTACCTCCCTGATCCAATTAATTATACTAGTACCTATTTAATTATAGTAGTTCCTATTACATATCGCTACTAATTAAAGTACATAATTTGCACCCCTTACAGGCAAAAAATAAGACTACATTGGAAACCTATTTCATACCAAGATTGTAAATTATTTTAAATAAATAATATTCTATTCTGTCCGAAGTCAATTATGCCGCGTGTTATTATGTGTAATATATCAAAAAAAAAAAATAGAGTCTACTCTACTATCACTCTTTTTATACCTCTCAAGAGGTATGAATCATGTCTTGCAGAATAACAATTGTTCTACTTAAGATAGTTGTTGAAAACAGACATTACAAAAGCTGGGATCGTTCAAAATAGACACTTTAGGGTGTATATCGATTCGTAAGTGGATTACAAAGTGCCAGAACACGTCATTCGACGGCCGAATAAAAGGACTGCGCAAAATGTTTTGTGTAACTCGATTCAATAAAGATTTTTATCTAAAATAACGGCTTGTATTTGCCTCTCATACGCGCTCTAAAATCTTTAAGCGAGAAAAAATATTAAGGCGCTAATTTGGAGTAGGTACATTTTGTTTAAAAGTGGTAGAATGATTTTGGGTTTAGAATGGTTAAGGATTATTAATATCTACATATCTCAATTAAATATAAATTCAATTCAAAAATACCGTGATAATCTCTATACCACTACAGATTCAGATACTATCCCTACAGATAGACAGACATACAAACAGGCAAGCCGATAGTCAACAGGCGAAAAGTATGTGATTGTAAAGATTCCGTTTTTAATCATTTAGTTACGGACCACAAAAAAGTTCATTAGTCTGGACATCTTAAGTGTAGGTGTTTGAAGGCCTGTCTAGATTCGGACTTATTCGAGGTCGTATATTTTCGGAATACTATCAATACATACAAAGGTAGCGTTACACTGCAAGATATAATATGTATTACACTGAATACACAAATCTAGGCACAGATCTTTCAAAACGAGGAAAGGCAGTGTAGGCAGTAATCAATCATGCTGGCTAATTAGGACTAAGGAAACTTCACACAACTTTGAGAACAATTTTTTACCCATTTTTATGCATGTCTCTAACCACCTTGAAAAGCAAGGCCTGAAGGGTTTTACCTGAAGCCGATCACAGGTGCCACGTCTGAGGACCTGACCGTTAAGTCAGTTATCATCAAAACCATTCCACCGGAATGGAGAACTGCTAGAAAATAGAAATAAGTGATGGGGTGTACCCTTCCTATCGAACCATACAAATCATATCAAATCAACAGCGATCACCAAGCAAAAATCACCTTTCAAAGTCACCCTTTTATGGACCTCTAAAAGGTTCCATTATGAAGCTTCGTCGACTTATACCCGTTATATTATATCTCGAAGTGAGAGTTGAGCCTTAAGATATCACCCCTATGTGTTAAAAAGCTTTTCTCAACCAGTGAAACTAAGTTAAACACTTTATATCAAAGCTGTACTGAGGTATGACGTCATGAAGTATGAATTTCGGACTTTCACGGTGACCTCCATTCGCGGGTGTATCAGACTGGCTACTTTTAGAATCAATGATTCGCGTTTGGGCAAATGTATGGTGATTGGGGTTGTATGCTGCATAGCGTTTTGTAGACTTGGTGCGTTTGATCGCAGTATTGTATACGTGCAACTGCATTAATACTTAAACGTAGAACCCTCTGTGGTTCGACTCCGACGGCACCAACGCCACACCTATATCTGCTTAATAACAGTATAAGCGCTGCAGTGTTCTGATTTGAAGCGTGTGGTAAGGGAGACATACCTTTTGAGTCATTCCAGCTTAATCCTCAGGGGTAGCAGCTGCAGCCGACCTCAGGTAGTAATCTCATCTTACTTGGGGTTGATTGCAGATGTCCATGAGCGGCAGCAGCCACTTACCAGGTGAACTGCATGCTCATGTGCTACTCTTATATTATAAAAAAATGCAGCATCGCGTTTTTCGTGTTTAGTTACTGCATCAACCAAAGTAACTGCGATCACGCTCAAACATGTCAAAAACGGTTAAATTGTCGGCCGTCGATGTCGAAGTAGCACGTCTGCTGTGGTCCCTTAGATACCTTTATGTCCCCGATATTTTTGGAGTCTAGCCTAGTGGCAAACGCTTTCAAGTGTTAATGTTCATTGTTCATGCCTGTCGAATGTGTCAATCGCATGACCCTATCGTATGAACACTGCTATTTAGTATAGCGGTCATTGCGGTTGGTTGAACAGAAAATTTTGAACATTGACCATAGCTGGTTTGAAGTAAGTAGTAAGAAATTTGTACTCTTAGTCTAGGGGTCTGAGATTTGAATCCTAAATACTCAATTTTATTTAATGATAACTTGCTTTAAAGATAAAGGAAAAGGTCGTAAAGAAATTTATATGCCTGGGGGCCTACCACCATCTTTTAAAAACCATCATAGTTCAGGAAAGTTTTATTTACTTTTTAAAACATTAAATATTCCGTCATACACAGTTGAACAAACTTAAGCCCTTATTAATTTTTCGTTTATCCATTGCATAAAACCAACTGAAATTGTCATATTTCGCTCAAAAAGTTAAATTTCCTGCAAAAAAAAGTAAAATTATGATAAAAATAATATTGTTTTAAGAGATGGTAGTAACCCCCCTGAAGTTCTTAAAATAAAGCCAATAAAGATAAATCGAATAGAAAGGCATCTGGGGAAGACAACTTCTGCTCCTGTTTAAATTTTCAGTGGATTTACAATTGTCATCTGATTTCACTTTTGTTTCCATTTATTTTTATGATAAAATATGGCAAGAAGAGTGAAAGGAAATGACAATTGTAAAAGTATGATCATACGCTTATGTTCTTAACAACATAGTCCGATGTACAAAAGATCTTAACCCTTCAAAGACCACGATCAACAGTAGCACAGTAATGGGTTAAATACCTATAAAAATTAACAGATTCTTAAAATAAAATCTTACTACAAAAGGCACCCTTGTTTTAATTTGCAATCTGATTTGCAAGTCAAAGTAATTAATCCGCGAACAGATGTTCCCGGCAAAGTATTAAAATACTCAGTTCAGGCTACAAATAAGTGAAAAAGAGGAAACAATGACTCTGTTTTGTTCTTTTTGGTGGTTACAAATAACTAAAAGAGATGAAGGAACAACTCTTTGTTCTTTTGTAATTCAGTTTTTGAAACTGAAATAGTCAGTATTACCTTTAAGGACAATGCTTTTTGGTACTCCTGGTTACAAAAAGGTAAAGGAGATGGAGGAACAACCCTTTACTTTTTTGTAATTCAGTTTTTGAAACTGAAATAGTCGGTATTGCCCTTTAAGGACAATGCTATTTGGGTCTCCTAGTTACAAATAAGTAAAGGAGATGGAGGAACAACTGTTTACTCTTTTGTAATTTGTTTTTTAAAACAGAAATAGTTGATATTGACTAATAAGGACAACGGACATATTTAATTAAGACCTACAGCTGTAAAGTAATACCGGACTTGGGGAGGAAAAGTGTCATTCACAATTTATGACTAGAAATTAGTCGATCTGAAATCAATAGTATATCAATTAGATAGCGTGAAGCTAGATTAAAGTATAAAATGAAAACCTTGACCACCGTACAGCTATATATATATTTGATCTCTTTCATTTGACCA
Source organism: Epargyreus clarus clarus (assembly GCA_014595695.2). Taxonomy (NCBI): domain Eukaryota; kingdom Metazoa; phylum Arthropoda; class Insecta; order Lepidoptera; family Hesperiidae; genus Epargyreus; species Epargyreus clarus. The sequence goes on from JACTTY020000114.1 coordinate 389,132, forward strand.
ATCAGATTAAAATATAACTCATAACATTCTTCAGTAATCCGTAGAAAAAAGCGTGGTGCAACATACTCGAAACTTCGATGTATTTCTGGGTAGACATTACATGGCAACACATGAAAAATATTAGCGAAGCCTAAAAATCAATGAAAACCATTCTGGGAACAGACGAACATTATATATGTTCGTTTTGGTGGTAGAACCCTTTATGGTTCGACTCCGGCGGCACCACCGCTACACCTATTTCTGCCTAATAACAGCAGTGTTAGGCGCTGCTATGTTCCGTTTTGAAGGGTGTGGTAAGGGAGGCATACTTTCCCGAGGCGTTCCAGCTTAGTCCTCAGGGATAGCGGCGTATCTGTGGCTGACCTAAGGTAGGAAATTCTAATCCTATCTAGGGTTGATTACAGATGTCCATGGCCAGCAGTAGCCACTTACCATCAGTCGGACTGCACGCTCATCTGCTATTCCTATATTATAAAAAAAATATATATATTGTACGTTGAAATTAAAACCTCTTTGACTTCACAGTAGCCAGGTAAAAATTAAAATCCAAGTCATTTTTGTCCAAATTAAACAAGATTAAAGTAGGTTTCAAACATATAAAATGAAAAGTAAGTTTTGAAAAAGGCTGTAGCGGTCAGCGTCTCAAAATAAAAAGAAAATGTTACTTATAATAGAACAAAAGACTTGAAAGGGATTCTTGATATGTGAATTATATTCCTTTAGTAATGCCTTTGTCTCAGTCCATTAATGTCGTTAGCCTTTTCATTTGAACTAAACAAGAAAACTTTTCACTCATCTTGTTTACTTGGGCTTCTTCTTTACAAAATTCCGTAAGTTTTAATATGATTATCTGCAGACACATAAATAATAAAAGCGTATAAAACTAGATAATTGTAATACTGTCTAAGTCATGAAATAAAGTGTGGTCTTGGTGGACACCTATTAGAACTAATTTCAAGGTGGTAGAACCCCTTGTGGTTCGACTCCAGCGGCACCACTGCTACACCTAATTCTACCTTATAACAGCAGTGTTTAGCGCTGCTGTGTTTTGGTTTGAAGGGTGTGGTAGGGTGATAGGGAGACATACTTTCCGAGGCATGCCAACTTAGTCCTCAGGGGTAGCGGCGTATCTGTGGTAGGAATCCTAATTCTAATAGCAATTTCTACCTTATACAATTAAAAATTAGTAACTAGTAGTATTAATTTGAGTAAGACTTTTTAAAACTAAAAAGCGTGCAAAGAGGCACCAGAGGAATATTATAAATATATCTATTTGGCCATTTAAAAAAAAAACGTGGACCGAATACCTACCTAATAATACGAATAAGTACCTAATGTTGTAAAGAAAATAGAATCTTCTTTACTTAATCGCCCGTACATTTGGGAGTAAGGTAAATAAATTGCGAATCCGAAAAAATCCATTCGTGTAAATCTTTTATGTAAGTAAATCTGTACGAGTAAATCCCTGAATAGAATAGGTAGTTCCAAATATACGAGTAAATAGGTAAATAGGTAATAGTTTAGTAGTTTTCAAAACGTAGTTTATTTGCATCTAGGAAAGTTTGAAAGTCCTCTAATATACATTTGTATTATATGCATAGTCCACGCCAAGCTGCTAGTCCGCTCTTAAGTTGTTGCGAGCAGGTGTAGTCATACACTTTGCTTTGCGAGTCATTTCTATATTCAGAGCGGACTAGCAGTTTTACGCGAACACAAATACACAATTTTACTGTGTGTCCATGGCACCCACGACACAGGGAATCCTAGTGTGGGGCTGTGAGTGTATAAAGCGTCAAGCGTCATTAAACAGTTTTATTAATATATATCATATTTAATATATCATATCATATCATAAACTTAGCATTTATTGTTGAGAAACTACTAGATTCATTCAGAAGAAGCTGGATAAGTATTTAACAGTACTAAACTATTTATCTATTTGAGACATTGTCTGACCTTAACGTGACACTAAGTAGAATCAGACTTCATTCTCGATATAATTCCACTATCACCTAGGCCAGTCTTTCTCAAAGTAGGCTATAAGAGCATTTTTTGCGTGAAGGGGTAGCGTTGTAGGGTAGAGAAAGTGAGGGTGTTGCAGCGTCTTAAGGGCCAATGGCCAATGTTTTCCTTATAAACTGAAATCAAAATTAACTATAGTTATGGTTTGTACATTTATATTAATGTTATCACAACATAAATGTCAATTAAGAAATAAACAATTCCTGTCATGTTTTTAAAAATCAAAATTGATTTACACTTCATCATCCATTCTTGCCCTGTTTGAGAGAGTTGTTTAAAATTGCCCTCTTTGAACATTTTGGGATATATTGGCCCCCAAAATTTTACAATAATTTAATGATCTGTTTTTGAAGTATAGACGAAATAAGTTTGAGAACCTCAGACCTAGACTCATTTAGTTAAGCATTCATTATTACATAAGCACATAACCCTTTCAAGCTAAACGGGTTAGTAATTACTGTCTCTTACTTTTCCATTATCGTGTATGTAGTCAATTAGGTACACAAGTTATCTATTTCATTTTGTTATCCTCCGGAGAGTAATGTTTTTGGGGCGTATGTATTAATGTCTCATTATTAAGCATGATCATTTCTTTATTTTTTTGTTGATGGGAACTCTTCAAAGGGTACCCGCTGCCGTGGGAGCGACACAGGGTTATGTGGGATTTTACGGCACTAAAACTCCACTGGTAGCAGTCCTCGGAGAGGATTCCGAGATCTCCGAAAGAACGCAACGGAGTACTTTAAAATAATTCTCTATTTCTACATTTCTTTGTGGTTAGTTTGTGGTTTATAATCTCGTATTGATTTCGTACTAAGACAAGTTACTTCGAACTTAAAAGGTCCTATAAATTGAATTGTATAAATAAGTATATTTTTAGATTATGTTTGTGCTCATCTTTTTGAAGTTAGGATACTTATGACTTGATTTTTCTAAAGGAACCTAAAAACATTTCATTCAATTTGAAAAAATGAGATGAAGTCTATATAATTTCAGTGTGCAATGTAATAAATTGTAGAGTTACCTCTATCAACATATTTATTGCTGGTGGAAACGGTTTTTCAGACTAGGAAATCGCCATGATTAATCACAATAATCAAGTGCGAGTTTGCCTAAACAATTTGCAGAATATACATCTACATGATTTACATGTATACTTACGAAGGTAAAAAGCAGTGATAACCTAGTGGTTAAGAAACTCGGCCTCTTGATCGAGGGGTCCGAGGTTCAAATCCCAGGTTCAACACCCATTTCTGGTGTTTCAAACTTATTTGCGTATTAGAAATTAATTATGATTGCTTCAACGGTGAAGGAAAACATCGTAAGGAAACCTGAATTAAACCATAACATGTGCATACTATTATATTTACGGTTTTGTTTATACGCATTTTGCGTTTCATTATGTGCAGAAATACATTATTTTCGTATACAAGTGTAAGTCCACTCATTCCATTGAATCGCAGCGTGGCAATATTTACTTTGGCACTGGCAACACAGTTCAAAGCGACTCCATTATCTTATTGGAAAGCAAAAGGATAAACTAACGTCGATCAGCGCATTATTTTGCTGTTGTTTGAATTAAATAGATCTGAGAATCAGAATCGATTTGAGATCAATCGACTGAATGTATAAACTTTTATATTAATCAATCGATTAGGGTATCGATTACAAGTGCCAGATATCACAAAATAAGATTTTGTTGTTACTCTTACATTATGAAAATCACTAAAATTTAAAAGATTGCTGTTTTTTTTGGTTGAAGTAATAATTAATGGTATGAAATTTTGGTTAGTATATATTTTTGCCGATATACTAGAGTATCATTTTGCGTTTCATTTTGTTCAGTAATACATTATTTTAGTAGCACAGCAAAGTAGTAGCAAATACGGGCAGCTATTGTTTTGTTAAGGATCCCCTTAATGTCCAAAAAGGAGTTCTGTAACGTAGTAAAAAAAATGTGAGCCGTCACGGAACGCCTGACAGATGTGAAACATCGACATTATTTTGTAAAAGTAATATGCAGAAAAGAACATATTGTGATAGGAACTAAATATGTCATAATGATAAAATAAAATATTACGATTTTTTTCCAGATAACGATGACTATTTATTGAATTCGATTGCGCATGGCGACGCGTCGCCACACCGTACACACTACTGCATATAGACTGTATATATATACCATCGTATAGCGTGGCGACGTGCCACGGCATGCGTCGCCACGCCAGAAATCGGTTTTACGTGCGGCTATAGATGTTTCACATCAAAAACGGTCCTCCTTGAAGAATATATAATTCATCTTTGCTAATAGGAAGAGGGGGATGTATACTTCCTAAACCCTACGTCTTATAGACGGCCATGGCAGCAATAAATTTTTGGTCTGAATTCGATTCAAATCGATTAATAATTGGAATTTTTCAGAAAGTATCCCATCCCTAGTATGCAAATAGACACAGAATTTTCCCTTTACTTCTTACGCTTACGTTGGATCTCGTTTTATTTGAACGATGGCTGTTTTGATTTGATTATCCTCATAATTTAGAGCACGGCCTGTGTCGATCAGCGTTTAGTTTACATTTGATGTAAACTGAATCTGGAGATCAGAATTGAATCATGTGAGTCGTCGACCAATTCTGTGCCACAGCTTGGCGCGGGTTTCCTCTTAGTGAAAATGTTTAGTCCTTAGTTCACCACGCTGTATATGTGCGACTTCGACACAGATCTTCTTTTTTCAGAAATCTCAGGTGTACAGGTTTAGTAGACTTCTTCACAATGTTTTCTTTCACCGTTTGAACAAGCAAGCGATACATTATAACACACATAACTTTGAAAATTTAGAGAGGTGCACCTGGGATTTCAACCTCGGGTTGTAAGAGAGCCCGAGCTTGTAATCACTGATATCACTGCTTTTATAGGTGGAAGTACGTATTTCGTTATTTGGAATTGAATGAATACTTTAATCAGACATCTAAATGATTTACCTACATTCTAAAGGTTTTTTGACTTTTTACACAAAATTACTTCTGACAAAAACCGACCCTACGGTACTGAACCTACACCTTTTGATACTTGAGCAAATGAAAATTGTTCTAAGCAATTTCGACCCAAAAGGAATGTTGTAGCATATATCGGTAAGGTATCTTTATAATAGGGATGGCGATTCTTAAATATCGAATCGTGAATCGATTCGAATCGAAGTGTGATAAATCGATTTACAAAAAAAAACAGGCCTGAAGAATCGAGGCCGAAAATCGATCTGCACTCCTTACTAGGCGTAGCTAGCGAAGGAAAACTCGTCAGGAAAAAATGTCTATAACACATTTGTTAATACTCAATCAACTTCGAAAAAATCGAATTTCGATTTTCTGCGATGAACTTTTCTGTTTCTACGGTGGATCGATTTATGAATCGATTTCTTGGTCCAAAAAAAAAAAACGATTTTTCGATTAATTGATCAGCTCGCCATCCCTACCTTTCTCTCGGAATTCGAATTAAATCCGTTTTGAAAGGAAATTCGGGGAAAAGCAACAGATCGCAAATCATTGGACGTTGTAACACGATAAAGCGATAATATGTATTCATTTCCAGGAACGCCCTTTTAAGTATATTTGCTTCGAATTCAGAGATGAACTGAATTAACCATCAGATTCGCTTACTTTATTTAACTTGTAAAAAGGGATTTGCCGATGTTCCCATTTCTAAAGGTAGGTGTAATAAGGTTTTGGGATTAATTCTTAACAAGTTGTTTTTTTTTGGGTTCCATGCCTAGACTGCACAAGACTATATTACTAAGCGTTCGCTGTGTCCGTATTTCATTAACTGTCCTAAAAGATAGACATTTTTTGAGTGTGCGTTCCTAATGACCACTATATCAACAAATATTTAAAAGAAAAACAGGTTAAAAATAAAAAAAAAACCGACAAATCAAGAATCCCTTTCTTTCCTTTGAAGTCGGTTAGAAAAGAGGGTGTATGTATCGCCAATATAACAGTATTTTTGGCGATTTTCATAATGCATGTACTTTTTTAGGTTGCAATAACAAAATGAATACTAAAAATTTAAATTTGGTAATACGGCACACTATGTGTGCAAATTCCACTCGTACTTAACCTCGTACTCGATTTTATAGTATATAACATAGTATACAGAAAGCTATGCTTCAACAATTTATATAGTCAGTTATAAACGAAGGTTATCAATAGAAATCGAGAAGTAATTGCCTCAAAAATTGACTTTCCCTAACGAAATACTTTACGTCGAGTTTACAAACTAATCGAGGCCGGAATCAATAGGGCCACTGAACAACTGATTGGAGTTGATCGCACCCAATTTGCGCGAAAGCCTTCGTATACAACAACGCTTCAACTTACTGCCCCCGATGTTTAATAAATTAGTAAAGATAGGCCAATATTTACGAGATCTAACTGGAATACCTGTTGGATAAGTTACACAAATGGCAATTAGCCTGGAGAGTTAGAGTTAGTTTTTATTAATTGTGAATATGTTTAGCGAATGATGAATTTAGAAACCAAAGAAATTAAATGACGAAATTAATAAATAAATGAGACGAAATAATGAATTTGGCAAATTACCGCAAAATTCATAAATGGAAATTTTTTGGATGAAAAGGGAGAATTTTACTAGGTGCAAAAAAAACAAATTAAGAATATAGCAAAACCACATAATTAGTAAATTAAGGTGAAGATCGTAAAGGAAACTTTTTATATTTGTAACGGATTTGAGTGTATGACAAAGTCTAGTACGTGGCTATGAGTTAGGCTGCTAATGTACGAGCAACAACTTACACAGATGACGACAACCGCCTGCGTCTGCCGCCGATTGTCGCCCGACAACTGACCACTACCACAGGTGTAGGCCGGCGACAGCAGAGGACCACTGCCAACGGTCACTAACTGTCGCAACTTGGTGCCAATAACCGCCGGTGATGGGCGGCATCAATCCATTTCTGTCGTACTGTTGGAGGGCTTCTCAGAATAAGAAGGATTAGGCCATAGTCCAACGCGCTGGCCAAGTGCGAATTGGTAGACCTCACATACTCTTGAAAACTTTTTTTAAGATTTCTCAGGTATACAGGTCTCCTCACGATGTTTTCCTTCATCTTTTAAGCAAGTGGTAATTAATTTCTAATACGTATTTGTTGTAGGTGGTAGAACCCTTTGTGGTTCGACTCCGGCGGCACCACCGCCACACCTATTTCTAGCTAATAACAGCAGTGTTAGGCGTTGCTGTATTCCGGTTTGAAGGGTGTGGTAAGGTGAAGGCTTAGTCCTCAGGGGTAGCGGCGCATCTGTGGCCGACCTCAGGTAGGAATATCTAATTCTATCTGGGGTTGATTACAGATGTCCACGGGCGGCAGTAGCCACCTACCATCAGGTGGACTGCATGCTAATATATATTATTATAAAAAAATGTATTAACTCACTGTCGCACATGTGTCACCGCCCTTAAGGGTAATGTGTTGAGTTCGAAGCAATTATTCGTTACATGTCGTTGTTTATTATTGTTTGCGTGGTCGAGCTGCGTTTATCTGTTAATTACCCTTACGGCTTGAACCGATGGGTCTGGGGTCAACTGATTAATGATGTGTCACGCGGATCTACTTTTGTACTACGGAGTTTTGTACGAAGGTTAAACATAACGTATGAACTTCATCATCATAATGAGAAGGATTAGGCCATAGTCTACTCCGCTGGCCAAGTGCGTATTGGTAGACTTCACATACCTTTGAGATTTTTTTTTTAAATCTTTCAGGTATGCAGGTTTCCTCGCAATGTTTTCCTTCACCGTTTTAGCAAGTGATAATAAATTTATAATACGCACATAACTTTCAGAGGTGCGTGCTTGGGATTTGAACCTCTGACCCCGATCGAGAGGCCGAGTTTCTTAGCCACTAGGCTATCACTGCTATAAGGTTTGAACTTACTAGATGGTAACTCCTCGAAAAGTGGAAGAACCAATTAAGTTTAGTCGTAGGGGCAGTAGGGGATTAAGGTTGTCGGAGGCTTGGGGTGGAAAGTTGAATGGAGGCCCCCAGTGTTAAAAGTTCGCCTGTGATTCGGTGACCTTGACCGCTTACTGATACACATTTCCTACATTGTTTGGTTCTGACGACCTTTTTTTAGCAACTGTGTTTGGAGGCCAGGATCGGAGGCCTGGGGCGGACCGCCCCTTCCGTCCTGCCCCTTAAGCCGCTAGAGCGTGAGGGTCCTATAAGTAACGTGGATACAAACTGACATACATTTGAAAAGCAATTATCTTAATCCACAGAAATGGGCATACATGTGTGTTTCTATTCAGGTCATTTTTATATGGTTTTATAAAAAAAGGGTTAAAGATGTCGTACATCTCCAGAAACGTACTGCAAGTTCGTTTGCTTCTCCAAATTGATAAAAAAACGCAATTTACTCACAAACCCCTACCAACCTTCCTCAATATGCATCCTTTATACTTTGCAGCCAGAACTCTTGATACCACTTTTTTTTTTATAATATAGGAGTAGCAGACGAGCATGCAGTCCGCCTGATGGTAAGTGGCTACTGCCGCCCATGGACAACTGTAAACAACCCCAGATAGGATAAGACATTCCTACCTGAGGTCGGCCACAGATGCGCCGCTACCCCTGAGGACTAAGCTGGAACGCCTCGGAAAAGTATGTCTCCCTTACCACACCCTTCAAGCCGGAACACAGCAGCGCCTAACACTGCTGTTATTAGGCAGAAATAGGTGTGGCGGTGGTGCCGCCGGAGTCGAACCACAACGGGTTCTACCACCTTCAAGTGTGCTTACAAATATTCAGATGTGTAAAATACTGCTTAAAATGAGTTTTAAAGTTTATGAAACTTGTATATAAATGTTAAATCCCTAAGCAACAAAGTCTACCTCATTACTAAATATGTAGACCCAGTGCTAAGTTTTAACTATCAACTTTATACAGACATTTTAGCTCTGGAGCGGTTAAGAGTCATAACTTTTATTTATTTGGTTCTAGTTTAGGACGAAATAATTAAAAGTTTGCCCAACAATATATTTCTTGGTTCTTGATTCCTTCGTAGCTACAGTTTTACTGAGTTACAGTGTTACTGTGTATTTTATTCGTAGTAATTAAAAACTATGAAACTTGTTTATGTTGCTCTAAATATAATGGCTTTCCTCGTGATTCAGTCGCGGTGACGCCACTGCTTCCATTTTTGGTAATAGGATTGAAGCACGGTCGTCCATGGACATCTATAACTGGCTTCATACAGAATAGGCTGTTCTATCTGAAGCCGATCATGGATGCGACCCTTGAGGACTAGGATGGTCATCTCGTATTATTCAGCGGGTATTCACACCTTTCCACTGACATTTCTACCAATTGAAATGTCTGTGTGATCCACATTTAGAAACCAATTGTTATTATTATGTTCCCAATGGGACGTGAACTTTTTGGGAGGATCTAGACGTTCAGTAGAACTGGAATGTTTCAAATAACAAAATGTTCCTATCCGAAAAAAAATCTGAAAAAACAAATAGACTTCTTGGTCATCTTATTATAAATCTCGATCTTCATAACATGCATGATGACGGTGTTATTTATATACCGATGACCTTTACAAAAATTGTTTTCGACCCACGTACGTCCTAACCTAAGGATCTAGATTTGCATAATCTACGTCATGCGAATATCATATCGCATTTAACGCCCTTTTCTATTTGACATTTAGGCGTTAGTGACCGGTCCTAAGAAAAGCAAGACGCTATTTCCATTTTAATATTTAATACTTATTGTGATAAATTGTAACGGCCCCAGTGGAATAGTTATTTTTAACAGCGATGCTGTATCATGTTTTGTGCGATTGGCATCGGTCGTGATGTCGAGAACGCTCGTTTTAGCAACTGCATGCATTGTATTTCTGCGACTTTTTGTTTGTGCTGAAGAGAATTTGATCACCGTATCTAGTTTTTAAAAGCAGCTAACTTATCAATCGCTATATCGTCTTAATATTATTTGCGAGAGTGTGCTAGAAGTCATTCGCCATGATTGTCATTCCTAAATGTAATGGTGTTACTGTTCGATTTGTACTGTATTTGCGTTCGATTGGAAATTCCATGGACAAATGGGGAGAATTTGACGTACTTATATGAAAAATTGCACCAAACGTTACGGTTCATATTCATCAGATTGCATCATCTTCCCGACATTGCACCAGTCCTTTAATGAAGAGCAATCAAATTAATCAAGGGCTTACAGCGTTGACGACATATGACGTCGAGGCACCGCCCCCGTGACGTCATGTGACGCAAGTATACTTTGGATGATAATCAGTGGCCACGAGTTTATCGACGATCATGAGGCCGCTGACATACTTATTGTTGTACTAAAACCCACTTGAGGAAAACATGTTTGATTGTTTTAAGTCGTTAAATGATAAAATAGCAGTATCTTTTATAATTATATTACTTATGTTACGATTATTGAAACGCTTTTAATAAATGACGTGTGAAATCTTCGTATCGCGTGGATCACCCTTATCAAAGTTGAGGAAAACGAATTTCTATCTCATGCCATTCAATATGATATGGTCCAAATAAAAATCTATAAGGATTAGAGAAAAATCCTGAAAGGTTTTACGATTTTTAAGGCCGATTTTGATAAAAACTAAAACTGCATCATTATATTTTTTTAATCTATTTCTCTAGCCAGGAATCGAACGAGTTCATGTTGAAAAAAAAATACCCTGTATTATTCCATTGGATAGTCGCTTATAAAGATTAATTTCTGGGAAGTAATGATATATGACAAACTACAGGCAAATGCTAATTTTGAAGAAAATACAATAATAATTATAAATTATTATTCCTGTATGTAATTACGATATATTCGCTCAATTTTATCAAGTAGCTGGACTTTGTACGCGTGGTTAATATAACCTGCGATAATTCTGCGATTGTGTTGACACAATTGGCTTTATCTTATTAATTTAGATATAATAATCTTGTATATTTCTAGGTTACAGTTAAAGCTTCCTAGAGTACATATCTACTATGTAAGAATTAATAAAATACTTTAATTAGAATTCGTTTTTATTGGGATTAGTCACTTCATAACAAAGATATTTAACTATATTATAGAAAACACTAAATCGTACATGTGGAGAGAAGATGTCACAAATTATAATCAATTGATAATAAGTTGTTCTAAACAGTCAATCCGAGATGGAGTCAATATGAAACGATTTGAAAGGTACCGTATGAAAATCTTGAGAATGTCCCCTTTAGTATTCCTTTGTATCAGTTTTATAGGCCTAATTCTTTCTCCTCATCTTTCTTCATCCCTTTTTGGTTGAGATAGATTTCTTTTACTATAAAAAGTCAATCATCAATCCATTCCTATTCGACCACTAGCGAAAATCTCCTTCTGGAATTTATATTCCCATACGTCCACACTTTTTCTGAAATTGTTATGGAGAATTTGCAGACATTTTCCTTAAGGAGTGAAATGATATATTTATTTTATGCAGACTTACGGAGGCACAAAGTTTTTCCTGTTGTTGCAAGTGCTTAATTTTTAATGATGCGAAATTGGTTTCAGCAGTGCCTTGTTGAACCATGTTCTCTATTATCAAATAATTATTCATATTTCCATTAGCTCTTTAAAGTCCACTATTAATAATAAGTTCTCCGAATAATTGTTGATCATAGAGTCATAGGCTTTTCCCTAGAAAGATTTTCCGTATGTACTAAGATTGAAAAGTGGTAGAGCCAGTTCGACCAAGGAGGTACCACGACCACACATATTCCTAGCTATTCCTAGCGTGAAGCAGTTCTTGGGTTTTAGAGGAAGGGTATGGATGCCGGCTGACTTACGTAGGAACCAGCTCAGTACTCAGAAGCGACAATACACCTATGATCAGCTTCCGATAAGCCCGGACGTCCATAGACGGCGATGATAGTCACACTTTTGAAGGTGGTAGAACCCTTTGTGGTTCGACTCCGGCGGCACCACTGCCACACCTATTTCTACCTAATAACAGCAGTGTTAGGTGCTGCTGTGTTCCGGTTTGAAGGGTGTGGTAAGGGAGAAAGACTTTTCCGAGGCATTCCAGCTTAGTCCTCAGGGGTAGCGGCGCATCTGTGGCCGACCTCAGGTAGGAATATCTAATCCTATCTGGGGTTTATTACAGATGTCCATGGGCGGCAGTAGCCACTTACCATCAGGTGGACTGCATGCTCGTCTGCTACTCTTATATTATAAAAAAAAAAAACATACCGCTATCCTTCCCAAAGTCGCTGGCTATGCGATTTAAGCTCCTGTTCTGGCCACCCGCAACCCTTTTAATCGCCGCTTCCGACACGGAGATAATACTTTAGCTCTATTTCAGTACCCAAACGAGAAGGCAATTACGACATTAACTATTCTAAACTGACACATCAACCCTAAACTCGAACTTGGACCTCCAACGAAATTATTACCAATTTACCACCCCTACCATACAAAGTGCGCTAAGAAAAACATGTTTATTAAATATTCAACAATGCTCGCTCATTGTTTACGGTCGATTCTGTTTCTTATCTTGAGGCCACGACATATTGTAATGAGCGAGTAATTGAGCTTGTTACCTAAACGAATAAAGATAGAAAGAAAGAAACAAAGAAAGACAACAATTAGAACGTTTTATTTACTTCAGACACAAGGGACAAATTACCTAATAATATAAGAGATATATTTTTGATAATCTGCCGAGAACCTCGTAATTAGGTTTTAATTTTTAGCTAAATAAGGATTTATTAAAAGGTAATATAGTGTCAACTTATCTGTGATCGTTTTCAGGAAGAAGCTATGTTGGTTGCAGGTGAACTGCATGCTGTTACTTTTGCATTATAGCATGAGTGTTTGCTGTCTTTTTATTGAGGGTGTGGTAAACCAGATTCATCTTTTCGAGGCATTCTATCTTAGTCTTCAGGAATAAAACCTATTTGTTACCTTAGTTTCAAATAGTTACTTACGATACCTGTTTTTTATCTAAAGTCTTAGATGTCCATAGGCGGCAGATACCATTTAAAATAAGGTGGACTCTACGTTTATTTGTTAAATTTGTAGATAAAAAGAAATCGAAATCTTCTACTTAATTGCTCCCACGTGTGTGGTATTATACAATTGACTTGATTAAATAGTGTGATCTTTGAACTTCAAAAAAAATATTAGGTCAACAGATATTTCATCATATTATACTTTATGCCGACATTTCTGACTCCGGCTGTAATAACAAAGAAAACACATAATAATATGTGTGTGTTTGAACCACACACAGTGAAAGGTTGTAAGAATTCCATAGTAGGCATTTACATAATTATTTCAGACTTTATGGAATAAATTAATTTCTGAGGTCGCTAAACTCAAAATTCTGTCTAATCATATTCCATAATTTCAAAAACACATTATAATGAATTATTAAAAACAGTAATCCATGTAAAGTTTTAATTTCTTTGCATCTAAATATTAATAATAAGAATTGTCTGTAACTATACTTATAACTGAAGTTAAAAAATTATGACGACGGAAAATAAAAAATAACATTTATAAAACACGTATTCAATCAAGCTCGCAAAATGAGGACATTACGTAAAAATTGCTTTCAGGAATCGACATTTATATTCTTCGAATACGACGTGATACCTTTAAAAGAAATACGCAATAAAATCGTAATATCGTCCCGAATGTCACCTACAGTAGCCTCTGTACCTATAACAATAATTCTTTTCGAGATTGAAGAAATCAAAGTAGTTATTGAGGTGAAAAGTTCGCGTCCTTAGTGTTAGTGTTCTGATATACCGTGGTGCTTCCACGAATTTATCTTTATGCCTTTTTTACAATTTCATTTCATTTGAATTTAAATGAAAGTATCTTACAAGTACTTTATCCTAAGTATTTTATTAATAAAGTTTTATATAAACCATACTGTGTTTTTCTAATAAATATTAGCTTTTCGATGGCATGTATGAATTGAGCATATTTAAGTTTAGTTCCGGTATTTATATACCGGTCTGTCATGTACAGAATACCTACCTGGTTCGGTTCTTGGACAGATAAAACATTAATTAATGATGGAAAAAGAATAGATTAATGACGGAGGTACCAAAAATGATTTAAAAAATGTATTTTTCTGTTCTGAGTCTCACTTTACGTATGCGATATACATAACCAAGTATATTGTCGTGGTAAACCTTTTTTTATTTTTTCTCTCGAGGAAACCTTCAAAAGATACCCGGTGCCGTGGCAGCGACACGGGGTTATGTGGGATTTTTACCGCACTAAAACCCCCCCACCTCAATCTAAAGAGTTATGTTTATTAGTCTGTATGCTTGTTTCTAAAAGTTTAGGAAATAGAAGAACACGAAAACAAGACGAATAAATCGTTAACTTCAAAAAACGGCATGCCATTTCTACGACAAAGCAAAATATACCGTGTTTATAGAATGTGTGCTTAGTTCCTGAAAATTCAGGCTTCTAGCACATATATAACGAAGTTACAGGGGGTCAAAAATGGCTCGAATTGCTTCGAGAAAAGTATGGTATGGTGCCGCTTTTTTTGGTATTTTTGGCTCGACTTGGCGGAGGCACTCTCGTGCCTGCACATATATATGTTCATATAGAAGTCAATATTGACTTCTTCAAACATGTACCCGAAGCGTGATGGGTAGACATCTTTATGTAGCGATTATTCACTTATTAATTAAAGTCCGCAATTAAGGAAGTAAATATAAGCGGTCAGTGTCCCAATTAGCGTTATTTCTCACTAATTACGTTTTATCGCATGTAATAAATCCTTTGAAAAACAAGAGTAAGCTTGTGTTGACATGAAAACATTCCTATCTGTTCCCTTATCGCATATTCGGAAGGTCGGGGTTTGACCCGAGATAAAAGTAGTGGGGCATGTCACCTACAGTGTCTCCCGAGATTATTGGCTCGGTTTTAGGGTGTAATGCTATACACGACGCTTTTGCGGAACGGGTTTGGAATTATCTTTGGAATTTATCACGAATATATCGAATGCCTGTGTTAGGGAGCTAATATATGTACGAAGGTCCCTCTCTAATATTTCTTCGGAACCAAAAATGTCCGCCCCGGACCTCATTCTCCATTTTCGCCCCAGGTCGCCCCAGCCCCCGACGAACTTAGTCCGCCACTGAGTTGGACATGTTTTTTTTTTTGAGTCGTAAATAAATGTTTGATAATGTTCCACGCAAGATGAAGCTGCGCCACGCGCTACATTCGCTACATACAAAGATGAACGTCGACGCAATAACCGATTGTTTGAATTCCATGGCCTTGTTTTATACGCTTTGAACTGAAGCTTAAAGGGAATAAAAGCTTCTAGCAGGGCGTACCTACTTTTCCTGGCCTAGGTAAGCGATTGTATACTTGTTTGAAGTGTAGCAATGTAGAGACGCTTTATGAGGGCGTTCAATTTGGACCTCGGGGGAAATTATACTATACTAAAATTATACGGGGAACTGTGGCTAATGTGAAAGTTTCGGCAGCAATTATCAATAACCAACCGGGTGAACTATACTCGATTGACCGACCTAATGTAATAGAATTTCTAAGTCGTCCAGCGTTGCCCTTGACACATCATCCACCTTTCTTGGGTTTAGGTTGTGGATCCTAAACTCAAGAAAGAAAACAATTAATTTGTATAGTGATACGTTTTTTTGTTCTTTTGCTGATTTGATATTTTTCTTATCCGAAAGATAATGAGATCACAGACAGAAGTTAATTTGACTTCATCAGCATTCAATTGTTAGACTTCAAATCAAATTCACATACCTTTGAATACTTTTTTTAAATTATCTCAGGTATGCAAGTTTTCACGACGTTTCATTCAACGTTTCAAGCAAGTAGTAATTAAATTCTAATACGCAAATAACTTTGAAAAATCAGACGTTCCTGGGATTTGAACCTCGAACCCCTCTATCAAGAGGCCACGTTTCTTAACCACTAGGCTATCACTGCTGTTCATATGTGAATACATACCTACGAGTATGTAGAATAATTTATTTATATTGTTGAATACAATACGTACAATATTACTTTCAACATGTTTGTTTTGTTAATCAATTTCAGTGTGTGTTTGATTACCGAATAATAGAGAAATGTTGATAGTTTTGGAAAACAAATATGAAATTTTGGAGAATTCATTACTATTGGCCCTTAGCGGTTTTCATTGTAAAAGTAATATACGAAAAGTGTTTAAAACCTTTTGTAGATTTAAAACTTCGACGATTTTGGAATTATATTTATTCGTAGAAATTTTAGAAAGTTTTAGGAATGTTAATTGAATAAAAGAAACAAATAAAGGCTAATAAAAAGCTCAATGAAGAGCCATTTCTGTTACAATTTCTTTGTATAATAAACTGGTAAGACAAATATGGTACAAATACGGTGGGTCATGTAATAGTTGGTAGAATCCCTCATAACTCGATTAAGAGACCTTCAATTCTTACGGGTGTCTTACGTTACCCCTAACAAAGGTCTTTGTGTAAAAACTTTGCCAAAATTAGTTAGGTTTCATTGATTAATATCAAGTATTGCGTTGTACCTAATAAATATTTCTGTTCCGTGAACAAACACTGATTATTGCTTAATCGATGGATTCGAAACTCCGTTGATTGATAAGTTTCTATCAAGTTAAGCCTGTCAATGCTTCATGTAAGCTTATAATATTGGACTTATTTGCAAACACAACCATACAATTCAGTAATTTGTAATACTAAGCTTACCAAAGGGCTATTGACAACCCTATTGGCAATCAGTTTCCGAATACGAATTGTATTTTCCCCAGCAAATACGAGATATTCGTGATGACATAAGGAATTCTGCGGCGTATGAAAATTGAGGTCTTGCTTTATTTGATCCGATGTACGGACCCGATCGGAAGCGATATAACAATACTGAGCAAAAAAGAGCTTGGACATAATACAAAATATAGTCCAACAAACTTTCCGTGCATGTGGGGATATTATCAGCTTTACGGCAGATTGTTCAATTTCCCGGAGTAAAATGTTTTTAAGTTTTACATTAATTTAATAAAAATATAATTCTAGAATAAATAACTAGACTTTATGTTATTTGTCAATAAAATGAATAATTTTTCACATTATATACATTCTTAATTCTCATATGTTAAATTTTGATAAACATAATAGTTAAATGTTCCCACTTCTTTGGTAGTTTTGACTTCCTGGCAACATAATGGTCGCCAGTGGCGTCCCTGCCACATAGAAAAAATTGTCGGACTATATTTAAAAAAAATTGATAGCATGATTAAGAATTCTTAATAATTCTTCAACATGAAAATGTACGTACCACTTATTCCTTATAGGGTTTAAGCAAATGATAATTTATTAATGCTTAATACGCCCACTTTGGAAAACCAGAGGTGTCCGAGGTTCGAACCCTGTACCCTTATCATGAGTTTTCAAAACATCCCACAATTTTACGTTACGTTTATTCAATCCATTATTCTGTTCCGTTTGCTTCAGTAGACTGAGTAAACGTAACAATAAGTACTTACTTAGGCTCAGGTCTTATGTCTGCCTCACATGTTCGCAAAAAGAGAGACAAAACATAAAGCGCCTTTTTATCAATTTAGACATTTAATGTTACGTTACTGGCGCTGATTGGAATTTGTATGGGCAAAAACGTAAACAAATACCAAAACAGTCATATTTGTCAAAACGTAAAAAGTCATGGTTAGGATACTGGACCATAATGTAAGCAGGCTGTTGGCATCGCTTTTCGTGTTATAATACAATATTTTCGCTTTATTCGCCTTCAGTGAAACAAGTTATACACAAAGACAGTTCAAGCGTATATTATTAGTAGGCATCGAATACAAACAGTACCAAAATCCGACCTCGATATTACGTAAAGGGGTATGTATAGGTTTAGGCGTCAAATATTGTAATAGGCTGGGTCGAGTTATATAAAAGCAAAAAATTGTCGCCTTATATGGCTATCCTTTTTATGTATATTGGAAATGAACTCATTAGGGGAAATATGGGAAGCTTCTTTTTTCGTTAACGAGGGGGAAACCTTCAAAAGGTATCCGGTGCCGTGGGAGCAAAACAGGGTTATGTTAAACTCTAATCGTACTAAAACCCCCCGGTGGCTGTCCTCAGCATTGCGAAGAGTATTCCGGGATTTCCAACGGAACCCAACTTTTGAATGTCAACGGTGTCCTTTGAATGCGTTGCCCCTTCAGACTCTACTCAGATAAGGTTCAGGGCTCGTCACACCGTTCAGTGTTCACGACGCTAGGCGACCACACATGTCCCTGTAGTTCCGAGACTAGAATAGGGCTACGGTATCCCCGGCCTGTCGTAGGAGGCGACTAAAAGGGGGCTTCCGGGGTTGCGGGCGGCAAGAGAGGGAGCTCGAACCGTCCAGCAAGCGACCCCGGGAAGGACGGCGGTATGTGTGGTCGCCTTTTTTTATTTTATTTTTTTCTGGAGGGGGAAATCTTCATGGAATTCTTACATGAAAAATGTATATGTAGATTGAAGGTATATTAAGCTTCACTTATAGATGAACAGATCAAAATTCTGAAAATTCCTATCATAATCAGATGAACATCGTAAAGCGTCAAAATTAGATGAACACTGCTACTTTTAACACTGTAGTGTTTAAATATTTTTGAAGCTTTACGACGTTCATCTAATTATGATGTGACTTAGTTGTGTTCAGCTAGTTATGAACGTTTGGGTGTTGGTTGAAACCTTATATGTTCATCTACTTTTCGACCTGTACCCTTACCATGAGTTTTCAAAACATCCCACAATTTTACGTTACGTTTACTCAATCCATTATTCTGTTCCGTTTGCTTCAGTTGACTGAGTAAACGTAATAATAATTAAGTGCTCAAGTCAGGCAAAAAAGAGAGACAAAACATAAAGCGCCATTTTGACAATTTATACATTTAATGTGACGTTACTGACACTATAGTTCCGGTACAATCCGCTAGGAGCGCTGATTGGAATTTTTATGGGAAAGTACCTAAACAAATACCAAAACAGTCATATTTGTCAAAACGTAAAAACTCATATGTAGTAAGGGTACTAGCTGTACATGGGGACTCTTATGTTAAAACAAACAACTTTCGTATGTTGACCATTCAACAGCATGTGAACATTATAATGATGTAAACAACAATTGTTTTTCACTATTTTCCACGAAAAATATAATCAAGTTGCACGAAACGAATAACATGATAACATATTTGTTTTAAGTACCTAATTGGTAGGCACAAATGACTAACCAATATAACGCTGTCATAGTTATACGATGTGTTTTAAAGGACATCGAATGGGGAATTCCAATTTTTTTTTTAAGAGTAGCAGACGTAATTCCAAGACGTAATATAAGAGTAGCAGACGAGCATGCAGTCCACCTGATAGTAAGTGGCTACTGCCGCCCATGAACATCTGTAATCAACCCCAGATAGGATTAGATATTCCTACCTGAGGTCGGCCACAGATGCGCCGCTACCCCTGAGGACTAAGCTGGAACGCCTCGGAAAAGTCTGTCTCCCTTACCACACCCTTCAAACCGGAACACAGCAGCGCTTAACAAAATGTAACAGACTTAGGAAAACTTTTGTAGTTAAGTACTATTTGTTCTTTTTCATAAAATAACAATATATTCTGATACAGGTAGTTGTTTTAGTAAGCTTCCGGGTAATAATTTAAATTAGACTAACTTTCAGCTTTTGACAAATTACAAATTAATTATCATTTACTTTAATGATAAAGGCTGAGAGTTCTTTTAAAAAATTCAAAGGTCTGTAAAGTTTACCAATCGTGATCACCTATAGTCTAAATCCTCACTCTGAGAGGCCCAGAAGTGTGATAGTGGTGGGACATCGACAGCTCCTGACAAGCCAATACCCAAATGAAAGATGAAGCTAATTCACTACACGAGAAGCTCCCAGCTCTCGATTTTTGATTTACCTTTCCTAAAATCTTTTTAAACAAATACACTGTAAACACAATTTCAAGGGTTCATCTATTTTGGTTTCAACGAATGATGTCTAGATATTTATTTATACGGATTTGATAGACAGGTAGATTCTAACACTTTACGTTGCTAACGTATAAACAAACATAGAGTTTAGAAAAAGGAAATTTGAAAATATAAAGATGCTTAATGTTATATGGAAACACATAGCGGCCTGCGGCAATCCTCTTGGTTCTACGGATTTATGAATCGTCGGCCGACGACCACGGACAGCCATAAACCGCAAAAACGCTTCCAACGGTGCGTGTCAACCTGAGTTGATGTCATCATCATCATCAACCCATTACTGTCCCACTGCTGGGCACGGGTCCCCTTTTATAATGAGAAGGATTAGGCCATAGTCTACCGCGCTGACCAAGTGCGTATTGGTAGACTTCACATACCTTTGAGCCGTTTTTTTTCTAAATCTCTCAGGTATGCAGGTCTCAAGATGTTTCCTTTCACCGTTTTAGCCAGTGATAATTAATTTCTAGTACGCACATAATTTCCAAAAATCAGAGGTGCGAGCCCGGGATTTGAACCCGATCCGGACCTCTCGATCGAGAGGCCGAGTTTCTTTACCACTAGGCTATCACTGCTAACACTGCTGAGTTGATGTAGATTCGAAGTATTTCTAATACATAGTAGCGAAAGTGAGAGGTTGCAACGCATCTAAAATTACCGAATCGCGGCGGATCCAACGGGCCTCTACAAATTCGTTCGCACGTATACAGACGAGGCTCTTCCTGCGGTGCGTCGGTGCAGTGATCAGTGTTTTTCCGTAAAATTATGGACCGTGGAAAGTCAGAAATATTTAAGGCATTTCTTTATGCGTCCGCACGCTTAAAGAACCTCGACAAACCATTACAAATGCAGATATGCAGATAGAGCATTGCATTGCACGGGGTTTATGGAGCCTGCACGCGCTCGTAGCCGGTTCAATAGCCGATGTTTAGCAAATTAAGTGCGGCAAGCGTTTGCGACGCGTCCACCCATTAGTGCGTTTGTAGATGTTTGCAGTTTATGGCAAATACAAAGCGTGTGGCAACATTACAGGTGGCTTGCACGCTCGTTTCCCTTCTACATTATACAAATATATATATATATATATGTACAAGTACATAGATTTGTTATGCACGTTTCTGTTATTGTATCACTTAGGTAGATTTTCTGATACACAGTTGATACGCGCTAACGATGTGGTGCCGCCACCACCTGCTGGTGACAGCTGACCTTCACAATCTCAGTGACCCCGCCTTTTGGATACTTGTTTATAAAATGTATTATTATAAGATTTTGTTTCACGTGCTTTGTTAGTTCATATGTAAGGCAAATCATGCAACATAGGTAATTTTAAATCGGTTACTTAAGCTGAAATTTTGCATACAGTACGCTTAACATGAGTTTTTACGTTTTGACAAATATGATGGTTTTGGTATTTGTTTACGTTTTTGCCCATACAAATTAGTCAATTAGCGCCCCTAGCGGATTGTATCAGAACTATAGTGTCAGTAACGTAACATTAAATGTCTAAATTGACAAAATGGCGCTTTAAAAATGGAAAACTGCTTCACACTAGTGGTTGTGGTGTCAATATGGTTCGACGGGGAGGTACCTACTAACCTCCCCGTCGAACCATATTGACGGGTCTCCTCTCAGAATGAGAAGGATCAGGCCATAGTCCACCGCGCCGGCAAGTGCCTATTGGTAGATTTCTCAGACACGCAGGTTTTCTCACGATATCTTCCTTCACAGTTTGAGCAAGTGATAATTAATTATTAATACGCTTTGAAAAATGAGAGGTACGTGCTTGGGTTTAAACCTCAGACCACTCGAGTGTCTTAATCACTAGGTTATCAGTGCTTAAAATACATTTATGTATGCACGTATAAATACTTTTCGATAATAAATGTGTAATAAGACCAAATATTGTCACATAAAACCCCTATCCGTACTCATAAAGCCGCGATAAAGATCCGACCAATATCAGATCAACCTTTTATGACCCTTGGAGGTCATCGCGCGGCTTATGCGTATTTTGTTTTCGTTGTGTGATTGACGGAGTTCAGATAACATCGGAAGATAGTGAATGCTGGTATCAATTATTGTATTACTAATCCAAGTTTTATGGAGCAAGGCATTAAGGTTTTTTTTTTATGATATAGGAATAGCTGACAAGCATGCAGTCCACCTGATGGTAAGTGGCTACTGCCGCCCATGGACATCTGTAGTCAACCCTAGATAGGATTAGATATTCCTACCTGAGGTCGGCCACAGATGCGCCGCTATCTCAGGACTAAGCTGGAACGCCTCGGAAAAGTCTGTCTCCCTTACCACACCCTTCAAAACGGAACACAGCAGCGCCTAACGCTGCTGTTATAAGGCAGAAATAGGTGTGGCGGTTGTATCGCCGGAGTCGAACCACAAACTACCACCTTCAGTATATAAGTACATAAGTAGCATTTTTGTATTGAAGTAGCCAATAGCATGCAGTTCACCTGACAATAAGCAGTGTACTCGAACGTACGGATTAATAACCGTACTATTCTATACTATATTTGTACTATATTTCTATTTTGGCCCAGTCCTACCGAAATGTATTGATTTTTTCACGATTATTGAGGATGTAAATTATCCCAATTTTTGTACAGATTTTTGTGCAGAGCGATTTTTAAGATATTGTTAACAAATTAAGACATTATTGATTAATTACGTTTTGCGTTGCTATCCCTGCCAACTAAGACCTATCATCCAGATCATCATCCTACCTAGTGGATGTGGCAATAAGTGATCGCCTCTTGATATAAACTTTATTCTGTTATTCGGGGGTTCAAATTCTAGGCAACCATTTGTTTATGTTATGTACAATGTACATATTCTAACGGTATCAATTATTTCTATTATATCTACTAATATATAAGTATCTTACTGTTAATTAACAAGATGATAATTTACACTCACAAGTAATTCAAGTTTCACCTTGCTAAGATTCTACTAGGATCCTAAAACAACAACATGCCCTATAACAACAACAACAGAATGCCCTAAATCTATAATATGATTAGTTATATGTGTTGTACAAGATATTTAGAAATCAACTATTCAGGAACTTGCTCTACCATCGACGATAAACTACAATGTTGAAATTTGATAGAATAAGTGTGAGTCGACCGGAGAGGTATCATCACATATATTTTCAGAGTCAATAAATAATAGTTTAAAAAAACTAAAAAATACGCTTTTATAAAAAATTCGACCAAAAAATGAAAAATAAATAATAGTTTAAAAAAATAAAAAAATACACTTTTATAGAAAATCCAACTAAAAAATAGAAAATATTTTTTTTAAAATTTGAATTAAGAATAGTGTAAATAAGATAAAAATATTTTTTGTTGTAAAAAAAGCGTGACTTAGATCTCATGAAGGGCTACTCGTTAAATGACGTCATTTTAAATTCAAAATGGCGGACGCTCCGAAATGTCGGACCAATTATTTATTTTTATACACCCCATCATGACTACCCCCGTGAGTATCCCGTAGATAAGTACACGTATTGACATAGATGTAAGATTTTTTTAAACTTTTGTTAATATACATTTATTCTTTGTGCGAGTAAATAGTTTATCGCTCATCGCCGTGTAACGAGCTAGTAAGGGTTTCAGGTAAGGAGCAAACCACTTGAATTTCCATAACAGACCGGATTACGAATTCCCTTAGACGTAGGGTTGCCACGGCTTTTGCTGAAGCTATTTGACATTTTACAATCATGTCCATTTACAGCCCCTGTGAAATATTATCCTCAATACCACAAACGAAATTAAACTTATCAGAAAGTAAAGACTCGATCGATTAACTTTAGTTGCTACCGTATCCACTCGCGGTACTAAAAAGTACTAATCCACTCGATGTGAAAAAAGTATAAAATATTAACATGTGTCTAGTCAGCAACTTGAAAAACGTGAAAAATAGAGATAAAACTCCTAAAATATGAGAAATAGCTCATTCGATATAGAATGACGTATAAAAAATGTATCGCAAGGATTTTTCAACACTCAAAAATACATTTTTTTAAACAAAATAACATGATGTCATAAATATAATTTAAGTTTTTCCTTAATAATACAAAAAATATTAATATTATTCACGTTCACGTTTTTCAACTTTGAGTAGACTAGAAGAACGTTTCGTGTCGTGTCGTGTGTTCCAATGTTACTATAATCCGATTCATAATTAGGTGTCCAAAATGTAAGCAACGATGTTGACCTATCAAGAAAATTCGTTTTAAATGGTAGTTTCTCATTTTTGACGATATTAAAGTAATAAAATAATAATCTAAATAAATTAAGATCAGTTCACATTTTCCAATATTTATATTACCTCAATTTCGTTCCATACAGTAATAATAATAAAAACAAGGTTTATGGTAGAAAATTAAAATGTGGTAATGGTAACACAATCTGGATCCAAAACTTGTTTTGTACCGCCATTTTTAAGTTCCGTTTAAATTTTTTGTTGAGTTTGTTAAAGTTTTTGTTTCTTGTTATTTTGTTAAGGTTTACAATATCTGTAATCATATTTTGTCAATGACGTTTCTTTGTTTACATTTTTGACACCTAATTATGAATCAGACTATAGTATAATTCTTTTGTAAACTGTCAACCCTGCGTACATGTTTCGAGTGGTAGTTCATATTCCAATAACGCCTACGACGGACAAACTTAACAATTTATAGATCACGTCACACCCAACTCTGGGGATGACGTCAAATCGATGGATTTATTAAATTTTGGACCAACTCCTTTCCGGATTGAATAGGGAATAATCCAATTATATCCGTTTACTGGAATTATTTGAAGGATTAAATTGTAAGCGTACAATTTGAAGGTTAAATGTTACTAACATACGTATTTGAAGGTGGTAGATCCCTTTTTGGTTCAACTCCGGCGGCACCATCGCCACACCTATTTCTACTTCATAACAGTAGCGTTAACCGCTGATATGTCCTGGTTTAAAGGGTGTGATACAGGAGACATACTTTTCTGATGCATTCCAGATTAGTCCTCAGGAGTGGCCGCGCATCTGTGGCCGACCTCAGGTAGGAATATCTAATCCTATCTGGGGTTGATTACGGATGTCAATGGGCGGCAGTAGCTACTTACCAAAAAAAGTGTAATATGACGTTCTTGCGCTTCGGTGGAAGGATGTGGATGCTAATTGCTTTACGTATATGGTGATTTGACGTCTTAGATCTAAAGGATGGTGGAGGTAACGGACCTGCGATTGACTTCTGTTTTACATGGGTGTTTTGTCTGGGTAGGTAATAAATTACGCTCGTTTCGGGAAAAATATACCTACGCCTCGCGACCTTTTTGTTTTGTAGTATTTAACTGTACCCTTACCTGAGTTTTCAAAACATCCCACAATTTTACGTTACGTTTACTGAATCCATTATTCTGTTACGTTTGCTTAGTAGACTGAGTAGACGTAACAATAAGTAAGTGCTCAAGTCTTTTTGTCTGCCCCACATGTTCGCAAAAGAGAGCGACAAAATATAAAGCGCCATTTTGTCAATTTAGACATTTAATATTACGTTACTGACACTATAGTTCTCATACAATCCGCTAGGGGCGCTGATTGGAATTTGTATGGGCAAATACGTAAACAAATACCAAAACAATCATACGTTTGTCAAAACGTAAAAACTCATGGTAAGGGTACAGATGTCTATGATCATTTGCCATCAGGTGGACTGCATAATTTGGTCTTTATTGGTTTCCCAACCTGTGGTCCGCGGACCCCTGGGGGTCCGCGAGTATATGTAAGGGGGTCCGCGGTGTCATCTCTGGACCATACATAAATCGCTCATTAAATGCAAAAGGGGCCGCTTTACTGCTTTTTTCAACCACATACCTATGTGAAAAGGCATTCTCTACCATTGTTTATACAAAAAATAAATACAGAAACAGATTACAAGTAGAATCTGATGTGAGATTACAGCTTAGTAGCAACATCAACCCGAATATCCCTGATTTAGTTGCAAAAAAAGCAACACCAACCTTCACGTTAATTTTTTTTCATAATTTTCATAATAATCAGTTATAATTAATTACCTTCTGTATATGTTTGTTTTGTATCTGTAATAACTAAAATAAATACTCCGTCCGTCCGGTCCGTGGACTGAAAAAGGCTGGGAAACACTGATCTAAACCATTGTGTTTTATTTTTTTACTTTTAAAATTCGTTATTACAGTAGCTATTGTGAAAAGTTAAAGTGAAGTGAAAGTATGCCTATTACGGTTCGAGAGATAAAGCCCTGTGGCAGATAAACAAATGAATAGTCAGACAGACAGCGGAGGCTTACTAATAAGGCCCCATTTTTACCCTTTGTCTACAGAACCCTAACAACCCAACCTTCAATTATATAAATTTCATACCTTATTACATAATTGTGTTCCCCTGTTACCTACAAGGTAATTGGACTTTATTTACCGTGATTTCATAATGTAATTTATTACTCCGTAAGTGAAGTAGCTAGCGATGTCGCAGGTTAAATTGAAAACAGAATTTGAATAATGAAGCAGCTGCCTTGTTTGCTGTGAGCATGTCAGAGCTAATTTTATGATATTAATTAAAATATTACTCGCGTAAGGTTAAATGGCGTGTACAATATTTTTAGGGTATTTTTAGTGAAACATATGTAATGTTTATTGTTACTGACGACTATGGTTGTGACCATAGACTTAGAGTTTTTTATGTTTTTTTCGCTTAACTATATATCTATGGTTGTGACATTAAATCCAATATGGCGTTCTGTAGATAACAAAGTCATGAATTTTAAAAAAAACTGTCATTCGTAGATTCGCACGCCAGGTGAAAATTTCTAGCTTCACAATTTCATCCAAAGAAATAAATTGCGTTGTCTGTATTACCACGCTTTTATTAGCTTCACCTGTATGTATGTATGTAACGGAATCTTTGAACTTGATTTTTACCCACTTTGAACGGTCCGATTAATTTAAAATTTTGAACACTTATCAAGAACCGATGACAATACACCATTTTAATAATTTTATCCCATTCTTCTCATCAGAATCGTCAGGATCAACTATTTGTTTGTGCGATTTTAGCGTGAATTTTAGTTTTTAAACTATAATTATTACTTTTAGGCTGCAATAGTTCGCAACCTAAATGTAAAATTACAATGAACTATTTTCCGTTAAAAAAATAGGAATATCAATTTTGCATAAATTAAAGGGCTTACTTATTGTATTTCCAATGTTTATTACTTTATATTAACAAACTGAACTTTTTTTAATCTTTAACCATATTTTCTCTTTTCTTACTACTATGAGTATAGGGATAATGAAGGTGTAAGACGAAACGCACGTCTACTTGAAACAACTGCAATTAGATATGCAGATGAGGTCGCACAGACTAGACTGCATTTGTCTGCATAATTAATAGTCTTCATGGCTCTACTACTATATACTCGTATGTAGAGATTGAAGACGCTGTCTGCAATTTTAAATATTTGCATGTTCTAAGACGATTTTGAATGCACTTTTGAAGGTACTAGAATCCTTCGATGACGACCCGCGTGGCGGAGCAGTCATCACATCGGTCTGACACGCAGAGGATTACGGGTTCGATTCCCGGCAAAATAAATGTCTAAAATGTATTAATTAATTTAGATATCTGTATCCTTACCATGATTTTTTACGTTTTGGCAAATATTACTGTTTTGGTATTTGTTTACGTATTTGCCCATACAATTTCCAATCAGCGCCCCTAGAGGATTGTATCAGAACTATAGTAACGTAACATTAAATGTCTAAATTGACAAAATGGCGCTTTATGTTTTGTCTCTCTTTTTTGCGAATATGTGAGGCAGACAAAAAGACTTGAGCACTTACTTATTGTTACGTTTACTGAGTCTACTAAGCAATCGGAACAGAATAACGGATTGAATAAACGTAACGTAAAATTGTGGGATGTTTTGAAAACTCATGGTAAGGGCACTGTTTTGGGTCTAAGTGTTTGTGTATTCGTATATTTCCATGTTACCCGTAACACAGGAATTCCTATTGTAGGGTTATGAGAGTAGAAAGCGTTTTTTCGTGGCTGGACTACCGAGGCACCGCTCGGTAACGACGCAACAAGTACCGAACAACCCACTTAACAGTGGGGTTGGTCTATTTTTGATAATTGTTCATTATATTGTAATGTTTTTTATTTATTTATATAATTATTACAAAATCCACAGCTCTTAAAATCATACAAATACATTTTTTAATTACATGATATTATTATGAATCAATATTATAAATCCAGGAGGCATTCGACCACCTGAAAATCTGCCCGGGCAAAGAGGGTATTCTCGAGACCCGAATTTCATGCCCCCCGCCTTTATGTTGACATTGCCGCAATATTTATTTATTTAATATATGTGGGGGGTGTTGGGTAAGACGTCCCAGATATAGATACCGAGGCACCACCACACCTATTTCTGTCTAATAACAGTAGTGTTCATAGTGTAGTATATAACGCTGCTGTGTTTTGGTTTTAATGGTGTCATAAGAGGAATTCTCTCATATGAGACAATCTCGGTAGGTCCTTTACCATCAGATGAACTACATGCTCGTTTGTCACTTTTGTATTTAATAAATTGATTGATATACACTTTTTATGTTTAAGTACTTATAATTAGTCTAAAACTATCAATAAAAAATAATTTTACAGCTTTACTTTTACAAAAGGACGAGGAAACATCTCTCCCGATAATGATTAATTTGCCCTATATCGTCTTACAGGGACCCATGTCACCCATCTATCCAATTTAAGCAGAAGGTCATCTCTATTACAAGACCTTTCGTCTGGGAAGGTAATAAATTACGCTCGTTTCGGGAAAATTATAAACGCCTCGCGACCTTTTTGTTTTGTAGTATTTAACTGGAATAACTAATGCCGCTTTTTTTTTGGCTCGACTTGGCGGAGGCACTACCGTGCCTCCTGATGTATGGCTGTTAAAGCATTCAAGTTTAATCGCAACTCTATATGCCAGTATCTTGAAGGTGGTAGAACCCTTTGTGGTTCGACTCCGGCAGCACCACCGCCACACCTATTTCTGCCTCATAACAGCAGTGTTAGGCGCTGCTGTGTTCTGGTTTGAAGGGTGTGGTAAGGGAGACAGATTTTATCGAGGCGTTCCAGCCTAGTCCTCATCGATAGAGGCGCATCTGTGGCCGACCTCAGGTAGGAATATCTAACCCCATCTGGGGTTGATTACATATATCCATGGGCGGCAGTTACCATTAGATGCTCGTCTGTTACTCCAATATTATAAAAAAAATCTCAATATACTTATTAACATAACTTTAATCATTCCACGGCTTCTTATTATTTCTTAGAGGCCTGTACTTTACACGATGTGTTAATCACAACTGTCTACCACTTCGTACTTAGCCAGCATTATGGCTTAAACTGCTCTCACTGAGAAGAGACTTGCGATAGTAATAGGTAATATGATAGTAACAGATGACGACGTTTATCACAATGAGATCATAATTGCATTAGATTTTTCTACTAAATGATATTTATATATAGTAATTAATGGGTTTCTCCAATTACCTAACTCAAAATCACATGACGTGTATGGAAAATTTCTAAATTCATGCATAAGCATTTTTTCCATGGTACCGTACCATGGGAATAATTTACACGACCTAAGAAAATATATACCGTTTTTTTTGTTAACGAGGGGGAAATCTTCAAAAGGTACACGATGCCGTGGGTAGCGACACAGGGTTATGTGGCACTCTTACCGCACTAAACCCCAAAGTGGCCGTCCTCGGCACTGCGTAAAGGACTCCGGGATCTCCAAAGTAACGCAACCGGAGTCCTCTTAGCGCGCTGCCGCCGTCATTCCCGGGACGTTGGCCGGGCGGTTCGAGCTCCCACTCTTGCCACCCACGACCCCAGAAGCCCCCTTTTAGTCGCCTCTTACGACAGGCAGGGGATACCGTAACCCTAGTATTGGGAACCCAAAACTACAGGGATAAAGAAAACATATACCTACGCACGATCTTCATAATATAATTAAACGAAGTTTATTTGACATTGTGTTCGTATTATTCTAATTCTAATGATAAGTATTATTGAGTTTCGACGAACCCATTGTAACATTATTTTAGAGTGCGGTGTAGAACAAAAGATTTCTTAGTAAATTTAAGTTAAAGATGAAATTGTATTTTAAAATGATAATTATATCTACTGAGAATCTAACTTAAAACTTATTCTGCGGAATTTTCTTTAATTTCTATCATATTATTAAGGCTATTTACGCACTACCAATATTTGAAAGTTGCCTAGGCGATCTGAGATCGATTAATCGAACTGATTTTTTGGGCCAAAATAATCGAATATATTAATCGATCTTCAGTAACGGATAGATTCAGTGTATCGATCTTTTATCCTAGAAAATCGAAAGTCAATGTTTTCGAGGTTGGTTCAGTGTGTTTTAGACATTTGTTTTACGGATACGTATTTCACTGCTTGTTTGGTTCTTTTTTCGTTATCTTCACCCTTTCTAGCTGTAAAGATCGAATATCGATTTTTAGAGAATCGATTCCTTAGTCCTTAATTTTTTTGTCATTTATTACACTTCGATTCGAATCCATTCAAGAATCGATCTTTTTCAGAACGAATCGGCATCCCTAATACAAGTCGCATAGTAAAGCCTTCCTCTAATTCAATAACTGGGCCAGAGTAATTACACCGAAGATACAATCCCCTTGATGACCGCCGACAAAGAAGTTACCCTTGAGATCCGAAACCCTTTGTCAACCCTCCAATCAATGCTGTAAGGAAGTCCCTATATTGTTTGCACAATAAAGACGTTTTATTAAAAAAGTTCATCCTACTCTCTGCAACAATACTTCACTATATTTATAAGAATAAATTCCTTTAGAAATAAGTCAAGGTATATTTGACTGACACTTTTTATAAAATTGAAGTAGTAGGTACATAAGATTGCAGTTCACCTGATAGTAAGTAGTTTATACTTCCCATGGACATCTACAACCAAACACATCAACATATGACAGGGTTTCTGCCTAATCCGATCAGAGATGCTCCATTCCTAAGAACAAGCACATAATTTATATATCTGCACTATTATAACGCTTTCTACACTCACAGCTCCGGCGGCACCACAGCCACACTTATTTCTGTGTCACAGCAACGTTAAGCGCTACTGTGTTCTAGTTTGAAGGGTGTGGTAAGGGAGACATACTCCGAGGCGTTATAACTTAGACCTCAGGGGTAGCGGCGCATCGGTGGCCGACCTCAGGTCTCCACCTGAGGCTAATCCTATCTGGGTTTGATAACAGATGTCAATGGGCGGCAGTAGCCACTAAACATCAGGAGGATTGCATCGTCTGCTACTCCTATATTTAAAAAAAAGGATTCAGTGTGTAAGCCGCCTAAGTCGCCTGAATACATTAAAGTAACGATTCCCCTTGAATGGTTCATACAATGAAGAATACTTAAGATAAAATATAATATTATAAAGGGCCGTAATGTCAACTTCCAGTGAAAGAATTCTTTCGTCCTTTGACAAAATTTCGATAGGAATTCCTTAAGATTATTAAGATGTTCAAACATGTGGGTATTCGATATCAAAGATAGAAGGTTATTTTGTCCGATAATAAAATTTATTAGAATTTATCATCAAGGCATTGCACTGACTTATTAATCAGTGACCATGTATTTAATATTTATTAAGCTTATGTTACTAATTTATGGCGTATGATATGAAAACAATTTGTTTTTAACGTTCCCTACCCAAAAGGAATTTCAAGACGTTTATTAAGTTCCGCTGTCTGTCACAGAACATAAACCGGAATAGGTAGACATTTTAATATTTCGTAATGTAAGCATGGGTCGGTACGTATCTGACGGAAATGAAAATCGGAAGTGTTACGCCAGAACAGACAATACACACAAGACAGATTTTCACACCTAATCGATGATGCGTTAGTGCGTCGCGCCACTAAGGGGTATGAAAATAGATAGTAGCCAATTCTCAGACCTACTGAATATGCATATAAAAATTGGTGAAAATCAGTAAAGCCGTTTCGGAGAAGTACGGTAACTAACATGACACTAGAATTTTATATATAAAATTTTATATTAGACGATTTTATATTTTCAAAAGTATAATTGTTAAATCTACAAAATATCCTTACCAGAAAACCCCATCAAGGGGCAATTTTACCAAAATTGCCTTCGTGCTCGCTACTAAAAGCTTTACCGAGACAAGGATTTACTTTGTTGCGGTGTCCATAAATCAAATGAATATTGGATCGGTTAGCAACAATGTCTTTTGTAAAAGATAGCAAAAGCATTTTATCTTTTATACCCAGCCACTTATACTGACGATTAATCGTTAAAATTTAAAGTCAACAATAGAAGTAATGAAAATATTATAAAAAAAAAATTAAATATCTGCATATTCTACATTATTCAAATATCATTCGGAATCTAAAAGTTTACAATAATGTTAGTTAATTCTGACTTTATATCTCTACATTTATTTTGTCCCTGCGAAAATAGATGACGTTGTACGAACAAATTACTATACTTTCTTAATCTGTAGGGTTGAACCGGGCCTCGGGCGCCTCATTGTTAAATAACGTAAGTTCCAGGAATCACTTCCTATTCAATTTGGTATTTAGATTGAATAGGAAATGTAGGCGTCATACACCTAATCCCCCCACCGGGGGTCTTTATTTATTTATTTATTAAAGGTTGCCAACATTCATTACACCTTTACATTTTAAATTAAACAATACACAAAAGTACAAGGTAAGTGCTAGAATAATTATAGGCAAAGACAGCATGAAAACAAGACATCAGTTTACACAAAAATAAAGTTAAATTAAATTATATTAACATTAAATTAAATGACAAATATAGATTGTATATGACAGTCGAACAGAGATTAAAATAATCCATACATTACAAAATTGCATACAATTTAAAATATATCAAAAATAATTAAAAAAAAAATATTAAAAATTAATAAAAAAAAATAAAAAAATATATATCAAAAATCAGTCTTAAATCAGATGACTCGCTTGTATTTGCAATTATTTTCACAGCAATAAGAATATATTCCTGTATTGGAATGTCCTGGATAAGGCTGATGATATATACACAGTAATAGCACTCGAGGCACTGTAGTAGCTGGCCCTCGAACTAAGCCAAAATCAAAATAAACATAAGAAGATGGAAATTCCGCGAAGCGGGAAACTTTGAAATCCGAAAAATAAATCTTGGCTTGTTATTTGATGAGATAAACCGATTTATCTTTCCATTATAATCTTCCGAGCACCCTTTTTAGGTGTTTTTTCATTTACTGTTTGTATAATAAAAAAGGAAGGTAAGAAGGGAAGCTCTTAAAAATAAGTTTTGAGTATTGGATCAACGCAAACAGAATATTGGATTTCATTTGTTTTTATTAAAACAGCGGAGTAATTTACTAGAGCTGTTTTATGATCTAGAAAATTATGAGAAGATCATTTATAACTGGCTCATAGTAAGTAAATATATTAAAATATTTGCTAGTATGGTGGACATGGTGGTGCATACTCCACTATGCTGCTCAATGTGAAGTGGTTGAAGAAAATAAAAGTTTACAGACCTTTGTTGAATGTCTTCGAATGTGGCAATATTTATTGCGTACTTAAGATTCGACATTATTACTTATGCAAAAAAATACAAATTTCGATCTATGATAAGCAAAACATCGGATAGATTTATTGATGTGAAACATCTATAGCCGGACGTAAAACCGATTTCTGGCGTGGCGACGCATGCCGTGGCGACGCAATTCAATAAATAGTCATCGTTATCTGGAAAAGAATCGTAATATTTTATTTTATCATTATGACATATTTAGTTCCTATCACAATATGTTCTTTTCTGCATATTACTTTTACAAAATAATGTCGATGTTTCACATCTGCCAGGCGTCCCGTGACGGCTCACATTTATTATCAATAAGGGGCATGAATGACCGCAACCGGCATAGACAATTTAACATGTTCGAAAGCAACTCCAAAAAACGAAAGCGCTCATCATAAGCCGCTAATAGTCACCCATCCAGCTCTCAATCACACCCGAAATTTCTTACCACGCTTTTATTAGCTTGCCTTGTATATATGTATGTGTGTATATATGTAACGGAATCTTTGAACTCGATTTTAACCCACTTTCAACGGTCCGATTAATTTAAAATTTTGAACAATTATCAAGAACCGATGACAATACACGATTTTTATAATTTTATCCCATTCTCCTCATCAGGATCGTCAGGAATCAAGATTGACGATTTTTCTTTGTGCGATTTTAGTGATTTATAGTTTTAAACTATAATTATTAACTTTGTAAATCAATTTCTAATATAATAGCTCTACTTGAGCTAAGCGCGTAATTATATTAACACTAGCTGACCCAGCAGACGTTGTGTTGCCATATAAATAAAAAAATGTTAAGGGTGAACAACCCTTATCACTTAGGGGGATGAAAAATAGATGTTGGCCGATTCTCATAGATACCGGATAAGCACAAAAAAATTCATCAAAATCGGTCAAGCCGTTTCGGAGGAGTATGGCAAAGAAAACTGTGACACGAGAATTTTATATATTAGATTTAACTTACTTCACAGAACTCTGTTACAAATGCATACTGTTGCGAAAAATAAATTAAAATAGAATTTAGAGCGATTCTTTTATCTGTCTCATTTTCATGATTGAAATTCGTAATTGTGTTTCAGATCTGAGCGAAGCAATTTTCATTTGTAGAAGCAAAGGTCGAATTAGTCTCAACAATCTTAACGTAGCTTTTCTTGCTAATTGAACGAAAACAATGCTGTATTTGTAATGCTTTTCCGAAAAAGACTTACTATAATAAATATAGTTTAAAAAACTAAAAAACACGCTATAACAGAACTAAACAGTAATAATTGTTGCAATCTAGTAAGTTTGCGATGAACTTTCTCTAAGGCGCTCGAACAATCTCGTCTCGAAAATTAATCCTGAGGATGTTGATAAGAACAATGGTACAAGATTATTAAAATCGTGTATTGTCATCGGTTTTTGATAATTCTTCAAAATTTTGAATTAAGCTGAACGTTCAAAGTGGATAGAAATCAGGTTTAAAGATTCCGTTACTTAGTTACATACATACCTACATACATACATACAGCCCAAGCTAATAAAAGCGTGTTAAAAATAAAGATGATTCCATTTCAGGCTCGACAGCGGAAACACTCAGTATAGTCCGCGCCAAACTGCTAGTCCGCTCTGAAATTGTTGCGAGCAAGTGTAGTCATACAATTTGCTACGGCGACGCGATTCATTTCTATATTCAGAGCGGACTAGTTTTACGCGGACTATACTATTAATACAGTCCTGGCAGTAATTCTGATTTAAAGATAGGGTAGAAATATTTTTTAATAAGTTTGAAGTCGCGAACGATGCGCTTCATTTCATGTTAAGTCACTGCCACCCATGGACATCTGTAAACTCGATGTAGAAAAGCTTAACAGCTTTACGTAAAGCCTATCATAGTTGCATTTACACCCCCTGAATACTAAGATCGTTTCAAATGTACAGCTGACAAGTGCACCGAAACCCAATTTTGTATTAGATTAGAAATAGGAGTAGCGATGGTGTCTGCTTAATAGAACTTTACTGTTTTGGCCACCTAAGCAGATGATAATATTTTTCAGAGAAAAATATAGACAAATGTTTTAACTAAAACAGGTATAGTTCAGGTAATTAGTTAATAAAATTTATTATCTGTGGTGATTCTTGCCCCTGAAGAAAGGGTTTCCTTCCTTCTATGTGTTTAGGGGCAAAGATAAAGGGGGCCAGAAAGGGTCATCGTGAAAGGGATCAAATTCAATTTGTGGTCACTGTCACCTTCAGGAAATCTATTTAACACGACACGTGCAGAGTATCTGGGAACAGTGGTGTAAACTAGTTACTTGTAAAAGGGAAATTATAAAACGATCGAATAAAAAAAACTTAGCGCCTGATAATGACATCCTGTTTTAATGTCTTGTTCACGCACATTTAGTAATACTATAAACACAATTCATTATTTTTGTAATTCAAAACTTTTATTTGCAGTCACTCGTTTAAATACTTCCCCTTGTAAAATTTAGGTATGTACTTATTAATGATCTAAGTCTATCCCATCCTCCCCCGCCATACCCTGTGAAAATTCATATTTAGTCTAAATGTTGTAAATATGTTACGCTGGGCTTGAATTAGTTGAATTTATTAAAAAAAACAAACATAATTTGCCTAATTATTTATAATAAGGAATTGGGAAGTAAGCAATAATTTGAATTATAATGGAAGATCCGAATTATATCCGTTTAATTAATGAAAACACCACGCAGTGTTTTATATTAATTTTTATACGTTAAACAATATTTAGCGAATGGATTGGTTAAGAAATCCTGCCCAGACTATTAATTAAAATTCTAAAAAAAATTTAAACATTGCACTCATTTGAGTAATGAAGAAATTTTATACCAACTTATTGATAATTAACACAATAACGTGTATTTGAGTGTATGAAAGCTTAAATGTTACTTAATTAAACGTTATACCTCTTAAAGATTGAGATATAATTTCGTGTCAATTTACTCAAATGAACGATGTCTTTCAAAATTCCACGAATCTATACTAAAAACACATAATAATTCGAATATATGCGAACTCGTAGTCATAACTTGCATTCTATTACTAAACTACTTTGTTTAGATATGTAACAGTAGATTACTCTAATTAATGCGCTGTAACAAAATACATTTATGTTCAAAGTCACTAGACTAATTACGTCACCGATCGCAAACTAAGTTATCGCGCGAGCCTCCATTTTCCACGAAATGTACTTAAAACTTGATACTTTTTGTATGAGACTTCTCTTGACAGTTTTGAATTTTCATACGGAAAGCTTTTGATGTCTTCTAAAGTAATTTGGATGAGGGAAATGGTCTGGTCTTGACAGCATTTATGGAGTATGTTATTGAATTGAATTGTTAACTTTGTAAAGGAAATAAAGCGATTGCACGTGTGACGGTTAATTAGCAGTATACTTGGTATACATTTTGATAGGACTCCTTAAAAGTCAATCTCCTTACTACACCAAACACCCACCTGCTTAAAACATTTGATCGAAAAGAGATGAAATATAGCCTATATTATTGTCATAATCAACGAATCAAACGACTTCTCATTATGGTAAAATCCGTCAAACTTTTTGGGCTGTGGGGCATACCAAAGAATGAGAGACTTTGTCAGTCGGGTAAAACTTAAAAGTGTTATAACTTTATTGTGCTAACTTTATTAGAAGTGTAATACTAATGTTTTAAATTTAAAACACTCAAATAGTAAATATACATTGTTTCAGGTACAAGAAGGCAGAAAAATGCGCACATACACATCTTTTGTCGCTCGGCATAAAAAAAAAACTCGTTGCTGGTACGGAACGCTCTAAAGGTCACAACGTTCCACAAAATGGATATAGTCGAAAAGGTGTCAGGCCCGGG
Source organism: Epargyreus clarus clarus (assembly GCA_014595695.2). Lineage (NCBI taxonomy): Eukaryota > Metazoa > Arthropoda > Insecta > Lepidoptera > Hesperiidae > Epargyreus > Epargyreus clarus. The sequence continues at coordinate 426,835 of JACTTY020000114.1, forward strand.
CGGGGCTTCTCAGAAAAACTGGACTCATCTGAACGGCAGCGGTCAGTTCGAGCTGCCCCTGGACATGCGCTTCAACCATGGACATATGGTGTCTATAATAGTGTACAGTGTATTAATGGTGATATCTGCAACTGGGAACTTGACAGTGCTATCACAATTAGTTAGGAGGAAGAGAGCAGGACGCGCCAGTAGGCTCGATGTGCTATTGATGCATCTGGCAGTCGCTGATCTTATGGTAAGAGCCTATTTCGTCACGAAGGACCATACTTTCTTTATCTCAGTATTATAAATGCGAATGTGAGTGTGTCTGTTTGTTTGTATACTTTCACGCCTTAAGTACTCGACCGATTGTCATGATGTACACACGTTGTAAGGAATTCAGAAAAGGTCATAGGGTACCATAACTTTTAACCCGAAGAAAAGTGCCGTTAAAAGGGATAGACAAGAACCTCTAACATCCATCTACTATTTAGCCCTTACGGTCCTAGCAGATTTACTTTTCGGTAATTTAGCATTACATCTTAGCGACTTAAGTATCGCGGTTTTCACATTCAGTTGCTACATTGAGCGTATAACAGAAATATATACGTCATGTATTATGGCTGCTTCTAAATTCTGAAAAGCAAGTAAATCATCGACCGCCTATCCTAAGTAGTACATATACGGGGGCCCTTACGGAATGGTTTCTTTCTTGAACATTGTGAAAAATGAATGTTTCTAATATCCATTACTTTTATTAGCGCGTTGTCTATCGATATTACAACCTTTTTAAGTAGATTTTATCTTTCATTGTTTCATTGTTTCACCAACTAGGAAACCATGCGTTGGGTTTAGGAACGTTTTAAGAAGTCTCAGCGTGACAGGTTTTCTCACGTTTTTCACTTTACAATTGAAATAAGGTTCAGTATCATTAACTAAAGTATAGTATTAACTAAAAACATGCTATTCCTCTGAGAGCAGTTTCTAAACCACCCATGATTGAACTTCAAGTAGTGTTTGTGCGCAGGTCACATTTCTGATGATGCCGCTGGAGATCGCGTGGGCGGGCACCGTGCAGTGGCTGGCCGGGGACCTCATGTGCAGGCTGATGATGTTCACCAGGACCTTCGGATTGTACCTCTCCAGCTTCGTGCTTATATGTATCGCGGTTGATAGGTAAGATGGAGAAAGTTTGGCAAAGTTTATTGCCATGGTCGTATAGAGAGGTTAGCTGGCCGGGGACCTCATGTGAAGGGTGATGATGATCACCAGGACCTTCGGATTGTACCTCTCCAGCTTCGTGCTTATATGTATCGCTGTTGATAGGTAAATTGGTGAATGATTCACCAAGTTTATTGCCATGGTTGTATAGGAAGATTAGCTGGCCGGGGACCTCATGTGCAGGCTGATGATGTTCACCAGGAGCTTCGGGCTGTACCTCTCCAGCTTCGTGCTTATATGTATCGCTGTTGATAGGTAAGTTTGTGAATGATTCACCAAGTTTATTGCCATGGTTGTATAGGAAGATTAGCTGGCCGGGGACCTCATGTGCAGGCTGATGATGTTCACCAGGACCTTCGGGCTGTACCTCTCCAGCTTCGTTTTTAAATGTATCGCGGTTGATAGGAAAGTTGGTGAATGTTTGGTCAAGTTTATCGCCAAGGTTGCGTAGGAAGATGTGTAAACGAAAGGATGACTTTATTTGTACTCCTGTAGGTCTTTTTTACATTTTAAAAACTAAAATATTAATAAAAATAATATATTAATAAAAAATAAAATTAAACTTAGAAAATAAAGACGTTGTTCAAGGCTGAAAAATGCTTACTTCATCATTTACATTCGTGGCCGAAGGTTAAACCCAGATCCATGTGCTTCTTAGATTGGTGTCTTAATTGCTAGATTGCGCCACGCCACGATTAAATTTGGTACCATTGTCACCATAAATGCAAATAGCAATTAGTCCAAAAGTTTTTTAATAATTGAAATTCCTTCAACCAATTCAGGCTACATCGTTTGACACTTAAAAAGGTCTTCATTAGGGTCTGCATTTCACGAAACTTATAATAAACTTTATTATTTTTAACTAACGAATAAATTTCAAACTTCGTCTAAGTATAAGAATCTTTAAGAAACTAAATATTTGTAATAAATTTAAAGAAAAATATCTGTTTCAATGAAAAGTATTTTCAAGCTGTTTAAAGTTAGATAAAGAACTAAATGCTGCCTCAAAGTTTTACAATATGATTCCAATTAATATTAATATCTCTTGTTCTTGGATTTTTTGATAAATGGCCGATAACAAATATGATTATCTATACTAATATTATAAAGAGGAAAACTTTGTTTGTTTGTTTGATTGTAATGAATAGGCTCACAAACTATTGGACCGATTTTGAAAATTCTTTCACCGTTCGAAAGCTATATTATCCACGAGTAACATAGGCTACATTTTATATGAAATATATTTTATAAATAGATTTTGAGGCGGTACAAAGTTTTCCGGGTCTGCTAGTGTTTTATAAGGACATACTTTTTAAGTTAATATACTAGGAACAAAAACAATATGACTACGATCTTATAAAATTCGCAATAAAATTTGTTTAAAAATTAGGCTTATACAATATACATATGTAATTATGTAACCTTTAAAAAAAACTTTGGTCTTTTCGAGAAAAAAATATATCTATGTATTAATTTAAATATAAATGAATCTTTGTTTCTGACTTAAATATATTTCAATTCATACAAGATTTCACATAACAATCAAATTAGTTACATCTAGCAGCGTTTCAGCCTACTCTTAGGTTATTTTGTTCAAGAGAACTTTGTTTGCTCAGCGAAATATACGACTTATTATGACACAAGGTATAACATCGTTCTTTGCTTTGTTTTCATTTTACAAATTAACAGAATTACATATTTTTTGAAGTAAAAGGATTTTTAAAATGAGTACTTGGCTTAGTCAACATTCGACTATAATCAGAAACAAATTTTCTATCGATATCACCAAGGGTGGCCACCATTTGGCTACTATCGCTTAAGCAACCGGTAGATTTAACGATTAACGCGGTCGTCAAAATTGTTGGCAATCAATTAAGTAGCTTAAACATCTGTAGGGACACAAGCGATTCTACGAATCAAGTGCAAAGTGCATGGTTAGCAATAGCGATCGTATGCGCTTGGTTCGTGGGAACGTTGTGTTACTAGTCTGCTCCCCGCCCCCGAAACAAATACCTGTGTCTTGGGTGGCTAAATAAATGTGATCAAAATTCAACATCTTTAATTTAAATTCAACTAAGTACTCCTAATTTCAACTCATATATATTGGCCTACACATCTATAGATACAGAGGCACTACATTTCGTCCGTCGTTCCAACAACAAATTGGTGGCCCATGGATTAAGCGAATACTAAGTGACTTAAGCGACAAAATGGTAGGTACTGTCTCTGTGCTGGGCACGAGTCTCCTTTCAGAGTAAGAAGATTAGGCCATAGTCCACCGCGCTGGCGAAGTGCGAATTGGTAGACTTCACATACCTTTGAAAACATTTTATTTTTTTAAATCTCAGTTATTGAGGTTTCCTCGCGATGTTTTCCTTCATCGTTTAAGCAAGTGATAATTAATTGCTAATACGCACATAATTTGGTCAATCAAAGTATAAATAAAAATAAAAATCAAAGGTGCCTGGGATTTGAACCTCGGACCCCTTGAAGCAGAGCTTCTTAACCACTACGCAATCACTATTCTGTAATGTAATGTAACTTTATGTAGTTACCCTCAATCTTGTTAATAGCAAAAAAGAAAATGGCACCGAACGTTTTTAGCCTATTTATGTAAAGTTTGAGGGACTTAGAGTATTAAGCACAGTTTAGTCCCAAGAACATTTGTCATTGTCTCATCTTTCACAGCTCCTTGAACAGCATCGGATAATGGATTACGTAAAACTAAATTGTTAATAACTTATCAAATTACGATTTATTAGTCCCCAGCCTACAGCCTATGCAAATAATATTAAAGCTCATTATGCTTATTTGGAATTTACAAGCACGAAAAAATGTTTTTAACCCCTGACGCATAGAAAATTAAAATAATATTTTTTTCGTCTATTGGTCCTGAGCGGATAAACCGATTTTGATTTAATTATTTTAACGATTTTTATGATGAAAGAGATAAAAATAATATTTTTTACTTAAAAATATAACTGAATGAAATAATAATCGTAACATCACAGAAAATATAAGTAAAACATTATTATATTTCAAACCGAATAAAATTTACCAAAGTTTGAAATACACTGAGTATAGTTTTAAATAATTATTGCAATATTTGTAACCAACAGAATCCTTTCTCGTGACAGAATAATTCGTCGCCACGCCAACGACTGTTTTGAGCCACGCCATTATATGTCATATCTCATATCAAATTTTTATTTCAGATACTACGCAATCCTGAGGCCTCTAAACGTGACGTGGGAAGCGAGGGTACGAAGAGCTTTAATGATAGCCTGGATATGCGCTGGACTGGCCAGTCTACCGCAGAGTTTCATATTCCACTTAGGAGAACACCCTGAGGTCAAAGGGTAAGTTACAGTTATAACCGTGAAGTAAGAGTTTTGTAGTTCATCTGCGGTGGCTGACCTGTTTCATTATCAACCCTTCGCCCACGGCTGGGCAGGGGTCTCCTGTACGAGTCAAGACCCAAATACGAATGGATAGACTTCACACGTCCTTCAAAACTGTTCTTACAAACTCTCAGTCGTATACTCACTATGTTTTCCCTCGCCGTTTAAGCAATTTATTTTAAGTACACGCACATAAATTTGTAAAATAAGATGTGCGTCTGTGAAGAATGAATGAGATGCGTGCCTGGGATTCGAATCTTGGAACCACGACTCGAGACGACGCATCTTAACTGCTCTTAAGCGCTGCTGTGTACTGGTTTGAAGAGTATGGTAGACATACTTTTTTTAGGCATGCCAGCTTAGTCCTCATGGGTAGCAACTAGCAACGCATCAGTGGCCGACCTCAGGCAAGAATTTAATCTAATGTCTGGTTGATTGAAGACATACATGGGCGGCGGTAGCCACTTACCATCAGGTTTGAAGGTAGTAGAACCCTTTGTGGTTCGACTCCGGCGGCACCACCGCCACACCTATTTCTACCTAATAACAGCAGTGTTAGGCGCTGCTGTGTTCCGGTTTGAAGGGTGTGGTAAGGGAGACAGACTTTTCCGAGGCATTCCAGCTTAGTCCTCAGGGGTAGCGGCGCATCTGTGGCCGACCATAGGTGGGAATATCTAATCCTATCTGGGGTTGATTAAAGATGTCCATGGGCGGCAGTAGCCACTTACCATCAGGTGGACTGTATGCTCGTCTGCTACTCCTATATTATAAAAAAAAAAAGGTGGATAAAAATATGTCTTTACAGTTACTACCAGTGTGTGACATACGGGTCATTGCCAACCCCTACCCACGAGTTCGCGTACTTCCTGCTGAACATGATGCTGATGTACGTGGCGCCGCTCGTGTCCACACTCTATTGCTCGTCCGCCTCGCTGCTCGAGATCATACGACGGGCGAATACCGCCAATGGTGAGTGAGCTATTTGTTATATTCTTACAGGTATTTCGAAACAAATAAAGGTTGTCAGGGCTCAAAATCTGGAATTGTTGAAAAAAAAAAACCGTGCTGTTTTTAAATTTGGCACCCCTAAACATTCTACTCAGGGCAGATCACCCGCGGTACATTTCGCATTGGTAAGCTAAGTCTAGGTATGCTGTAGTTTAAAGGGATAAGCAAGACATTACAACATAGTCCTCAGGGGTAGTGACGTATCCGAGGTCCACCTTAGACAGAATTTCAATACTAATAGGATTTGTTAAAGATATCTATAGGCGACTGTGTTCACTTACCTTCAGGTGGATTTCATGCTTTTTAATACGCTTTTATTAGCTTCAGACGTATGTATGTTGGTATGTTGGTATGTTAGTATGTTAGTTTGTAACGGAATCTTTGAACATGATTTTAACCCCCTTCAAAACGTCGGATTAACTTGAAATTTGGCATACTTATTAAGGACCGATGACAATTCAATATTTTAAACATTCTGACCCGTTATCCTTACTAGGATAATCAGGATCAGCCATTTTTGTTTTCCTGAGACCCGGAAGGTCTGCGTTAAGACCAATAAAGGAATCTACCAGGCGCGCCGATCACCTAACCTAACCTGACCTGACCTGACCTGACCTGTCTCATCATCCTTATTCATTCAGCACTTCAACATCTGCGCCTTCCTTTAACAAGATTTCCACTATTTCATTGTTCCCATTTCTTGCTGCCAAATGTAAAGGCATATATGATTTCAGCTCATCGTCATAGTCACAACTTATATTATTAACTCGAGCTGTAAAATTAATTAAACTACTAACAGTTTTAAAATCTCTGCAGGCAGCAGCAACACAAAGAGAAGAAATTCTAGAATTATTTTTGATATTAACATCATCATGCTGTAATATTAAATCGATGATTGGACGACGTCCTTTTGAAATGGCTAGATGTAAAGCAGTTGACCGTTTTTCTCTTGAGTATTGCCATCAGCGCCTGTTTTTAAAAGATGCTCTATCATCCTTTTTCCGTGATTACTTTTATCCAAGATAGAGGACCTGGGATATGGTATAAATTATGAAAGAAAGCAGTTAGCATTGGCAATTCGGATGTCATTCAACAACTCCTCTGGGATTTTCACGTTAACAATAAAATAAACACCAATGTAAAACACCACTTCATACAGCTGTGTTAAACAATGACCCAATATTCATTTTTGCACTGCTAAGCAAAGGTGCTGATGCTGATTCGAAAGATAAACTTGATAATACGCTACGTAATAATCGTTAAAATAATCACTAAAAAATGAAAAATAAATAATAGTTAAAAAAAACTAAAAAATACGCTTTTATAAAAAATTCGACCAAAAAATGAAAAATAAATAATAATTTAAAAAAACTAAAAAAATACACTTTTTATAGAAAATCCAACTAAAAAATAGAAAATATTTTTTTTTAAATTTGAATTAAGAATAGTGTAAATAAGATAAAAATATTTTTTATTGTAAAAAAAGCGTGGGGTGCTTTTTAAGATATTATCAAAATGATAATCCTTCTACTCAATATCTATCAATAAAATATTTATAACTATTGACACCATGCACCCCACGCTTTTTTTACAATAAAAATTATTTTTATCTTATTTACACTATTCTTAATTCAAATTTAAAAAAAAATATTTTCTATTTTTTAGTTGGATTTTCTATAAAAAGTGTATTTTTTTAGTTTTTTTAAACTATTATTTATTCATAAATGACATCTTATAAGGCCAAATGCATACTTAATTTACTACTTACTAAAATTACAAAATCTAAAAAAAATCCAAATTACTAAATTGTTCGAATATTGTGATTGGTCATATTTTATTGGTATTCCTAATGCGTAACGAATAAATGAACGATGTATTTTCAGATTTTCATCAATCTACGAAATAAGACATTACAAATATTACTAGATGTAAAATATGTTGTTCGAATGCAGAAAGCTTATTATAAATTATATATTTCAAAGAACCACTTTATCTCTTATTGCGTAGAAATAAACGTGGATTTAGAACTAAAATACGTACGTACGATACGGCATATCGTGATACGTTGCGACGTCGTGTCGTGGGATATCGTGTCGTGATTTTCATGATAGAGTAACAGAAACGCAGGAAATGGGTACATCATTTTTTCATAATATATAAGGATATAATGGAAATGACTTTGAAAAAAAAACGTAGGATTACTCGTATGCCATAAATAATTATAATAAATCATGACGGGACATTGTGTTGCGGTGCGTCGGCGAGTCGTAGAAATCAATGTCGCGCGGCGTAAATATTGATACGGCGACGTGACGCGACACGATGTCGCACCGTGTCACGATGCGACGCCGTATCGTGTGCTCGTCTTTTAACCTTTCTCCAATTTAGTAGACCGTCTGCAAAATTCGTGACAACAATTTGTATTAGTATTTGAGTAGTGTGCTGTGGAAACGCAGAAATCGATTTCAAATGTTATTCGCAAATTCCGAAGGTTATTCGCGTAATTTGTGGCTGAAGAATGCGGGTATTTCGCAGAAATTCTGCTGCGAATAACATGCTAATGTACTGTTTTTTCGCTAAATATACAGTATATTGCTAATATTCGACCTTAACCGTAATACAACGCTTAGAATCTTGCCGAGTATAGGCGAATAGGCGTTAGTGGCAATAACTTCACGTACAAGTAACTTATTCGAGTGTATTCGATATTTGCCAAAATACTCGTAGGTATTCGAAACGATTTAAGGGAGTTCTTAAAGTTTTGGTATGAATTAGTCATGGAAATATAGAAATACTAGCTGACCCGGCAAACGTTGTGTTGCCAAATAAATAAAAAAATGCTAAGAGTAAACAACCCTTATCACTTACGGGTTTGAAATAGATAGAATATTTGAACTTCGATGGTAGCGAGCGAAGTCTGTCAAATCCAATGTGAAACATTCCAGAATCAACAACTACTTACGAATTAAAAATTAATTAAAAAATTCTTTTCTCACGGACTAAATTTTGAATCTAAACCATTCTCAAGTCCTCTTGAACACACACAACAAATTTCATCGAAATCAGTCCAGTCGTTTAGGAGGAGTTCAGTGACATACACACGCACATAAGAGATATATATATAAAGATAAATAAAAGTTTGGAAAATCCAAAAGTGCACGACTCATAATGCTCATTAAATTATGAAATATAAAAAAAAAAAAACTTGAGTCGTTCAAAATTAATTGCCGAAAAAACAGCTGTAGTAGGAAGAAGGTACTGCACAAGCGCCCCTGGTGGAATAAATGTACATAATATCTATAGATATACAGTCTTGTAGTTTTCGTTTTTTATTAATTGCAATTAAACGACACTGAATTAATTAATCATTCGCATTCAGTGACCTACAATCGTCGATTAGAATTTTTTAAATTTTTTTTTAACTCAAATGATGGATTTTTTCACAAGTTACAGTGTTTTCAGGTTTCACACATGACGGACAGGAAATTTTTTTGACCTATTTTGGTGTTTTTTTCCAATTCTATTGCAGTAAATCAATTTTTAAAAAGTATGGAATTAATCTCCATTAAATTATCTCGACAATAGTATGCAAAATATCTTGATTCCGTGAACTATCAAGGCTATAATAATAAAAATAGCCGCCAAAATGAAGCGAAAAAAATTTTTCGATCGTAAAGCACTCTCTGATGCTTCGCATCATGAGTCGTGCAATAATACCTTCGTAGTATAACATGTAGTACAAATGATGATATAGTAGGTACCTACTCCGGCCGCAATCGTACATCAAAGAATTTTACCATTTACAAAAGATTAGGTAATCTAAAATCTTTGTAATGAAGGTCTATTTATATTTAAACAAAACTCTCGTCAGAGTTAAATCACACATTTATGTTATACATACGTTAGGTATTCTCTAGAGATATTTATTTTAACTTTTCATCAATTTACTTTGAACACATAAGTTGGAAATTTATGTAATTGCGTTGTTTAAGTTAATATTAGAAATTATTTAATACTAGTTAATAAACTAATAAACTTTTGTATTTTTTCTCTTTTTAAATGAGTAATTACTTATTCTTGTAATATGTTGGTTTCTTTTTGGAAAACTGATAAAAAACTAACACGTTACTTGTTTTTATCATGAATATTATGATGATCATGTTTTAGAATCACTTATTTTTTGAAGTTTAAAAGGCCTTGAAGTTTAAAAGTTTTAAAGGTGATAGATTCCTTCGCCTCACATATTCCTACGTGTTAAGCGCTGCTGTATTCTGGTTTGAAGGGTGTGGTAAGGGAAACATACATATACGAGGCGTTCCAGCTTAGTCCTAAGCTGAAAACACAAAAAATACAAGCGAAAATCATCGAGTATTAACATTTCTAAGGACGTATAATTATTATAAAATGACTATACGTCATTATTATAAAATGAATTGTATAATTGCACTTTTTAGACATTTCATATTTTGATAGAACTATTATTTATTTTTTTCAGATAAAATGCGACGCAGTGGCGTTGGCATCCTCGGGCGGGCGAGGGCAAGGACCCTGAAGATGACAGTCACTATTGTCTTAGTATTTTTTACTTGTTGGACACCTTACTACTTATATTGTTTGTGGTAAGTAGAGATTATAGACGATACTAAAAAGTAGTAGAACTATTTAGCATCTAAAAGTATAAAGTTATGTCACTGCTTACTACTTTTTTTTATAATATAAGAGTAGCAGACGAGCATGCAGTCCACCTGATGGTAAGTGGCTACTGCCGCCCATGGACATCTGTAATCAACCCCAGATGGAGTTAGAAATTCCTACCTGAGGTCGGCCACAGATGCGCCGCTACCCCTGAGGACTAAGTTGGAACGCCTCGGAAAAGTCTGTCTCCCTTACCACACCCTTCAAACCGGAACAGAGCAGTGCCTAACACTGCTGTTATTAGGTAGAAATATGTGTGGCGGTGGTGCCGCCGGAGTCGAACCACAATGGGTTCTACCACCTTCAACTACTACTGTTACGGCGACCGTCTTAGTGCCTAGGAGTTTCTGCGTTTACAACCTCTACCATCAGATATACTGCATTGCGGGAATAGATTTTTGTATGTTTTACTCCCTTCAAGAGCTTTGCATATGAAATGGCTAAGGATTTGTTGCAAAAGGAAAGGTGACGAAAACAATACCTCTCGAAAATTCGGAACAATTCGGCGAACAAGTAATTAATTAAAAAAATCAAAAACCCGACTGCACCAAAAAGGCTGAAGTAGAATTTTCAAAAGCAGTGAAATAGGCATTTCATTATTTTTATCCAGAAAGCCAAATACAAAGTTTCATAGTAGGTGTCTGCTTCAAAAACAAAAGATGTTCAAACAATATTATCCTATTTTATCCTCGTAGTGTTCATTTACGCTATATAAAGAACCTATGTGTAAAATTCCAGCACGCTTAAGTTCAGAGGTTTCCCTTTGCGTTGATCTCTGGCACAGCAACTCATTCATTTAGTCAGACAGTCATCTCGATGTGTATATACGAGTATATATGTACTAGCTGACCCGGCAAACATTGTGTTGCCATATAAATAAAAAAATGTCAAGGATGAACAACCCTTATCACTTAGGGGTAAAAAAAATAGATAGTGGCCGATTCTCAGACCTACTGAATATGTACATAAAATTTGGTGAAAATCGGTGAAGCCGTTTCGGAGGAGTACGGTAACTAACACGAGAATTTTATATATAAGATATATTATATAATGTATGTGTAATCTCCTCTTAATTTCCTTTATTTTGACACCCTACTCGATAGATTTGGTTAACTTTTTTAAAACGTGTTACTATTTCGCGAAAAAATTCACCATTTACGGTCTATAAAATATATAACTTCAGTAAATCAAAGCTTGGGTCATTATTTTACCTCGTTAGAGGTAGCATTTCATTATTTTTATCCAACACGCCTGATACAAAATGTCATAGTGTTTGCTTAAAAATTGACGATTGTTCAAATGAACTTTTAACCCTTATTTTACCCTCTACGGGGTTGATTTTTCGGAGGGGGATAAATAAGTGCGTTTTTGTTCCTATCCAGAAAGCCAAATACAAAATTTTATAGTAGTTGCTTCAAAATTAAAGGATTTCAAAAAAACTGTTTTCCCCTATTTTACCCTCTTAAGGGTAGAATTTCCAAAAGGCCTTTCTTAGTACTTATTCAAGCTATATAGAGAACTTGTGTGCAAAATTTCAGAACTGTAAGGTCCTTGGTTTAGGCTGTACGTTGATTTCTGAAAAATGAAAAAGTCATTTAGTTAGTCAGTCAGTCAGTCACCTTACTGTTTTATATATATACAAATATGTTTTTATAATCTCCGTTTAATTTCCTTCCATTTGATACCCTACTCGATAGGTTCGGTTAACTTTTTTTTTAAATGTGTTACTATTTCGCGCCAAAAATCCGCCATTTTGATTTTTTTTACTAACACCTATCTAAGGACACTCGGGTCATTGAGACAAATATAATGACACTTTAACTGTTGAAATTCATCCAGTCGTTTGTGAGATCGGATCAAATAAAGAAAGACAAACATACAAGATACGCGCGAAAAACATAACCCTTCCTTGGCAGTCGGGTAAAAAGGTGGGCATTATTTTTCAAACCAATGACTAACCAAGTAAACGTTTGTTGAATTTAATTTAATAATATGTTTTCTTTTCTTTTAATTTAATTCTTCTGTTTTTAATATATTACACAGGTACGCAAAATATATAAAAAACGACGCTTTTGCCCGCGGCTTCGCTCGCGTTACGAAGTAATATTTTCATCCCCTATTTAACCCCTTGGGGGTAGAATTAATCAAAATCCTTTCTTAACGGATGCCTACGTCATAACATCTACCTGTATGCCAAATTTCAGCCGGATCCATCCAGTGGTTTGGATTGTGCATTGATAGATCACTACGTCAGTCAGTCAGTCACCTTTGAGTTATATATACTATTTAGATTTCACTTAGAAAGTGATTTCATCTCATACAACTTTACACTGTTTATTGCGTTGTTCAAATTTATTTACGTGACAAAGTAAAAATGTGTGAATCAAAAACAAAGATTGCATTACCCATATTTTCTTATCAATAACGATATTAAAAATAACTGTTGCATTTATGACTTATTTGAAAATGATGCAATGTTAGCTACTTATTTCTGTAACCAGAGGTTATAAAGTCTCTAGCATTTTGTGATAAGATAAATATATTTTTTACTGATTTAATACGATACATACTTTTTAAATGCGTATTGTTTTGTAATTTTAAGAGCTTTTGAATGAATAAAGGATTTTGTTATTAACCAACTCTTAAATTATTTAAGTCGTTTCTGTATTCTTTTTTTTTTAATATATATAAGTAGGTATCACTTAGTTTGTCCCTGAAACCGCCAAACCAATTCCAATATTTTTTTGTAAAAGTATATTTCTTAATTTGGTAGATACATAGCCGTGTGTCTCAACAATTAATTCTAGTTTGATTCATAGAATACTGTTGATATATATAGGTGGCGCTGTTGTGGAGGTCTAAAATTTAATTTGTTCGCTTTATTGATCCGTAACAGTCAGATGGTTAAAATTTTTAAAATGCATTCACATCTATAGATGCTATCATACTGAAAATAAAAATCAGATGAACATTTGGTGGTACGAAAGCCATCGTATCGACATCGACATCGACTCGCCAATTATTAACTTACTTAAAAAGGTTTTCTTTTCTTAATACCTTCCTTGTTCTACGTTGCAGGTACTGGGTAGACAAGGACTTGGTGTCGAGTCTTGACCCAGCGTTCCAGAAGGCGATGTGGTTGTTCTCCTGCACGAACTCCTGCGCCAATCCAATTGTGTACGGTGTGTTCAATCGGAACCGCTGGACGTGGCGATCTGGTCCCGTAAGTACATTGTCCAAAATTATCCAAAAACATTTTCCAAACACTAAATAGCCAAAGTTTTGTAGCGACTTCCCGCTACTCGTCAAGAGATGGCGCTGCTGAATCACGCTATCGAAGTTTTCTAAACATCTGGCATATATACAAGCTCCGAACTGAGACTGTTGGAGCACGGCCGCTCCCCGGGCATGATCACCTAGCCCGGCGGGAGATCTCCCTTTGCCAAAGTTACACACTAACATAAAGCATCAGAACTACGAATATTTTGTATTTATTTTGAATTAGACTTCTTACTATACATATGGGGCATATAAATTTATACTAAGGAATAGTGATACAGAAAATGCAGTGATAGTGGTTAGGAAATTGGCTTCTCAATCGGAAGATCTAAAGTTGGACACTTAGACACCTGAGAACGTCTTACTTATATTTTAGTACAGCCAACCTCTGAAGTATGTATTGATATCTTTAATAAAAGTATCTGATGCAAAAGTCTTGTTGTTAAGCGAAATTTAGCGCGATCGGAGATGACTAATTTCTTCCATGATTCGGTGCGCTTCGCAAGGAGCAATCGTTAAAACTTGTTAGGGTGACATTAACCCAATTTCCTTCCAAAAATCAGCATTTGAAAAAGAGTAGTGTAGTCTGTTCCATGTCTTCCTCTGTTTAGGAAGGAGACATGCTCATGAGGCACAAACAAAGTTGTTGTTGAAAACTTATAAGTAAAAAAATTATAAGTTAGATAGTTTACTAATTTTACTTATTGGTATATTCCAGCACGCCCGGTGTCATGGCAGCAGCAACAGACGTGGCTCGCGTTTACCTTACGGCGAATCCATGGAAATCTCCGCAGCCACCCTTGCAAGAGTTAGGAGTTCGCTGCACAGCGAAAGAAGTAGCAGACGAGACTCTGGACATCATTCACATAATGGAACACAAAAACACTACAACAACAACAATAATAATAACCACGTTAATGGTCAAGTCTAGCGTTATTGTTATAACGAACTATTTTAACTGTTATAACGATCGTTATCACGTTACGTTATAACTATAATATTGTTATATATATTATGCTATATATTGCTATAACTCGTATGTTTCTGTAAAAATAGTTAAATATTATTGTTATACATGGACTAGGTAGCTCTTTGTTGTTTTCTTAACTATAAAGTGATGTTAATTTGAATATTTTATGTTATGATTGTAAATGGTTCTTAGTCTATTAAGACTAGTACGAAATATGTAAATGAGAGCTTTAATATCTAAGTTTATAAACATACCTAGAATTAAAATAAATTATTATCTTTGCAATGAAATTGTGCTAGGTATATTCTAACAAATTATTAGATAATGGAATTTGCATTGGGCTTGGAGGCCTGGCGTAAAGTGTACCTATACTGTGTCTATTTCGAGCGAAAAGTACAAAATGTTAATGTAAGAGACTCTACATTTTAATATTTAGTGTCTTTGTACATTATAACTGCCTTTGGTTTAAAGTCTGATTGATAATTAGGTGTCTAAAACGTAAAGAAAGAAATGTCACTGTCAAAATGAACAAGAAGCGAAAACTTAAAACAAAAACTTGAACAACTATACACAATTTAACAAACGTGCTATGAAAACGCGAAAACATGCGATCTCGATCACAATCACGAAAATGAATAACATCAACAACGAAACTTAAAAATGACGTCATAAAAATGTTTTAGATTCCAATTGTGTTACCTATATCACATTATAATTTTCTACCATAAACCTCGTTTTTTATTACTGTATGGAACGAAATTGAGGTAAGGTAAATATTAGAAAATGTGAATTGATCTTAATTTATTAAGGTGATTATCTTTTTATTGTTGTATTACTTTAATATCGTCAAAAATAAGAAAATACCATTTGAAATATATTTTCTTGATAGGTCAACCTTTGTTTACATTTTGGGTACCTAATTATGAATCAGACTATAGCAGTGTTTCTAGATTTGTTGCAACGTTGTTTTATGTATATTTGTTTTGTTTTATTTTAGTATATCTATCGATGTCTTACATATCAAGTAGTGAAATAACGTATCTGCTAATGATGTGTGTGCATGGATGAATATGTATATATTTATTTTTAAGATAGATGAAACTCTTGTAACTTCACATTCCTAATTTTTTAGATATTACTTTTTAAAGAACTTAGTCAAGCCATAGAGATACTCATTTTAATCTTAAGCGATGCATTCCTTATTTATATTACCTGATTTATAAGTGGCTATTTATATCTCTCATTTACAAGACTGACTTGAAATCAAAGTCATGCAAACTAATAAATAATTAATTTTGTTTATAAGTAAAATCCACATAATTTTTACAGTCTACCCTCATGCTCATTACTTATGAATGTAATTAATCTTAAGTTCTCATTTAAGAATTGTAACCAATTCTTTTGAGAATAAATGATCTTTAACCACATTTGATTATGTTATGCCATTATTGTTTTAGTATAGAATATACGTTGGCTGTGCGACGCTGTACACTCAGTTGAGTAATGCAAAGAATTGTAAATTGTGTACCAAATATTTATTGTTAAGTAAATGCAAAAATAACTTTATTTAATAAAACTATGAAATGGATAAGTTGTTTTAATTTCTCCCAGGATAATCAGTAAATAATAATTCTTGGATATTGATAAGAGTTTATTAAAATAATTAACATCAAACTATGTCCAAATAGAGACAGGTAGATTATTTTTTAACGAAATGTTGAAGGTGATTCTATACTTAAAAAGTAGACGGGATTAAAATAACTAATTTGGTCAGTTTTTGGCTTTGATTTTGTAATAAACAGTTAAAATAAATAAAATAATATTCTTTAACTATAATTAATAAGATATAACAAAATACAGTATTATATCTTTAAACTTACAATTAAATTTTATAACTCTGAACAAGAAATACACTATTGCACTAACGTTTATATAATTGATGTAGCCGGAAAAATACATTTGGTTTAAAAAGTAGCTTATCTTGTTTAAAATAATATTTCGAATATTATGTTCATAACGATATGGCTCGCAAAAATAAACGCAGAGTTGCTATGAATTTGCTTATTAATATTACAAAAATAAAATCCTCATGCTATTGTAACACAAAAGTGTGTTAACTTTGGTTATTTTCTAACTCAAACGTAACTTTAAATCGTTTATAACGATTAAAACAACGTATAACAACGTATGTTAGTTGGACAAAACTAAAATATTGTAAACACTTCGAGTGTTGTCAGATTACTATTAAAACAATACAACTGGAATGCAATGGCCTATTGACTGAAGCTACATACACGCTATATTACAATTTAACTTACGATATGGCACATTCACTTTTACAAATATATAGTTAACATACACACAATACGTACATGTACATCCATACAAAAATAGAAGCACAGTTCTTAACCACAGGTGTCATTTTAAAAGCTTTTTAAATAGAATGGTACAATTAGTTTTATTAAATTGAATATATTCCAATTTATCAAGATTTCGTAGATATACGTATAATTTAAATGCCAGTACAAAAGTCTTGTTTCCAGCTCCATTTTCTTTGCCTCTGCCAATTAAGATATGTTATTGTTACATCATTTAAAAGCTTTTAAGTACTGTAGAACGTCCCTGCAACAGCAACCTTCGAAAAGGTGTACTTCACTTTTAAAATAATGGCACGTTTAGAACACACTGATACATTTAAGCTCCCATCTAACGATTACACCAAAACAGATAAAATCTATCATTCGATATAAATAATTTAACTCCACTAAACTAACATCAAATGCCAAACAAGGACATGAGTACATTTGAACAACAATTTCGATTTACTTAATATTACCACAACAACAACGCTAAATTATCGTGCATGGTAAAATATGTCTAACGTTACAAATAATAAATTTATTAGGCAGTTAAAACAATAATAGTTTAAATAATCGGTGTTTAGTTTCTGTAATAATACTCCGCATATAAGACTAATATCCTTAACGAGTTAAATGAAAACAACATAACGCAATAAATTAATCACAACGAAATTATGCAATAATTATGCTATACGTTATTGTCCTGGCACGAAATAACGGTAACGTTGAACGTTATAACTGTTATAACACGTTATAAATAGCGTTTAGTGGTCGCCCTTCTCGATTTCGGTGAGTTCGTGCACAGTGGCGCCCTCGCGGTCGTTCTGTGTCGCGCGTGTTTTGGCGATGTCTCCCTCCGACAGCGATGTAACTATAATAGCGCCTAAAGCGTCGCAAACCACGTTAATTGTTGTACGGAAACGATCACTGAAATTAGTAAAATAAATTGCATTATAAACAAAATGTTCTGTTTAATTTATATTTACATAGTTTCTTATTAGGAAAACGTTAAGGTAGGATATTATATCATTTATTTAGACTGCAGTGAAATCACGGAGAGTTCTAAATATTTTCAATATAAAATTGTATTAGAATTAAAATTAAAATTTAATAACCTTATTTCTTGTTCCACCTTAATGAGGGACAACTTTTTTTTTGTTTACGAGGGGGAAACCTTCAAAAGGACACCTAGTGTACATTTGTGACTTTATAAGGGAAGTCTTAAGTTTTTTCGATATTATTTCTTATGATTAGAATTATGTACCTATACATATATATATGATAAAGCGTTATATAAATTAAATAACATAATAGGTTAAGACATGAGGTTATTAAGTAAAATGACAATTAACTATATCATTATGGTGATCACTGATGACCTAATCAAAACCTCAACTAGAAGGGTGGAGAAATTGAAAAAGATATCGGCATAATCAATAGATGTTTTTAAGATGTGAAATCCAGACCCATTCCGTCACAGCATCCTATCGTGATTGGCATTGTTGCTGAGAAGTAGAAAATGCGATAAAAGATGAAAGAAAAGAATAGACGTTTCCTACACTCACAACCCCACAATAGGATTCCCTGTATCGTGGATGTCATGGACACACACAGAGACAAATACACAAACACCCAGACCCAGAAACAGAAATCTAAATTCACCATTTAGAAATCGGTCCGGCCGGGGATCGAATCCGGGACCCTCTGCGCGTCAGATCGATATGGTGACCGCTCCGCCACGCGGCTCGTCAAATAGGAATGTTCTAGAACATTGTGTGGTTCAACTGAAGCAGAACTTACAGCAGCCAATCGACCGCGAGGATGATGGAGACGTCCTCAGCCGGTAAGTTGACGGTGTCCAGAACCATGACCATCGTGACCAGCCCCGCCTGGGGGATGCCCGCTGCGCCTATACTCGCCGCTGTTGCTGTTACACTGGAAACATAAATATAAGTTTAGATATGTATAGTTATCGCCAAATTGCTAATCCGCTCTGAAGTACGTAACGCAATTTTTTCTTGTAAAACGTTACGATGCGTTACAGGGGCGGGAGGGGGTCTTCCGTAATACACGTTACGTAACATTTTTTTAATAAAAAAATAGGGAATTAAAGCTCCTAAATTGGAAACCCTTTTCATTTACGTTTTACGGGAAATCCCTTGAATGAGTGGGTTCAGCCGAACTAAGTCCTGAGTATTCTGAGTTAGACTAAGTATAATACAGTATAGCAGTATGCATGCTTTGACTATTTCTTTTTGTTTTAAGCTATTGCATAGCTTTTATCGCGGGCTTTGAGCGCGGCGACCGAATCGAGAAATTCCGTAACGAAAATAAGTAACACCTTTCAACAACTCGGTTGCCTGGAGACTTGATATCCAACTATCAAGTCTCCAGGCAACCGAGTTGTTGACTGTCAATAGAAAAATATGGATATAATTGAATAAAGTATTATTTTACATTCCTCATTATTTTATTTGATATTGGCGACGAGATGTCGAATGAACTAAAAAACAATAAGGAAATACGAGCCAATTACGTGGGTTAATGAAACGAACCGAAAATTACATTTCGGGAATAGAAAAAATTGACATTGAAGAAATAAATATACGACTGAATTCTTTAAAAGAAAATTTGAACAAATTCTACGCGGTTGCAAGAAAAAATTGAATGGCTTACAGAAGAAGAAAATTTAGAAGAGGAAATAAAATACAGGTACGAATTTGAAGAAATATATACAAAGCTAAAATTTAAATTTTTGAATGTACAAAAAGAAAATAATCGGCTAATACCTGAATGTTCTTTTATATCAGCAAGAGCGGAAGTTTATTTGATAAACTGTTAACTGTCAAGGCACGCTTGAGACGTACACCTAATACAAAAGAGTTATCACCTTATCAGTTGATGTTCGGCAGAGACGTAAGAACCTATATGCATGCCTTATTTAAGAAATCCGCTCCACTATCCAGATTACATTACAATGCACCGCCAACGCAGGAGTTCGGACAAGGTGATAAGGTACAAGTCCGCAGTTACACCAACCCAAGAGTTAAATGGGAGTTCGGAGTCGTCATCCGAAGATTAGGTAGACTCCATTATGAAGTCAGAACTGAAAATGGCATACTGGTGCGCCGTCACCTTGACCAAATGCTGCCGGCGCCCCTGGTGGTGTAAGTGAAAATAGCGGTGGAGGACTATTGGATATCAAGTCTCCAGGCAACCGAGTTGTTGACTGTCAATAGAAAAATATGGATATAATTGAATAAAGTATTATTTTACATTCCTTATTATTTCATTTGATAACCTTAATTCGTCAACTTGAACACAGATGGCAGTAATACACATTTTTTTATAATCCGTGCAGAAATCTTAAAATTGCGTGAAGTATATTTTATATTCCCATTATAAAATTCAAAATTATATTACCATATTATCAAAATAATATGTTTTATCAACATACGAGTAAGCTATGTTGAATTCTGGATTGATAAAATAACGTAAAAGAGTGTTTGTTATTTTTAAACGTACAATTACAACTGACAGACTTGACAGCACAAAATCAAAACGCCATTATGATTTATGGTACAATACAAAGTGTTTTAAATATGAATAAACAAAGTGCATTTATTAATGAAAAATGCGATGTACCTGTAACATTCGGCCAAATGTCACAGGCACATCGCATTGATCCATTTATATTGCTGGTTGTTAATACTTTATGTCACTTATTAAATACTTTTCTATTTTATATTTTAGAATGTTCAGTCTTGCTTGGAGTTATGAAATGTCAGCTGATATTTGCAATGTCTTATATAATGGAGATATAATAAAATAGTGGATAAAGATGTATTAATGTAAATGTTGATGATTATGGAAGAATATATTGTATTTCTGGAATTCCTTCTGAGCGTTTTCATAGCATAAAAAATGCTATGCAATAGCTTTACCGCGGCAGTCTCCGAGTGCCACACGTATTTTTTTTTTATTATATAAGGGTAGCAGACGAGCATGCAGTCCACCTGATGGTAAGTGGCTACTGCCGCCCATGGACATCTGTAATCAACCCCAGATAGGATTTGATATTCCTACCTGAGATCGGCCACAGATGCGCCGCTACCCCTGGGGACTAAGCTGGAACGCCTCGGAAAAGTCTGTCTCCCTTACCACACCCTTCAAACCAGAACACAGCAGCGCCTAACACTGCTGTTATTAGGTAGAAATAGGTGTGGCGGTGGTGCCGCCGGAGTCGAACCACAAAGGGTTCTACCACCTTCAGTCACTTCAGTCACTATACTTAAACTAACTTAGAATACTCAGGAGACCTAGTTCGGCTGAACACGCTCTTTGTATATATAGTCTGGTTGTCATTTTTAATTTGTTCTCGCAAGTTGGCAAATCTTTTCGTTCATATTTCACGGGGAATCCCTAGATTGTATTGTACGTCATTTAATGTTGTTTCCGTTGTCAGTGTTCGTTAGTGTTTATAGACAAGTAGAGATGGGTTGTTCTAGGTAAATTTGGGACTAGGTATGCCTGTTCCTAGTATTTAAAAATACGTAATCCAGAAGCCTTTTCCACCTAGTCCCATAAAGTATCATTAGTTAGTACAATTTGGTGTGGACTACGTACTTATTCTTGGACTAAGAAGCTAGTTCGTTCATGCCTTGCATCAATACGTAAGGGCGGTAAGGTTTGCACGCGCACTCACTAGTAATAATGAATTGTAATCTTTCCTTCATACTTTATACAGGCTTAGGACTGTCAACGTTAGATTTATCGAAATAGTAGTTTGATTTATCATTAAAGGTTTTGTGAGCCGGCGCGGCGTCCACCTAAATGACATTCGTATAGATTCGGAATAGATGCACGACTGAACAATTCCGAATTTTCACACATTTGACATTTCATACTTAATTCGCATCGAGTATCTGTTTGATCCGACAGCGACTAGGTGTAGTTAAAAGGACAAGTATATTTTTGCCTGCCCATGAGTTGATGTTTTATTAGTTTTTACTCTTATTCGGATTAAAAATCTCTTGTTTTATTTCTTAGTATTATAAAGTAAATATGTAAGTAAAAGTATCCCAAGGATAAAAACTATAACATAACTTTTTAGCGAGTTTAGGGTAAAAATTTACACTTGAGTATTACGTAACGTTAGGGGGGGGGGGTATAGAAAAACGTTACGGTGCGTTACAAGGGGGTGAGGGGGGGTCAAAAATCTTCAAAAATTGCGTTACGTAATACTTGAACGGCCCCCAAGTAAAACAGGAAGTACCTATGTGTGATTCATGACTATTCACCATTAGTAAATGTGTATTTATTGCACATCGAAAATATAGAACACCCTTGCTTTTAGAAAAAAATCGTAGAGCATTAACAAAGAGCATATTTTTTCTAATTGATTATCAACACCATTTCTTAGACCAAATATTACTCAGAGAGCCTTGAACAATTACCACCAGATAATCTCTTTGTTTGCTCATTTACTAACAAATATATAAACATTACATAGAAGTAAATAAAAATGGCAAAATGACAAAAGCAGTGATAGCCTAGTGGTTAAGAAACGCGGCTTCTCGATCGAGGGGTCCGAGGTTCAAATCCTTTGAACCTCGGACCCCAAATTTTTCAAAATTTTTCAAAATTATGTGCGTATTAGAAATTAATTATCACTTGCTTAAACGGTGAAGGAAAACATCGTGAGGAAACCTGCATACCTGAGAGATTTATAAAAAATCTCAAAGGTATGTGAAGTCTACCAATACGCACTTGGCCAGCGCGGTGGACTATGGCCTAATCCTTCTCATTATGAGAGGAGACCCGTGCCCAGCAGTGGGACGTTAATGGGTTGATGATGATGAAATAAAAATGGCTATATCGACAAGGTCTCACCTAACAGCGATGATCTTCCCAAACGACATCTCGACCTTCCTGAGCTGCGCGATGAAGATGGCAGCAACGGCTTCGTACAGCGCCGTGCCGTCCATGTTGATGGTGGCGCCGATGGGGATCACGAAGCGCGTGATGCGAGGGTCCAGGCCCATGTCGTCGCAGCAGCCTATCGTGATTGGCATTGTTGCTGAGCTGGAAGAAATTGGGATGAAAGATGGGAGAATTTAGTAGGGAGAAATATGTATGAAATATAGCAGAATGTAATAGATAGCATTTTTCGTGTTCAACTGAGTCACCATTGGCATATTGAGATAAATTCAGTGTCATAAGAACAGACTTACATATTATTCATTTACACGAAAATTTCTTAAATATAACAAAAAATACTTTGTCTACTATACACACATTACGCTATATATACTACAATGTATTTCATCCTTATATTCCTCATTATATGACTACTACTTTACTTAATGTGTTCTGATATTAAGAGTAAAGGTGATAATTAGACCAGGTGTTAGTAAAATATCTGACTTACTACCGTGAACAAATAGAACTTTAGCTTTAACTGGACGCTATTTTAATTGTCTGGCAACAACTTGCCATCAGGTGTGGACTACTATTAATAGGTGATACAATAATATGTGAAATATTTACCTAGAAGCAGTCCCAAACGCAGTCGCCATAACTTGTCCCATCTTGGCAATGTAGCGGAACGGCAGCTTCTTCGTAGCCAGGATGAACAAGATACTCAGAGTACCGAAGCCGTGCAGGAAAAGGCCAAGTAACACAGTCATAAAGTACATCCCCAACCGACCAACTAAATCCCCGAAGTCACCTATCTCCATAATCTTTGCTGTGACTAGAAAGAAGACGCCCAAAGGTGATATCCTGGAAATTTTGAAATAGCATTTAGATTATCATGATTTAAGGCATAGACAGTATTTAGTGTTGTATGTAACTTATTACGTTACTATATTAAAATATTGTTAAAAGAGTTAGCAGAGTGACGTTTTCAACGGTGGTGATATCAGAAAATATGCGGAATAGTGAAAAAAGATGAAAGGATTTACAGGGCCAATTTAACCGAAAACTATCATTCGATTTTCAAAAATTCTGAATTCTAAGCTGAGAATCGAATGAGATTATTAAAAAAAGTGATTGAGTTTAGCACCAGGAAAAGTCGCTGAAAAGGATAAAATTTTGGAAAATACCAGTAAAATAGGTAAATGGGAAATAATATAAGAATTCACATGGCTTTTTGGGTCAATCAAAAATTTTCACTTAATTTTCATAATCCGTTTAGAACTCATATAAGGATCTGTTACTATGTTGTCAATCTAATAAAAATATAACTTAATATGATATAACGCGATAACGACAACGATAACGTTACGAAATAACGGTAACATTTAACATTTACCAAATAACCCATCCAGTGATGATCATCATGGCTTCGGACAGAGCGTGGAAGAAGTTCTGCAGCGGACGGCTCTTGTCCCCCATCTTCCCCAGGGTGATCCCCAGGACGATGCTGAAACACACCAACCCCAGCACATTGCTGCCGCTCTGGTACTCTCCCTCGATCTTGTATGTTTCCAGTGATCCTATAAACATATATTCGCATTTTTAATCCTATTCTGAATCTGTGTATATAACTAACTGAGCCGGAAAACTTTGTACCGCCTCAAAATCTATTTATCAAATATATTTCATATAAAATATAGCCTAAGTTACTCGTGGATAATGTAGCTTTCGAAGAATTTTTAAAATCGGTCCAGTAGTCTTTGAGCCTATTCATTAAAATCAAACAAACAAACAAAGTTTTCCTCTTTATAATATTAGTATAGAAAACAGTAAAGCAGCTATATCATAGTGGTCAGATTGTCAATGACATTACCAAATAACCGATTGGGTGCCATAACGTTGGATGGATGGATTACAAATAACGGGTGAAAATAATTATGAAATTATTATAATAAACAAAAAATATTATAATATTACAAAATATTGTGAATTTTCTCATGTTGAGAGAAGACCGATATGCAGGCGGACAATTATTGGTTGAAACTCATAATATTACACAAAATAGCCATATTATAAATACAAGTATTGTATGTATAATTATTGTATATCTATATAGCTATCTATATATCTATATATTTTACTAGCTGACCCGAAAAAATGTTAAGGGTGAACAACCCTTATCACTTAGGGGGATGAAAAATAGATGTTGGCCGATTCTCATAGATACCGGATAAGCACAAAAAATTTCATCAAAATCGGTCAAGCCGTTTCGGAGAAGTATGGCAACGAAAACTGTGACACGAGAATTTTATATATTAGATATGTATACTCTTTCTACACAAATGAATACCGCCTTGCACGTTTTCTGCTTAGCCTAAAGGTAGGCTGGCAGAGAATGCTTCTAGCATTAAGTCCGCCTTTTATACCAGTGTTAATTAAGGTATAATAAAGTTAATAAATAAATAAAATAAGTATTTGATGATTGTGGAAACTTTCTGGTGTGACTGACTTGGACGGTACTTCTGGCTTAGGAGTTCTGAGGGAGCCCATTTGTATAGACCCATTTGTTTTTTATTTATTGCCATTGTGAAATACAAAAGGTTTTTCCCCATAACGAAACACCTTGTGAAGTGGTGGTAGTTATATTGACATTCAAAAAGTGCTCTGTAAAGAACCTATTTTGAATTTTAAAAAAAAATGATTTGATTTCACTTTTGCATGCTACTGGGAATATAATACTGACAAATGTCTTCAAGAAACCAGTGAGCTTTGTCACACAGTCATTTCACATAGTGAATGAATTATATTTGAATTCATTAATAGACGGTTCAATAGTTCAATCATACCGTTAATAGCTAGCTTATCGCTTGGGTCGTAGCTCAGTCTGGTGCGGTACGATGCGATGGTAGCCTGCGCGATGTTCTCCGGGAAGACGTTTCTGAAACAAGATAAATTTCTTGTAACAACAAGTTATGCATGTATAGGTCTAAAAGATAATATTGATCTAAGCTGGTTTTACCTGTATTATGAATTTTAAGTAATTTCTACAATTAATTACTTAAATCTTATTTTAAGGGCAATTTGAAGGTGGCAGAACCCTTTGTGGTTCGACTCCGGCGGCAACACCGCCACACCTATTTCTACCTAATAACAGCAGTGTTAGGCGCTGCTGTGTTCCGTTTTGAAGGGTGTGGTAAAGGAGACAGACTTTTCCGAGGTGTTCCAGCTTAGTCCTCAGGGGTAGGAACATCCTATCTGGGGTTGATTACAGATGTCCATGGGCGGCAGTAGCCACTTACCATCAGGTGGACTGCATGCTCGTCTGCTATTAATATAAAAAAGGCCCACAGGCAGTTCCCTTTAGCTTGGGATCCTGTCCATGACTCTTTTTTAGGGGACGGCAAAATTCCACACAAGATCGGAAGACCTCACTCCCAAGGCATTAATGTAAAGAAAATGTAGAGACCCTATTTTTGCATCACAGTATTTTTCTCAGACAGCACGAACACATGGCCAGCAATTTCATTATCACTCTAATATTTAACGCCACCTTCAAAGACTGCCTATTGTCTACGTGTTTTGCACCATCAAATTTGATGATTCTACATTGTATTATGGAAAGAAATAAGAAAATAATTTATAACGCGCGTTATTACTTACAAACATACAGTAATATATCATTGTTTATAAGTAACAGCCCTACTAGTGCGAAGGACAAATCTTTTAAAGTCAACAGTCTACGATCCACGATGGCACCTGAATGACAGTCCACTTCCGTCTCGTGGCTACGGACGTCACGACGTGCCAATTTATACACTATTATTTAATATAACACAATGCATGCACAAAGTAACTAGTGGTTGTAAGTGTTTGCAACAACAGATGAGTCGCCAATGCATCGCCGGCTTTGCTCCGGGAATACCTCAGGGGGGAGTTCATTCCACATCTTACACGTTCGTGGCAAGAACGTCCGTGCAAACCGAACCGCGGAGGATCGCCACGAGTCCAGTTACATACATCAACCTGGCACACCTCTCACATTTTTCTCAAGAATTCTCAGACGTATAGGTTCCCTTCATGGCATCTTCCTATATTAATATCGTCGTCAACCCATCACTTTCCTGCTGTTGAGCACGGGTCTCTTCTCAGAATGAGAAGGGCTAGGCCATTGTCCACCGCACTGGCCAAGTGCGTATTGGTAGACTTCACATTCCTTTGAGATTTTTTTTTATCACAGGCATTCAAGTTTCCTAACGATGTTTTCTTCACCGATAATTAATTTCTAATAAGTCTGAAAAATCAGAGGTTTGTATAATATACAATGTGTGTGTCTAGGATATGCATCTCGCTGTCCCTGTAGTACCGGGACCAGAATAGGGCTACGGTATCCCCTGCCTGTCGCAAGAGGCGACTAAAAGGGGCTTCTGGAGTTGCCGGCGGCAAGAGAGGGAGCTCACAACGTCCAGCAAGCGACCCCGGGAAGGACAGCGGTTTGTGTGGTCGCATATTGCTGTAATCACCAGGGGATGTAAGAGGAGCGTAAATTGCTCCCCACAGGGTAGAGCCCGATAGAAGGTCATTCCGTTAGGAGGACTCCGGTTGTGTTCCGTTTGAGATCCGAGAGTTCTCCACTAAACGCTGAGGACGGCCACCGGGGGGGTTTTAGTGCAGTAAAAATCCGACATAACCCGGCGTCACTCCCATGGCGTCGGGTACCTTTTGATGGTTTCCCCCTCGTCAACAAAAAAAAATTATATGCATCTCGCAGTCCAATGTAGAGGCATATTTTCAAACTACTAGGCTATCAATAATACTTTATCGCACACAAGGTAAAATAATGTACACAAGATAAAATGCAAACACTAACGTTGACAGCCTTAAATGTATTTATATTTAAAATTTCTTTACGTAGATTTTAAAATACATATTTAACCACCATCGCAATGCTATTCCAATATTATACTTAGATACTATAATAATAAATACGTATTTTTAAAGTGTGCCTTAGAAATCTTGTAGCTACAAAATTCGTACATAATATATGTACCTATTACTTTCACCGTTTTATATATTATTTATTATTATAATCTCTTTATTGAATTTATAGTTAAAAGTAAAAATAAGTAAATGGCTAATGGCTAATACGAGTATAAATACCGATGGCTTATTTTATTTACTATTTTCCTTTGTTTTGGTTTTTTTTTTTTTGACGTCTTCGTGTATAGAGTTGATTACACATTACAGACGTACATGTAATTAATTATTACGTTACATTACAGTAATCGTTTATAGTTTTACCATGGTTTTATCTTTCGTTTCTTTCTTATTCATCGAAGAGACTATCTATTGTACTTATATTTCTTACAACCCTATGAAATGTAGAGTCAAGGGCGTCCCTTAATACGTTTATAATCTTTTAAATTAATGACACGAGTTACAGAGCTTCCGTTAGGTCATTATGTGACTGTTGCAATTGAAATCAATTAACATAATGGAAATGCCACGGTTTTGTGAACTATCTCGTCATATACGCTAATTAGCATCAACAGTGCGAAATAATCAAAGTTACTTCTACTTTTACTACTAGTTTTAAAATTTTCTTTCTCAATTTTAACAACAGGTTGATGGTCGAAGGCCTATTTCTATTCTTCCTTTTTTATAATACAAAGGAAATACAATCCACCGGATGATAATTTGCTACTCTCGCCCATGGATAAAGTCTATCCCATATAGTATTAGAGTCCTACTTAAGTACAGCCTCAGATGCGTTGATCATTGCTAAGTTAGAAGGCCTCTTATAAATGCATCTCCGTCACCACACCATTCACATCAGATCTCAGCTGCGCTTAAAACTACTGTCATCAATAAGAAATATGTTTGGCTCTAGTTTCCTTAAAGTTGAACCACGAAGGTCTCTTCAATACATTCTTCATACATTTCCGTATAAAACCTAGTGTGATCGGCTTATGGATCATATGACGTATTGCCACCTGGCAAGCTACGCGGCAATCAGCGGCATTTTGTTTGATTGATACAACACTTAGGGCTGTTGGCTCATACTTCATCATCTTCATATTAAACTTGTTTGGCGCAAGTGGGCTTCTTGGTAAGTAGTCACGGCCACCTAAATATTTGTGACTAAGGCCCGATTTAATAATCAACCTATCCAGTGTTTTACCTGTCAAAGATCGTTGTATAATGTTTGTATCAAGAAGTTTTGTAGGCAAAACATTAAGGCATTAGTTAAATTATTAATGTACCGATCGAATTCTTTGCAGACGACTTTTAATGCTAAGTATATAGTTTCAATATTTTAGAATCAGACAAAATTCATTGTCAATATCGTCTAAAATCTAGTCTTAAATTAAACTGACACAGATACTGAACAAAAAATAGACTAGAGCAGAAACGAAATATTTAAAACACATCATGACCTACTAAAATACTCCTAATACACTAAGGGAGAGCCCTTAAATCACATTTCCACGACACACCAGTGTTAGTGTGTCAGTGACATTTGTCATAGGATTGGGCAACCCTAATAGCCAGTATCTAGGGCGGTATAAATAGCGTGATGAAGACTGACGGGGAACCGACGCATGCGTCGCTTCTACGTAACGCTGAGGACGCTATTGTTTTTTGTTGTAATCAGCGCCATCTATAAACTTTATGATAATGCAGCCCAGTGTATATTTGTATAGACATATTTAACTTATTAACCGACTTCAAGAAAGGTTTCGTTTTCGGCCTTTATGTATTATACCTATTTATGTTTATATGGCTACGATTTTTATTTTTTTTATTTTCATTACTTTAATAATAGTGATGTGAAAGTCCCAACGTTTATTTTATTTTACATTTTATAATTTATAGTTTCCACACTATACTTAGTCGTAAATATGAAACATCATTTTAGCGGATAATATTTATGTTTTCGTTATGTATGCCAAAAATATTTTAAATATTAGCTTGTTCATCGCACTGTTGAAATAACAGTAATAACAAGTAACAATAACAAGTATATAAAATTATAAGTCGAAGTAAATATCAATAGAAGGTTAAGTACCAAAAGTACTTTAAAAATAAACAAACTTGACCCTACCACAGGGCCATTTTAAAGAGCATGACAAACCACTTAACACCATAGAACTCCTCTTAGGTAAGCAGTGATTATCAATGTACCTTTAATATTTCGGATTACGTAACCGTGGTTTCATGAAGTACTGGTACTTTAGCGGACTGAAGGGGCAGAAGGGCTTCTTTTCCATAACGAAACACCTTGTGAAGTGGTGGTAGTTGTATTGTCATTCAAAAAGTGCTCTGTAAAGAACCTATTTTGAATGAAAACATTTTGATTTGAAGGGGCAGACGGCCCCGGACTTCTGATCCTGGGAGCCCTCATCGTACCGTTACCGGAATCATACGTATTTTTTGGCGAATAATTACACATTTGTAAATTTGTAAAATCAAATCAACTTTTTACCCTGGGGGCCTTCACATGGTGTAAATAGTAATTGCACCCTCATGTAAAGTTTACGCAATATCGCTTAGTAAGAATTGCCTTTAAAGGATCGACATAGTTTAATCATTTTTAATTCCAGTTCCCAAAGGTAACACCAATTTTAAAAAAATCTGTGTGAATATCACTAGATGGACAGAATACCGTAAATAGGTCAAGTGGGATCCTTTATATATCGATTAAATAATTGACAGCTCGAATAAAAATGAGAATCCTGTTTTTTCCTTATAACTCGAATCCTGCCATGCCTATTTTTGCCTCAGGGGAAATTCAAGTATTTGGCAAACACAAAAGAGTAAGGATGGTTTTTGATTCACTTATCTTTAATGACACAGGATCCAGGGGGTCTGAATGATGATTACGTCAGCAATTTTGCTTCATTTAGTGTTGGCGTAAGCATAGGCAAAATGGGGAAGAATTTTGCTTATTTTCTCTGAGGGGTGCGAGGGTGTAAAATTACTAAAATTTTGCTTAATACTTGAATGATACGTCGAATGATACGTCGTATGATAAGATAGAGTATATGCAGTGTGCTTCAACTTAGACGAGCATGCAGTCCATCTGATGGTAAGTGGTTACTGCCGCCCATGGACATCTGTAATCAACCATAGGCCATAGATGCGTCGCTGCCCCTGAGGTCTAAGCTGTAACGCCTGGGAAAAATATGTCTTCCTCGCCACACTCTTCAAACCAGAATACAGCAGCGCTTAACATTTATGTTATTAGGTAGAAATAGACTGTGATGCCGCTGGAATCGAACCACAAAGGGTTCTACCATCTCAAATTATTTGAAGTTTGTCATATATAAGGTCAGATAGAAATGAATACGGGCTTGTACAATTTTTTATCAAATCTTGTATAGGCCGCGCCAAACTTCTAGTCCGCTGTGAAGTTGTTGCGAGCAGGTGTAGTCATACAATTTACTATGGCGACGCGATTCATTTCTATATTCAGAGCGGACTAACAGTATCTCTACAGTACAGTATCTCTGTAGTATATCTATAAAAAGATAAAGTAGGATACAAATAATGATTACTCTGAACTAACACAAAGGATCATGTGTTTTATCAATTGCTTAAATCAAGCGGCTATTTAGTTACAACGATGCATTGTTGCACATATCTCGGCAATGCATCTAGATAGAAATATAATCCGGCTTAGCCTCCAGAGGTTTCCAATCTTCTTCATGACGCTACCCCCTAGTACGTAAAAATATTTCGCGATCTCTACCATTCAATGTTTCCAATTTGTATTTCGGTATGTCATTAACATAGATTAGTAAAGATTACTTATACCTAACAAGAAAATGTAACCAGTTTTGAGAATTGAAATACATAGTTGCGTAAAAAAGTTTTGCCACCGCTCCCTGCTAAAATATTTGAAATACTTATCTATTTATTATGTAAATTACGCAGTACTTCATTAATTCGTAAATTTTCTCTAAAAATGTTTTTTATTTGTGAATAACTCAAAAAAATAACTGACAAGTCAACCTTTTTGTGGCTTCATTCAATTTGTAGACGGCGAAGTATGTTTACTTATCAAAGATCACAACTATCAAATTCATACAAAAAATATTTTGTAATCGCAAGCTATCGGTTAAATACATAACATCAGTACCTACAATTGCCTTTAAATAGAATTTTTGGTAAAAATATCTCGTTTTGAACTTATATTTCTAAACTCAGCCTTTGTATCCTAATCGACTTTCATAACGGTTTTGCAACTCCCGGGGGTCGTGACCAACGCTTTGAGAGCCGCTGTTCTGACAATTTATTCGTATTAGGATGTAATGTAATGCTAATTTGCTAGCTGCCTACATAATAATATGACATACTGTTGTTATAACGCGATCTCATTCACTTGGCGGTAATAGGCGCCAACCTGCGCTAATTCTGCCATCCGTCCAAAATGTGGCAAAATAGTTTCGTTAATTGACAAAATGTATCATTGTTTAATTAAAATCATTTGGCGTAGTTGGCAACACAACAGTAATCATTTGTAACCGGCCGGAAATACAAAGGTATCTTTATAGTGCAAATTGCCTATTTTTTAAAATTAAAATAAGTTATCTTTACTTAATATAATAAACAGAAAAACCAGCATCGAAAATACAATATAGTAACTAAACACTTTCTACACTCACGGCCACACCCTATGATTCCCTGTGTCTTGGGTGCCACACATAGACATACATGGACACACATAGACACATGGACACACAAAGACAAATACACAAACACTCAGACTCAGAAACAAAAATCTAAATCCATCATTTAGATGTCTGTCTGGCCGGAATCGAACCCGGATCCCTCTGCGCGTCAGACCGGTATGGTGACCACTCCGCCACGCGGGTCGTCAAACTTAACTTTTTGAAAAGTTTAGTTTTCTTTCTTATTTGTCCACCGATTATTTTCTTGCTCTTGATGAACTGTTTGCCTATTATTATAGAGCAGGTGTTCACAACCTTTCACAGAAAAGGAAGAATCGTGATTTTTTCGAATCGAATCGCACTAGTTCTAGAACTTTTCGGCATCTACCTATCACTTCTCTATAATGTTTTCAAACCTAAATATTACTAGCTGACCCGACAAACGTTGTGTTGCCATATAAATAAAAAAAATGTTAAGGGTGAACAACCCTTATCACTTAGGGGTATGAAAAATAGATAGTAGCCTATTCTCAGAGCTACTGAATATGCATATAAAATTTGGTGAAAATCGGTAAAGCCGTTTCGGAGGAGTACGGTAACTAACATTATGACACGAGAATTTTATATACTAGTATAAGATCTAACAATTTTCCCATACCCATTGCCCAGTCTTTAGTGGACATGCAAACTTGATAGTGACTGAGTTTTCATAACAAAAAATCAAGTTTTGAACTCGATTTGAATAATGACGTAATAAACGTTCCTTCTCGATTACCCAAAATAAAGTATTTGATGATGAAACTGAACCGTAACTATTTTTACGGCGACGTGTTTGTAACTGTGTCAAAGTTAATTAGTCGCCCGAAGTTTTCTGAGAGAAATATTTCGAAATTATCGTCTGGCGTAAAAAAACATATATATCTGTTTGTGATCATGTATTGGTAGTGGAAAACCTTCAGTACAATTGAGGGTTTCGTGCCCAAACTTTAAAGTACCTTCTGGTACGGAACCCTATTACATAAACCTCCGCTGATTGTTCGTCTGACATGGTTCGATCTCTTGTATCTATCTCGTGTGTGGTAGTATTTATTATTTTTTTTTATTTATTTATTTGGGTAACAAACAATTCATGCTATATAACATAGTTAAATGGTTCATAGACACAAACAGAGGAATAAACAGTTTCCACTATTAAATTTCACAATAAGTTAAAAAGCAAAATGAACATGAAGTACCACAATGAAGAGGGAGAGAAACACATACATTAAAAATTTATAAAATAAAAAAATATATATATCTATAAAATGATGTAAAAATCTATTTAAGTTCTCGTATTATTTAATCCTTAGTAATATTACAAATCCGAAAGTAACTCTGTCTGTCTGGTTGTCTCTTCTTCACGCCTAAACCACTTAACCGATTTTAATGAAATTTTGTACAAAGATAGTCTGAGACCCGAGAAAGGACATAGGATAATTTTTATCCCGGAAATGCCACGGGAACTAGGGATGGCGATCTAAGATCGATTAATTGGAGAATAGATCTTTTAGACAAAAAAAAACGATTATGTTAATCGATATTAGTAAGAATTGAATCGTAAACTATGCATTTGATCAAGTGATGATATTTAGCAATGTTGTTGTCCATGAGCCCACGAAGGTTTCAGAGTTGGTAAGACCTATTTTTGCCAGATGGCGCCACTGTCATTCTAATGAAGGTACGAATTTTCAGTTTTATGTATGTAAGTATGTCATATTATTTTCTTTTAACCGCGGGCAAATACGAGTTATTTAATAAAAGAGGAAATAAAAAATACCTACTGCTTAAAAATACGCGTATGTCACTGCCACAATTTGGACGAATCTAATGACACCGTAATAGCGTTCCAAACCATGTATGAAATATGTATTATACATATGGTCGAAAATCCCCTTCGCATTCAGATAAAAATCTTGGAATTTTTTTGCTTAAATAATTAAGTTTAATTATAAGAAGAAGTTATAAGCTAGTTAGTGACCTAAAATAAACAAATTCTCAAGGGTGTGTTAATTCTACAAATTCGCACCTGGCCAGCGCGGTGGACTCCTCCTAATTCTGCCAAGTGCGTATTGGTATGGTAGACTTCACATAACTTTTCGATTTTTTTTTTTATAAATCTCTCAGGTATGCAGGTGTCCTCACGATGTTTTCCTTCACCGTTTAGCAAGTGATAATTTATTTCGAATACGCACATAACTTTGAAAAATCAGAGGTGCGTGCCTGGCATTTGAACCTCGGACCCCTCGATCGAGAGGACGAGTTTCTTAACCACTAGGCTATCACTGCCTTATCTAAAAGTATCTATCTTAAAGTTATCTTTAGTAAACCTGTGCGATCTTCTACCTTCGACTTATATAACTCTCATAATCTGCTTACCACCCGTCAGCTATATATATTTCGTTCTGTGGAAAAAGTTCATCAGCAATAACCTTACATAAGTAGTCAGACTCACAAGCGTAGAAGACCTAGTTTGTCATATACCAACCTGTACAACAAAATTCAAGAAAAAGCAGTATAAATGCCAGTCTGCCACTATACAACACAACTGACAGCTTAAACATTTACCCGTTAACTATGTCAAAGCTGAAAGAAGCCACTATAAAATATTTGTTGCAACTAAACTATAATGAAACAGAACAACTGTTATAAGATATTATTTGCTTTCATTATATCAGTGCTAGTGAAATTTGGATCACACACACTCTTTCGCTCACAAACACTAAGACACACCATCATACACACACACACACACACGCGCGCACACACACACACACACACACACACACACACACACATTCACACACACATACACACACGCTAATATGAGTTGGACACGCTTGTAATTTAAATAGTCATAATTCTTGAAACATGTGTATATTTGATTAATTTTTTGTCCTGGTGATGCACCCAGTAATACGGGCTACCATCACGATCGACCACCTGAGGGGCGGCCGCATCCGCGGGAGCTCCCGCTGTTGTAATGTTGTCTTATTATATTATGATATTATTAATAATATTATATTATTATGAAACAATATTTAAAAATCCGGGGGGTATTCACCCCCTTGAGAATTTGCCCGGGCAAAGAGGGTACCCTCGAGACCCGAATAATCCCTACCCACCCCCAAATTGCAAACGCAGACGCGGCATATGAGCGACCGGTGGGTACGAAGTCCCGTCTCGATGACGGGCTACCAACCCAGAACCGGGGTCCTTGCGCCTTGTTTTGTATATAATTGTACTTTAATCAATAAAACATTTTTTTATTATTTATTATTAGTTTGTGCCCGCGGCTACGCCCGCGTTTAAAAGAAAATAATATGACATACTAACAACATACATAAAACTGAAAATATTCGTAACTTCATTGCAATGGCAGTGGCGCCATGGGGCGAAAATTGATCGTACCAACTCTGAAACCATCGTGGGCTCACAACAACTTTGCCAAACTTAACTTTGCTAAAGATCATCACTTGATCAAATGCATAGTTGACGATTCAATTCTTACTAATATCGATTAAAATAATCGATATTTTTTGTTCCAAAAGATCGATTCTCCGATTAATCGATCTTACATCGCCATCCCTACTTCCCGTAGGATTTCCGGGATAAAAACTATCCTATGTCCTTTCTCGGGTCTCAGACTATCTTTGTACAAAATTTCATTAAAATCGGTTCAGTGGTTTAGGCGTGAAGAAGAGACAACCAGACAGACAGACAGACAGAGTTACTTTCGGATTTATAATATTAGTAAGGATTAAGCTTACCTTAATAAATCCAAAAGGGTGTCAGACGTCAAAGTGTCTTTCATGACCAGTTTGGTGGCTTTCGGCTGGCTGTAGGCTTCGGAGTTTCTGCCCGGCTGGATGGTGGTGACCAGCGCGATGCCCAGCATCACCGCGCAGATGGTGGTGGTCATGTAGTAGATGATCGCTCGGAAACCGACCCTGCGGAGGAGATTGGGTGAAAAACAAAACATAAAAGAATATGAATGTACCTAATATTAAAAATATTTAGTAACAAGCATTTTCTTGCATTTTCCTTAGAAAACCTGTCATTCGATGCCCATTTAATGGGGATGTGTAAAAATAATTGGTCAATTTTAGGGCGTTCGCCATATTAGAATTACAATGACGTCACTAAGCATGAGTCCAACATAAAAGTGTACTTATGCAAAAATTCAGCTTAATGTGTTGCTAATGGTTGGTAAAAAAATTAGATCCTCACAAACGTACAAACTAACAAGTGATTAAAAAAAATGTCTCAATTCTCATAGTAGGTCTATCGCGGTTCGTAATCATAGTAACTATCTTTTAAGATTTTCACAATCTACAAATGGCTGAGAGTTGGACGGAATTAGTATTGCAACGACGCACTGGTATGTGCTTAAAATAGACGCTCCAACTATATAAATATAATATTTGATCTGATATAACCGCTGAATAAATTATACATAAAATTATAATAAGGGTTCTGATTCTTTGATTTGTAAAAACATTAGGAACATAAGCTTTCATACTTGCATTTAAATAAAATTTAACCAGTATTTTTTAACATTTGTTCTACTCTATTAACCTAATTTTGTGACAGTCACTTAACAGATTATAATCCCACTGCAAATTGGTATAACATAATCAAACTGTAAATATTTAAATACTAGTCATCCGCTTAACATGTCACATTCACGCACTTCTATTGTATCATACACTTGGTATGGAATTTGAATTTAGAATACTAGTCGTAAGTAGAGATGGGCAGAGGGTTTAAACCCAATGGGTGGATACGGGTTTAAACCGGGTATTTTGGGTGAAATAGGGTTTAAACCCAAATAAACACCCAAACAGCGGGTGTAAACTATTGTCATTCATATTTTTATTTTCTTCGTGTAATATCATTTTTAAAATAATATTGTAAACAATTCACTAAATATGCACTCTAAAAGCACATATTTCATTTAACTACGCTGTTATAGTCCATTCGGATGTGTTACATTTGGGTTGCAATTTTCGAAGACCCAATTATATTTTATAGATGTCAATGATTAGTGTAGTATTAGGGCTTAGTGTACAGTTAAATCCTAATTTGTGGAGTCCCAACTGTTGTCCCTCGGCCGCCATCTTGAAAAAAGGGGCACAAAGCGTTTTTACGCTCTACCAGGCAAACTATTTGTCGCACAGAAATTTAGTAAGAACAATTATGGTTTCAAATTGATTTATCTATAATTTTAGTTCTATAACTTTTTGGCGTTAAACCAAAAATAACAAAGATAATAACAATAATAGATTAAACTTTGGGAAGACTTTTTTTTTACTTTTTTCTACTTAATTTACAGAAAATGACATTGAAACATTTTGATAGAGGTTTTTTTATAGTCCGGTCAATTTAGACATAAAAATAGTAATCAAATAACATAAAGCTAAATTTCCGTAGAGACCTTGGGTTTACCATCACAAGTAAAGTTCCAAAAGTCCTCATCGATGTGTGTGTCGGCATTTATGCGGGGTCAAACGTCACAATTTTCGGGTTTCTGGATTTTTCTCGAAAACGGTAAATTTTATCGAAAAGTACCTTGGACCAAAGTTGTAGCACTTAAAATTATCTATAAAATAATGTTTATATATTTTTTTCTTAAAGCTATAATTTTTAAGATATTAAGATACGTAAGAATTACATTTTACATTATATGCCCATATTCCCACACCACCTGTGCAATAGTATACGAGAGGTATACTTATTTGTTTCGTCAAACAAATAGTAATTAAAAAGGTAATAAAAATAGATGAACCCCTAAAAATGTAATATTTAAAAATGTAAAAACATTAGAAATACAGTAAAAACCCATAGTATATCTATTAAATAAACATTTGAACTATTTTAAAAGCTTTGTGTAGATTTTATTAACTCATTTTATAAACACCCAAATAAATACCCAGTGGGAGGAAATAAACGGGTATTTATTGGGTTTAAACCCTGCACAGGGTTTAAACCGGGTTCTTTGCCCATCTCTAGTCGTAAGTGAATGACATTATCATCTACGTTTATGTTAGTTTGATTATTTATTCCCGCGCTTTTTGCGTTGTTTTTTAATCGTACATCCGTATTATATAACTGATTTTATTTTGTTTATGGTAATATTTTGTTTTTATAAGTAATTTTATTTATTTTTAAACATAATTTAAACACAATTTTATTAAACATAATAGAATGCACAATGACAAGCAATACAATTTTGATAATATTTTCAAGGTACAGGTATTTTAACAGATAAAAAACTCACTATTTTATGTTCTTTTTTTAATTTAAATTATGAAGATTAGAAAATGCGCACTTACTTCGGTTTGATTTTGGAATCGTAATTATAAAAATTCAAATATTTCTACAAACATTTTATTGTTCTTATGTATATATATTAAAACTGTATACATACCTGCCCGAGAGACTGAGATCAAGGGAACCAATGGCAGACACGATGGAAGACACGAGAAGTGGCACTATGAGACACTTGAGCATCCGTAGGAACAGCTCCCCAGGGAACTGGAAGTACATGACCTCCCGCCGAGACCACTCATGGCCAAACGCCCTGAGGCCACTGCCCAGTAGCGTTCCAGAGATCACGCCGATGATGGTGAGGAGGGTCAGCAGGTTCTCCCGGAGGAAAACGGTACAGGCGGCCCCTCTTACCTGGAGCGGCATTTTGTCGGCTCCGAGGTCTGGAAAAATAAGTATAATTCATAAAACAAAAACTGCATTTATCTGCTTTTATCTTAAATGTTATTTTTGACAGGCTGGCAGTTCCCACCACAACCATACTTATTTCTGCCTTATCACAGCAGTGTTAAGCGCTGCTGTGTTCTGGTATGAAGGGTGATTATAAGAGACTCATACGAAGGGAGACATACTTTTCCGAAGCGTTCCAGCTTAGTCCTCAGGGGTAGCGGCGCATCTGTGGCCGACCTCAGGTAGGAATATATAATCATTTCTGGGGTTGATTGCAATTGTCCACGGCAGTAGCCACTTACCATCAGGTTCGCTGCATGCTCGTCTGCTATTCCTATTATATATTATAAAAATAATGTCTCCCATATTAAATATCAAATTATATATAAATTATCTACAATATTCACATCTTTAACGCTCTGTTTTATAAAAGGACCGTCCCTAAAAAGGTCAACATGAGAACGTGAAGAGCGCTCAATATAAGTAATATCAAGACATCTTGACATTAATTTCAGGTGTTTTGAGGCTATTCTTTTTACCCGACTGCCAAGGAAGGGTTATGTTTTTCGCGCGTATCTTGTATGTTTGTCTTTCTTTATTTGATCCGATCTAACAAACGGCTGGATGAATTTCAACAGTTAAAGTGTCATTATATTTGTCTCATAGACCCGAGTGTCCTTAGATAGGTGTTAGTAAAAAAAAATCAAAATGGCGGATTTTTGACGCGAAATAGTAAGACATTTAAAAAAAAAAGTTAACCGAACCTATCGAGTAGGGTATCAAATGGAAGGAAATTAAACGGAGATTATAAAAAACATATTTGTATATATATAAAACAGTAAGGTGACTGACTGACTGACTAACTAAATGACTTTTTCATTTTTCAGAAATCAACGTACAGCCTAAACCAAGGACCTTACAATTCTGAAATTTTGCACACAGATTCTCTATATAGCTTGAATAAGTACTAAGAAAGGCCTTTTGGAAATTCTACCCTTAAGGGGGTAAAATAGGGGAAAACAGTTTTTTTGAAATCCTTTAATTTTGAAGCAACTACTATAAAAAATTGTATTTGGCTTTCTGGATAGGAACAAGGACGCACTTATTTATCCCCCTCCGAAAAATCAACCCCGTAGAGGGTAAAATAAGGGTTAAAAGTTCATTTGAACAATCGTCAATTTTGAAGCAAACACTATGACATGTTGTATCAGGCTTTTTGGATAAAAATAATGAAATGCTACCTCTAACGAGGTAAAATAATGACCGAAACTTTGATTTACTGAACTTATATATTTTATTATTAAATGGTGATTTTTTTCGCAAAATAGTAACACGTTTAAAAAAAGTTAACCAAACCTATCGAGTAGGGTGTCAAAATAAAGGAAATTAAGAGGAGATTACATAAACATTATATAATATATCTTATATATAAAATTCTCGTGTTTGCCGGGTCAGCTAGTACATATATACTCGTATATACACATCGAGATGACTGTCTGACTAAATGAGACAGTTGCTGTGCCAGAGATCAACGCAAAGGGAAACCGCTGAACTTAAGCGTGCTGGAATTTTACACATAGGTTCTTTATATAGCGTAAATGAACACTACGAGGATAAAATAGGATAATATTGTTTGAACATCTTTTGTTTTTGAAGCAGACACCTACTATAAAACTTTGTATTTGGCTTTCTGGATAAAAATAATGAAATGCCTATTTCACTGCTTTTGGAAATTCTACTTCAGCCTTTTTGGTGCAGTCGGGTTTTTGATTTTTTAAATTAATTATACATAATAGCAACCGTTAGCTACTTTACTTGAAGGAAGAGGCGATTAAGCAGACAAGAGTTATAAATGCGTCTTTTAAAAAGGATTAAAAAGAATAAAAAGACTCTTTTTATTCTTGATCTAGATATCAACTATTGTTTTATATCTTTGTCAGATTTTATGGACAAACGAGCTTTTGTCCGCGGCTTCGCTCGCGTTACGAAGTAATATTTTCATCCCCTATTTTATCCCCTTGACGGTAGAATTGATCAAAATCCTTTCTTAGCGGATGGCTACGTCATAACATCTACCTGCATGCCAAATTTCAGCCCGATCCGTCCAGTGGTTTGGGCTGTGCGTTGATAGATCACTATGTCAGTCAGTCACCTTTGAGTTATATTATATCATCATCATCATCATTTCAGCCTTTATTATTCCACTGCTGGACATAGGCCTCCCCTAAGGTGTGCCACAACACATGAGTTATATATATTTAGATGATATTTTTCCATTCCTGTACATACATACATACATACACGTATTTTTGTTGACGATAGAAAAATATTTTAATAAATACTTTGGCTCTACCTACTTTAAAATAGTTTCATTACGTTTCAGTGTTTCATGTATGAACACTGTTTAGGGGCAAAGCGTTGTATTTGCCTTAAAATATCTAACCCTGTGTAAAAACTAAAAAAGTGTGTGTGTGTGTGTCAGCTTCAACGCACACAGGAGTTTACTCCTATACAATTATACACATACATATTATTATATGATTTCAAAGTAAAAAAAAAGGTATGAGGCTCAGAAAGACATAATACTTTTGTATGAATTTCAATCCTCATAATATTTCTTTAGCGGCCTAATAAAAATCGATTCTTAAGGAATATAATTAAAAAATCCAGACGACAGACATATAAGAATTCTTAAAAAGAATGCTGATGCCTTTAGCTTTTCAGTAAAATCCTTTTGTCTCCATCGTATTCAGTTGGGCTTAGTCCTTTAAGAGCGGCTTTCATGCTCTGTCCATAGGGAATTGCTTTTACTCCTGTTTAAACTTAAGCTAATGTCTGGAGACTTTCTCTTGAAGTACTGCTTTAGAAATAACATCTGTACACACAATGTTTCATTGTAATTTTCATTTTGTTTTATTTATATTAATGTTTTATATGTATCGTTTAATACTGGCATATTAATAAAATGATTATAAAATGCCGAATATAAATTAAAAAGAACATTTTAAAAACGGAATGAAAAACAATTGTCTGTAGTATGTGGTGAAAAAAGTCCGGACTTTGCTTTCGAGAATAAACTGTCTGATATTTATAACTGCGTAATTAGTTCAACTATATAGTAAAATCGACGGTTTTCTAGATATCTACTGATTAATTTTTAGGTGATTTTTTTGTGTTAAAAAGTTATGATATAATCCATAGATTAGTAAAGATTACTCACTCCTAACAAGAAAATGTACCCAGTTTTGAGACTTGAAATAGTTGCGTAAAAAAGTTTTGCCACGTCTCCGTGCTAAAATGTCCCTAAAATATTTGAAATAATCATTTATTTATTATGTAAATTACGCAATATTAGTTATTTATTCGTAAATTTTCTCTAAAAATGTGTTTATTTGTCAAGAATTCAAAAAAAGAACTTACTATAATAAGCTGTTCGTGGCTTCATTCAATTTTAAGGCGGCGAAGTATCTTTACTAATCTATGATATAATCAATTAAAATATATTAAAACTGTCAGATATAGAATGTATAATATGGATGGATAGATTTCGTCTTAGCGATTATATAAGGGCTCAGACTCACACTGCTCTGGTGGCTATATAATGATTTTCTCATCGATTTAAGAAAAGGTAAGCGCATTACAACAAATTTTCTTTGTATAAGAATACCTAATGCTAAAAATCGGTTTGTGAATAAATCTGTTGTTTATGAGCAAAAGATTGCACAAAATCGGAATTAATTAATAGAAAAAAATGTATACAATTAGTCGAATACTTATGTCGCGTCCACACGCTTGGTTTTTGCCGCAAACTCAAAACATCCTCAAACGTTTGACTTGATGTCTACGCTACAAACGCTTGTAAACCTGTACCCTTACCAGGAGTTTTTACGTTTCGTCAAATATGACTGTTTTGGTATTTGTTTACGTATTTGCCCACACAAATTCCAATCAGCGCCCCTAGTGGATTGTGTCAGAACTAGGAAATCGTAAACGAATACCGAAACAGTCATATTTGTCGAAATGTAAAAACTCCTGGTAAGGGTATTGCACGAAACAAGTCAAACGTTCTGTCCACACACTTGAATTCGTGACTGTTTGGTAAACGTGCCAGCGTAGCGTAATGCTTAGCTGCATAAAAATCATTTTGCAATACTGTTTACATTTGATACTTATATCCGTATAATTAGTATAATTCAGTAATTGGCAGAACTGTTTCTCATTGGCACAAAATTACCTTATTAACCCTGACCTAGTGTACATACGTAGGCGGGAAATGATTTGGCACGCATCAATGAGAACATTTATGATATTCATCTTCAACTCATTACCGTTCAGAATGGTCTTCTCTGATTGAAAAGGAATAGGTGACTTTAAGTACCCAAAACATAGATTAGTAAAGATACTTCGCCGCCTTGAAATTGAATGAAGCCACAAACGGCTTATTTTAGTAGGTTCTTTTTCTGGATTCTTGACAAATAAAAACATTTTTAGAGAAAATTTACCATTAAATAACTAATACTGCGTAATTTACGTAATAAATAAATAATTATTTAAAATATCTTAGGGACATTTTAGCACGGAGACGTGGCAAAACTTTTTTACGCAACTATTTCAATTCTCAAAACTTGGTACATTTTCTTGTTAGGAGTGAGTAATCTTTACTAATATATGACCCAAAATGACTTTATGTACCAGAGAAAGAGTAGGAAATTGCTGGTTTTGGTATAGAGTAGGTTGTAGTATCAATTAGAGGAGGTTTATGTCCTGCTATAGACTTTCAGAGGTGCTATAGATTCTCATACTCTTAAAGGTTCCGTACCGAGAAGGTTAAAACAACACCTTGTTACTACTAAGCGAAGCCTTCGGTGTGTATTAGGGCTTTATCTATTGAATGTTATTAATCTGACTAATATTATAAATCCGAAAGTAACTCTGTCTGTCTATCTGTCTGGTTGTCTCGTCTTCACGCCCAAACCACTGAACCGATTTTATTGGAATTTTGTACAAAGATATTCTGAGACCCGAGAAAGGACAAAGGATAGTTTTTATCCCGGAAATCCCACGGGAGCTAGGGATGGCGATCTAAGATCGATTAATCGGAGAATCGATCTTTTGGATCCAAAACATCGAATATTTTAATCGATATTAGTAAGGATTGAATCGTAAACTATGCATTTGATCAACTTTAGCAAAGTTGAAGGTACGAATTTTCAGTTTTATGTATGTTATATTATTTTCTTTTAAACGCGGGCGAAGCCGCGGGCAAATACTAGTTGGGCATAATGGTGGTACGGATACCTCCGTGTGCGAGCACGATTTCTATGTATGTATTATCACATTGAAATCGCGAAGAGTTATATGTTCGAAAATATTTGAGCTAGATATTATAAACAAAAAG
Organism: Epargyreus clarus clarus; assembly: GCA_014595695.2. Classification (NCBI taxonomy): domain Eukaryota; kingdom Metazoa; phylum Arthropoda; class Insecta; order Lepidoptera; family Hesperiidae; genus Epargyreus; species Epargyreus clarus. The sequence continues at coordinate 471,492 of JACTTY020000114.1, forward strand.
GCAAATGTCACAAGAAAATTTGGTAAATATAGTAACAGATAGATTTATGAAAATTGATTCACACCGGCAACATGTAATTGGCTCTTAAAACCGTCACAAATTTGTGCTTTTGGCACTAGCCACTAGCGTTCCATAGATAATTCAATTTCACACCCTATGAGTTATAGGGAAAATGCATGGCGTCATTCTCCAAAACAGAATGCAGCGACTGCGTATTAATAATTATAATTAATAGTTACTTTTAACTAATTAAATTTAAATTCGAGATACGATAAAGTTGTTAAGATTCTGATTTCTTCCTGAGAATAATAAATAACTTGGTGTAATTCTATATTTTATTTGTGGTAAACAAATAAAAGCAGTGATAGCCTAGTGGTTAAGAAACTCGGCCTCTCGATCGAGGGGTCCGAGGTTTAAATCCCAGGCACGCACCTCTGATTTTTCAAAGTTATGTGCGTATAAAAAAATAATTACCACTAGCAGAAACGGTGAAGGTAAACATCGTGAGGAAACCTACATACCTGAGAAATCTTAAAAAAAAAATTTCAAAGGTATGTGAAGTCTACCAATTCGCACCTGGCCAGCGCGGTGGACTATGGCCTAATCCTTCTCATTATGAGAGGAGACCCGTGTCCAGCAGTGGGACAGTAATGGGTAGATGATGATGAAACAAATAAACTAAATAACGTTACTAGTTCCATAGCCAATCGATAGCCTACTACGTACATACATCATTTTATAAAGCGTGTAAAACAATACTAAAATAATAATATCAAGCACCCCTTCTTTTTCAGGTAAATCTATTTTTAACGTTCTTAAACAAAATATTACAGTATTTTTAACCGACTTACCAAAGAAGTGGTTATCTATTCGACACGTATTTTTATTACTTCAGTTTTTAATTCGATTGGCGAGGGTTCCCAAAGTATTGTAGAAGTGTGTTACAATGATCAATTTACATCAGATGAGCTGTTTTTCTGTTTGTTATAATTAGTATATGCTTCTAATTATGTAATGAACGAGTTAAAATAGAATTCAGATTAACTGTACCGTAAATTTATTCAAAAGGATATAAACTTATCATAATATGTATAATGTATATATGTAAATATATACCGTAATGTAGATACTTAAATGATGTAGATATTGTAGATACAATAGTACTAAACATAGTAATATTCATGTATTAAACATAATCAACGCCTACGCCATTAATCACCCACTACGTAAGTTTAATTCTAGATTGTTTATATTTATTACTTCGTATACTAGTACATACAAGCCGCAATTCTTGTAAAAATAAGCAGAAGTTTATTTTTATAATACTAATGTTGTAAACGAGCATGCAGTCCACCCAACGGGAAGGTTTCCACCACCCATAGACATCTGTAATCAACCCTAGATAAGATTAGATTGCTACTTGAGGTCTACGACAGATGCGTTGCTACCCCTGAGGATTAAGTTGAAACGCCTTGAAACCTGTCCTTACCACACTCTTCAAACCAGAACACAGCAGCGCTTAACACTGCTGTTATTAGGCAAAAATAGGTGTGGCGGTAGTGCCGCCGGAGTCGAACCACAAAGGATTCTCCCACCTTCACAATATTAAATAAAAATAATAATAAAAAATAAAAAAATACAACTATTTATTTTAAATGGGATGAATAAAATGCAATAGAGACTTTTCGTAATGCATTTTGATTTATATAGAAAATGTTTGCAACATAATTAATCCTTATCAATTGTGTATAAATAACGTTCTGAATCGAATATAGGAGTTTCCGATAAGGATTTTTAAGTACCATTTACTATATTAAAGTGCAATAACATGGTTTAAAATAACAGTTATTTAAAAGGCGATGGAACTGGTGTAATTCGACTAAATTGGTACCAGCGCTTCACCTATTTCTATCGTAAAGCAGTTCTTGCCTTTTGATGGTGATGATGAAGGGTGTGGTTGCCTGCTGAGTTATGAAAGGTGCGAAGGTGCTATAGTAGTTTTTATATTACAGAAGTAGCAACCGAGCATGCAGTCCACCTGATGGTAAGTGTCTACTGCCGCCTATGAACATCTGTAATCAACCCCAGACAGTATTAGATAGATATTCCTACCTGAGGGCGGTCACATATGCGCCGCTGCCCCTGAGGAGTAAGCTGGAACGCCTCGGAAAAGTATGTCTCCCTTACCACAGCATTCAAACCAGAACACAGCAGCGCTAACGCTGCTGTTATGAGGCAGAATAGGTGTGGCGGTGGTGCTGCCGGAGCCGAACCACAAAGGGTTCTACCACCTTCAAGAAAAGGCTAAATTAAGTGCAATATCATATTGTAACAATTGTTTACATTTTTCATTTGCAATATTGCATTAATGTCATTTAGAATTCCTACGTGTAGAAACAATGAATCCATATCTCATGAGTCATTAGCTGACTATTTCTCAGAACAATTAAACTCTGATTAACACTTGTCACCATTAAATTAGGTCACTAGTTAAAAGGGTTCGGGTTCAAACCAAAGGATAGAAGGGAATTTTAATACAGAATAAATTTCTTTTTCTGAACTCGCTTCTGAGGTTATTAGTAAATAAATTACGGCTTCTACAAATTTTCCGATGACTGTAGATCCGTTTGCGGGTCGACTGCGGGTATAAACTCGTTTCGTTAAGCGACAGTTTACCTGTAGTTAAGATTTGAAGGGTGGTAAACCAGGTACATTTGTACGAGGCGTTCTAATTTACTCGTCAGGGGTAACATATATGGTCGACCTTAGATATGATTCAAATTCTGTCTTGTTTTTATTACATATGTCCATGGGCGGTAATGGCCACTTACCCTCAGGTAGATTGCATACTCGATTGTTACTATTAAATATAAATTAAATTGAACATCTTATGTTCTTTATGCATTACCTCTTTAACTAAAACAATAAAACCTATTGTTGTATGACAATGATAATTTATTCAATCTAACAATTTTCCTGTACATTTTCCCGTAACCGATGTTTAGAAACCACACAGATACAATAAATTTAAATGAGACACGTGTACACACACAACATGCATATTTATATTATGTTACACGAGCTTTTGCCCGCGGCTTCGCTCGCGTAACGGAGTAATATTTTCATCCCTTATTTTATCTCCTTGGGGGTAGAATTGATCAAGATCCTTTCTTAGCGGATGCCTACGTCATAATATCTACTTGCAGGCCATATTTCAGCCCTATCCGTCTGGTGGTTTGGGCTGTGCGTTGATAAATCACTATGTCAGTCAGTCACCTTTGAGTTATATATATTTAGATTAGCTTAACGGTGAGCTCAGTATACTTTTTAAAAGGTTAATTTTAAAAGAAGAGAGCTTATTATACGCCATAGAGAAAGAGGAAGAGTAGTAAAATTTTTCCGTCGGAAATCTTACAACGGCCTCAAATACCTTCGTATGTTTTATACATTTTAGGATTGCATACCCAAAGGGTAAAGACGGAACCCTATTACGACTATTACTAATCCTCCGCTGTCTGTTCATCTATCCGCCTGTCACAGAGCTCTATCTTCTGAACCGTAATAGACAAACACTTGATTTTTTACAGAGTATCTAGCCACCCTTATATATTATATAAGGGTGGCTACAACAACAAATAATAAAAATAAAAAAATGTGTAAATTTTAGTGGTACGGAACCCTAAGTGTGCGAGTTGGACTTGCATTTGACCAATTATTTATAATTATCTTTCCCTATACAATTTTGACTAATCTAATTTGAGGACTAAAAGATACGCCGGATAGTGTCTCTTGACTGAGCTGGCTCTATTCCTTTTTTATTTTTCTCCCATTATATTTATTGCAAGTATATTCGATGTAAAACACAATTTGTTTACATTTCATAGTATTACGAATTTACTCGCATACCAATAATACGCTCACTAACTATAAATCCATTCGACATGAACGAAAACCATTTAATCACTCTCCATTATTATATTCAGTACCCTTAGTATGAGGTTTTACGTTTTTACAAAAATAAACGTCATTGTATTTGTATGTATTTCCCATACATTTCCAATCAGTTCTGATACAGTCAGCTAGGTACGCTGATTGGAAGTGTATGGGCAAATACGTAAACAAATACAAAAACAGTCATTTTTGTAAAAACGTAAAACCTCATACTAAGGGTACAGGAAACTTCTCACACAACTACCAACGTGCACGTACGACACTAATACTTATACACGTGTAATATTACATGTATTACAAGCACGTGGAACTCTCGGACGAGTGCCAACGATGCTCAAATAACAGCTCATTAAACAGCTGCTTTTGTTTATTTTAAACTTTACTATCGCGAAGTTGTGATAGAAAAGCCACACTTAAAATAAAAGCCTACGAGTTATGTTTTGCGTTGGGATGCAGCAGCCAGGATACAGAAAGACCGAATTACTTATATATATGTATTTAATGAAAACCGTATATTACATGTTTTGGATTAATACTAACCTAAATTATAACTAACTGTCCTAAGTGACTTGCTGGGGCGATGTTAGCGCCCAGAGTGAATTCCCACGTTCGGGACTATACGATGGAAACGGAGCGGTGGTGCGGAGTCAGCGTTCCCAAGGCACGACGGCGGTGCAGGATCGGATGACTTCTTCGTAATTTTGTTTAAGGCGAATGCCTAACTATGGTGGATAAGGCCAATATATAACATACGTATTTTGTCACACATAACCACAATCACACCACAACAACAGGGTGCAAATTTCTATTTCTATAGATTTTTTTCCACGGATCACGTCATCTAAATCGACAGTGCGACGAAACTCTACCTAAAATTAATTCAATTTTAATTCATGTAACAGACCTAGGTACATGGGTCTAATGACAATCTGCTATTCTAAATGGCTGACTACTGTCGTTCTGGATACGAGAACTCACTTGTAAATCACACCATAAGAACATAGGTACTACGAGTACATATATTCGATATAAAACATAGGTTTCCCAGAGATCTACCTTACAACTTCTGATGCTGCCTTATCTAAATATATATAACTCAAAGGTGACTGACTGACATAGTGATCTATCAACGCACAGCCCAAACCACTGAACGGATCGGGCTGAAATTTGGCATGCAGGTAGATGTTATGACGTAGGCATCCGCTAAGAAAGGATTTTGATCAATTCTACCCCCAAGAGGATAAAATAGGGGATGAAAATATTACTTCGTAACGCGAGCGGAGCCCCGGGCAAAAGCTCGTTTATAATATAGCAGAAAAGCATGCAGTCTACCTGGTAATGGTGATGTTAAGAGGCTACTGCCACCCATGGACATTTGTAATCAATACCAGACAATATTTGAGTCCTACCTAAGGTCCGCCAGTCTCCCTTACCACCCTTCAAACCAGAATACAACAAGGTATAACACTGCTATTATTAGGGTCAAATAGATATGCTGGTAGTACCGTTGGAGTTCTACCAGTTTCAAACCTTTACCACAACGATCCTTAACAACAAACAGCTACCCCTACAAATTAGACCAATCGGATCCTATCACTTCCTCCAGATTATTCCCATTGTTGGAACGTACACGCGTATCATTTACAAACTGATTTGCAACGAGCGGTCTCATCCTGCTCGCCCCTCCGGTAACGCCGCACAGCGATCGCCACGCTCCCAACGTACCTGAGGCTGTGCGTGTGAGCGAGGGGCTCGCGATCGCTAAATCAAGATTTCCGTGCAACATCCGCAAGGGGCCAGCTCCCACGTGCGCAATTGCGACGTATTGGTTAGTGATTCGGTGTCTGATACCACTGGGGATTTCGGATACACTAATGGATTGGACGAACAAATTTATTAATAATTATAATAATATGTTTTATTGCCCCAATCACAAGAAACAAATAGTTTACAGACAATAATCAGACATAAATAGAGATACAAAACATAACATACAAAATAATGTCCATTAAAAGCAAACTAAATGATGAATGGACTAAATGATGGAAGGGCAAAGGAAGTGGCTCAGCATTATGCTGGCTCGTGACGTAAGCCCCGAGCAGCGCTGTTTTTCAGCCTCTCCCTACTATTAGCAATAATCTTTTTGCTCATAATATACTGGATAGGCATGAGGCAATAAAGGTAACTAAGTAATGAATTATCATTAAGTTTACGTTGAAAGAAATCATCTGTATTACATGACATGCATTTTTTTAAAATCTCTGTAACCTTTTTGAAAGATATGTAAGATTCTTATTTATTTTTAGGGCTAGCATTTCCTACTTGTCTAGATAGGTAGACTATGGCCTTCTTATTGGAAGAGTTTGATGGCCAGAATTGAACGGTAGTTGATAATAATGATATTCAAAATAGGAACACTCGCGATGATGTGACTCATCACGAGTTGAACTTTTTAAAATTGACAACAATCTAAATTAATTTTTAATTTATAATGACCAGTTAGAATTTATAAGAACTGAAATGAAAGAAACCTTCAGTTAGTCTATACTTTTTATCGCCTACAATTTTAAGGATTAATATGAAGAATTTGAAAAAAGCTCAAATAAGAACAATGAATCCACAAGCATACAGCTAATAACACATCATACCTAATTACAAAAGTGTAATATTACCACGTGCCAAAGAACGAATGAATGGTTGATCGAAAGAGCGGCAGATGCGCAGTTGCCATAATCCCCGAAGTAGGCCGCACTGATCCCCGCTTGTAGCAAGTGGGGCAAGTGGGGATGACGGCGTCGAGTGCAACAAGTCTCGCTCTTCACTTCACGGACTTGTGGATGTGTTGCATTATCTGTATTGTTGTATATGTATGGAACATACTGTACCACAGATAATATGAACAATGAGATGAAAAAAAATGTGTGGCTAAAAGAAGAGAATCCAAAGTAATGTTTTGTTTTAAAACAATGTCACCAATAAAACATAAATATTATTCTAATAACCATATCAACATTTAATCGCACAAATAAAACTATATCAATGTTATTATGTAAATAGAAGAAGCAAAAATAAAAATATATTTAGAGTAGAATAAAGTACTGAAGTAATGTCAATAATAATTCCAAATTGTTAATACAGTCTGTATGATATACTCTATAAATTTACTCATTATTTTCAAATCGCCAATCTATCACACGTCTACTCCATAGAGCAGCAATGGAACTTTAAAATGTTCATATTATGTTGGATAATTATAATATGAAGTAGTGTTCACCCAAACCATGCATTTTCATATCACCTACTTGTTGATAACAGTAGACAAAGCTCGCCAACAGCTACTAAATAGAAAGAAAATCGGTTGACAGACAAATGAGAAAATACTGGAAACTTTGTATTCGTCTTTGCCTATTTCTTTCATAGATTAGTAAAGATTACTCACTCCTAACAAGAAAATGTAAAACGTTTTGACAATTGAAACTGTCACTGTCATCTATTTTCGTGTTTGAAAAACATTAAACAAATGTAGTTTTGAGATCATTTACGAATGAAACGATAGTTCTCCGCACGTTTTTCTTCGATTTCGTGTTTTTGCACCACTTAACTGCACATGTCGGCATTGTTCTGCGTAAATTACACCATGACTGCCATTAAAATGGCTGTCACACTGTCAGCCGTTTAATGGCTTCCTTCTATTACAAGGCGCTGAGATATCTATACTTATCTATGATTTCTTTCTTAATTGTTAAGGAGTTTTAGTGGAAGAATTTTCGTATTATAAATAGAAACGTGTCCTCACGTTCAGACACAATTATATTTACGAAGTTTTAGACAGTTTGTTCATAAAGACTTCAACGCGCGTCTGTTTAACCTTTCAAGTGTTATTGATATCCTAATTAATTGTTACATTGTACTCTCCTTGGGTTGAAAGTTTTTTTAAATATTTGATTTAAATTTACTTTTTTGCTATAATACTTAATTATATTTAAGGTGGTTTTTACCTTATAACTGCTGTATTTCGGTTTGAAGAGTGTGGTAAGGTAGTTGTCCGAAACATACCAACTTAGTCTCAGGACTCTTATCAAAAGTCGATTGGGAGAAAGTTTGGCTAGCCGTTTGCCCGATTGCGAAAAAAGCTATCTAGATTATGACCTGAAAACTCATAATAGGAAGTATTCACGACACTATGTCATTTACAAAATTCTCTTACTTTTTTTTCACCAAATTTAACCCATTTTTTTTATTGTGAAATGTTTGAATCCAGAAGTTTGTCACAAGAACTACTTGCTTCAGAGTTTTATTTATCGCATTTTCACGAGTAAACTTTTTAAATCATTAACGTTAAAGGTTTTAAATTCAATGGACCTTTCTATTAAACTTCAGTAAAGATTGAAGGCCTACCTAGAGGCGGTCAGATTTCAGCATTACTACTCTTGAAAATTAAATTGGGATGTCTCAAAACGATTAACACTAATGTTATAAGACTTCAGTAACCACTTGTAGTATATGCCCTTTCACCTTTTTCGCGTACCATCTCATAAATGTGACTTTGATTCGGATTTACAAACAAAAAGTAAAAAATAATAGCAATACCAAAAATATTTCAATCTACATACAGTGTACTACGCGGAGAATAGTTAAAAAGAGTAAAAGCTCCGAGCCATAATGTCATTAGCCACAACAAAGCATGGCGAACGCAATTTGCGCAACAAGTGTTTCCGTTCCCGCCAAGGTTGCCAGCGGCAAAGCGACGTTGGTATTACATGGATACGTCCATACAACTTAAATCTGAACAGAATAACATTTATAAGGAAGAATGGAAAAAGGGTTCCAAAAAGTGGTAATATTTCTGAATATTTTAATTAATTTTATGCATTTAAGATTTCTTAAATCAATAAATGTTTTTCGTCAGCAAACAAAATTTTGATTTTACTTTGGTCCTTCTTATCTTTTACCTCCACAGATTAAGAGCGTATCAGTTGTACCGTGGCAGACAAAACACTTATAGAAGAATAACTCCCATAAAATATAGATTCACATCTTTATTTTGGTAAATATAGATGTCAATCTACATTTTATGGAACGTTATGGTTATCGGCGCTGTACCACAGACAATTCAACAAATCTGCTTTATAATAGGAAAACAACGATATAGATATATATACGATATATCGTGATACATGGAGGAAACACTTGGAAAAACTTACGACACGTCGACCCTCTGCGTATTACTATATACAAAATATACATAATAATTATCCTTTATGTATTTAGAACCGCTCTAATCAATACATGCGTTGATGGTTTCAAAGAAGAAAAACACTTTTATTTCAATTTCAGCTAACGAGAATACAAGTGTAAGCTGGAGAACCATAGGCACTTCAAGGTATTAAAGGGTGCTTGTACCAACCCCTAATAAGGGGAATACATACATAATAAGTGCCACTTGCTATTGACAGGGTAAACCCTTACCATAAGTCTAAAAGTAAACTTAGGTTCCACTTAAGTACCCTGGTAAACTTCAACAATACTTCTCTGAATCTGACGCAATACGCACATAATACATACTTTAAAGGTATAACTAGTACAATTTATTCTGGGTTGGGATACCACCACCATACCTATTTCTAATGTGAAGTAATTCTTGCATTTTGATGGAAGGGTGTCCATGCCGGTTGACTCACAGATAAGGCGACCTTCTTTGTCCGGATTGAAAACGAATTTATGATCGGCTTAGGTAGAACCCGTGTTCTATATGGAGTGGTCATAGGCGGCAATGACCACTTACTATCAGATTCGCATTCTCGTTTACTGCTTCAATGGGCATGCATATATTATTATATCGTGCATATTGTCAAAAGAGGTATAGTCCGCGTACGACTGCTAGTTGCCATAGCAAATTGTATACTACCCCTGCTCGCAACAACTTCAGAGCGGACTAGCAGTTTGGCGGGGACTATACCTACTATTAAAAGGTGATAGAGATCTATGTTGTTCTAAAAAATTGTTACCATCTCAACACTCTATTTCAGTATTTATATTTATACTTATTTTGGCGATCAAGGGACAGATCAGAGTATATTTTTAGCATGGGACAAAGTTGCACACGCCAATGTAAAACACAATATTTAACTTTTACTTATTTATTAATAATTATTATTTATCAAAGTAGTATAACTGTACATAACACATACGCATTTTAGATAGACACGGTAGATTAAGGCAAACTTCAGATTTCAGAATTATTAACATTAGGTAGTCTATACACAGGGCCGGATTTAAAGGAGGGCAACCGGGGCGGCAGCCCCGGGGCCTTCACCAAAGAGAGGCCCCCACAATAGTGACTAGTAAACACTAGTAAAAAAATCTATCTTTTCCTTTGATACATTTTTCACTGTTTTACCTTTATCTACAGTACTTTATACAAATACGAATACTAGAAGAATCTACCTACGTTTCAAAATAAAATATTTATTGAAAAACTCAACTGAAAAAATTGATCATTTTATTCGGAAATTAATTTGGGGCCAGGGGGCCTCCACTCCTTTGTTGCCCCAAGGCCTCTAGACCTCGAAATCCGGCCCTGACTATACAGCCTGTTTTTAATTTGTAAAAAACAAGCAAAATTCCTCAGTAAATTTGATTGAGCGATTACTTCATAATATAATGATATTATTTATAAATCATCGTGTTCTGCTGTCAAAGAAACCTTGATGCGTCGTTTAATAGTTAAAATAGGTACCTACGTAGGTATGTGATTTTATTATACACACAACAACATGCAATGAGTATAAAAGATAATAAGGGCATGTACACACGAGCAGTTTACTACCACTGCAGGTAATCTGCAACAGACATTTATCATCAGCCCATTCTTTTCTTTCAGTCATAATTTAACATCAGGTACATCCTATGCACCAAGTTTTGTGATGCGAGGATCGTTTTTGAAAATGGTATTGGATGTGAATGTTGCATGTGCATCTAGCATTTGATGGGCATTTCTATGTCAAAAATTTTTTAATGGTAACCATTACATAAAATTATTTTTTATACTTCACTACTTATTAGTAGGATGAATTGCGATTAGTTACTATCCCGAGTCGTCAGTGAGAAAAGAGCCTAAGATTAATATATTATGTACGCAATGAATTAATTGTTGTGATTATAATTTAAATGCATAATATGAAGTAACTAAAACAGTAAATCACCGGAGTTGTCAAGAATAGATCAATTGAATCACATTCGGAATACGCAATAAATACTTTAATATGTAAAGTAGGTTGATATTGACTACGTGAGTTTCTTCCAGATGCAGCCCAATCCATTGCCACTAAAGTCCTAGGTTTATGGAAGAACTTGCCCTTCCAAATTCTCCTTGTATTTGTAACTAGCTGACCCGGCAAACTTTGTACCGCCTCAAAATCTATTTATGAAATATATTTCATATCATATAAAATATAGCCTATGTTATTCGTAGATAATGTAGCTTTCGAATGGTGAAAGAATTTTTAAAATCAATCTAGTAGTTTTTGAGACTATTCATTACAGTCAAAACAAACAAACAAAGTTTTCCTCTTTATAATATTAGTATAGATATAAAATTAAAAATTAACCTTTGCTTTGTCTTTCTATAAGAAAATAATTCTTATGATAATTTTTAAAGTCGTAATTTGATGAGTCACTTTGAGTATATTTTTTATAGCCGATTTCGGTTTGTAACTTTTTTTTAAACATTACGGCCTATAACATTAACAATTCTGAGTACCCTGAAGGTAAAAATTTCACGTTATCCAGACAAGACATATAATACACGTTACTTGCTGTGAAATACTTATAAATATTTGTAAAGTATATACTAGTAAAACTATAAAAAAAAGTGTCACTCTGTTTGTTCCGGCTAATCTCCAATACTGTTGGACTTTCAGTGGCAATTGACTGATGTTATAAGGAGTTACTTAGGATTCATTTATTTTAGAAAAAAAAATATTTTGTATAAAAAATTTAAACTCATGGAATTTCCTAAATATCAACAATTAAACGCCGGGTCCACGCAATAATTGCTTTGAAAAAACTTCAAATTATGACTTCTGTGTCAGAAACAAAACAAAAACTTATTAGAAAATAATAAAAAACACGTTCGTAAAATTTAGCAAATGCACTTCCATACTATGATTTCCTTTCATCCAGATTTCCCTTATCTGTCGCCTTAATTTACCACCGTTAAGCTCCGATTTAGTTAAGTGGCGCTGTTTTAACAAATAAATTAGTCTAACAAGTCATTTTATATTCAACAACAACAGTTAATAGATATATTTATATGTACAAGATGAAATTAAAATGACAAAGATTGCCAATTGCCAATATTTCATTGTCAAATAATTTGATTGTATAATATTTAAATTGTTATATTATTGAAGACTTACTAAATTATTTCTAACACCTAATTGATTTATCAATTAATTGGAAATGCAGTGATTACGCTAAACATAAAATATTTAATATAATTTATAACATTGCCAGTTATTTCAAAATTTACTCAATAATGATGCGCATATTTTACAAAAGGAATATAACTTTCCGACTTCTAAATCAACAAGTGTCAATAACATTGTGCTCGCAAACAAAAGTATCAAAAGCACTCACCGAATCAAAAATAATTGATAAATTAGCACGAATCACTGAATCGTTCGAGCGCCAGCCACTGCATAACTCTCGTGTGTATTTAGAGCGCGCGACACGTTCTCCTCGTTCGAACGCCGAACGCCGACTGAGGTGAGTTGATAAGCCGTTGTCTGGACATCCTCGATCCTGTGGGGTGAGGGGGAGGGGGGAGCGTGACGATTGATCTGCGATTTGGTTTCCGGCGGCGTTTCATGTCCTGAATGAAAACCCTCGTACGAGTACCTACGTCCTACGTCGTACGTGCGAAGCTACGCACTCACGCAATGTGTACTTATCTTGAATGGGTTGTAGATGCTAACTTCTCTTATTGTTTATCAATAAAGCGTGTATACCTTGTAATTGTGATATTATGTACATATCCTTTTTTTTATAATATAGGAGTAGCCGACGAGCATGCAGTCCACCTGATGGTAAGTGGCTACTACCCCCCCATTGACATCTGTAATCAACCCCAGTGACATCTGTAGCTGTCTGTCCTATTTAAATATAGAAAATGCACCACTTTCACGGAAGCATTATGTATCTTCTATGGCTCTTAAATAATCTGAATGTCTAAAATTTAGATAAAAGTTAGTGATGGGTCGAAAACAACCATATACTAGAAAAGAAAGCTCATTCTGATACCATAAATACATAACATACACATAGACATAATGTTATATAATAGCAGATAAATGTTAATTGTTTGAAACAACAACATAAGCAATCATTTATCATCATTTTCAATTGAAACAGTATATTACAGAAAGGAAGTACTGAACTCAATGATCCTTAACTCAGCTAATCTAAGTACCCAGAAATAAATAATTAAATATATACGTGTACTTTGAATATGAATTTAAATTATTTTAAATGACAATATTATGGGTAATGTATTTTTAAAGTGTATGCTGTAGAGATGAAGTAGAGATCTTAATGGACCTAAGTTCTGCTATCTGAGTAGGTACAAAAAATAGAGATGGATTGATGTTAGTATACCACACATGATTGTCGATAAATTATTGTGCCATTGGGCACGAGTCTTCTCGTATGTTGTCCGCTTCGACTAAGGATCCGACCCTTTTTTTTTTGTTCACGAGGGGGAAACCTTCAAAAGGTACCCGATGCCGTGGGAGGATCCGACCCACGGCTAGAGGTGAGGCGTATATACTGGAACAGGTTCAGGGACTAGGTATTTTACCGGACTAGGTGGGATCTAGTCCAACTTTTAATATGTACCTAGTCCAAGAATAAGTACCTAGTCCAAGACCAGATTGTACGCGTGTCGCGTACTCGAACCATAAATAATGAGGCTTTATGGGACTAGGTGGAACAGGTTCAGGGACTAGGTAGTTTACCGGACTAGGTAGTTTACCGGACTAGGTAGTTTACCGGACTAGGTAGTTTACCGGACTAGGTAGTTTACCGGACTAGGTAGTTTACCGGACTAGGTAGTTTACCGGACTAGGTAGTTTACCGGACTAGGTAGTTTACCGGACTAGGTAGTTTACCGGACTAGGTAGTTTACCGGACTAGGTAGTTTACCGGACTAGGTAGTTTACCGGACTAGTTAGTTTACCGGACTAGGTAGTTTACCGGACTAGGTAGTTTACCGGACTAGGTAGTTTACCGGACTAGGTAGTTTGCCGGACTAGGTATTTTACCAGACTATGTAGTTTACCGGACTAGGTAGCACTTATTACAACTTATAAATATTAGATCCACCTAGTCTCATCTTGTAGCTACTACGGGCGGTACTTCCGCCCAAAGGGAATATAATCTTTACATTTTAGTTGCGCCTCGCCAGCAACGTCTGCGTTATATATAAATCTTTTAAATTTGAACCTTATTTCTATATGTAATAAAACTAACGTAATCCGCACTCATGTTTGTCTAAACTATTGATGAGTCACTCTTTCAAATTTGAACCTTATTATAATGCGAATAAAACTAAAACTAAAAATTAATAAAACATCAACTCCTGGCCATGCAAAAATATACTTGTCCTTTTTAATTACACCTAGTCGCTGTCCGATCTAACAGATACTTGATGCGAATTAAGTATTAAAATATGTCAAATGTGTGAAAATTCGGAATTTTTCAGTCGTGTATCTATTCCGAATCTATACGAATGTCATTTAGGTGGAAGCCGCGCCGGCTCACAAAACCTTTAATGATAAATCAAACTACTATTTCGATGAATCTAACGTTGACAGTCCTAATCCTGTATAAAGTATGAAGGAAAGATTACAATTCATTATTACTACAGAGTGCGCGTGCAACCCTTACCGCCCTTACGTATTGATGCAAGGCATGAACGAACTAGCTTCCTAGTCCAAGAATAAGTACCTAGTACACACCAAATTGTACTAACTAATGAGACTTTATGGGACTAGGTGGAACAGGTTTCTGGTTCACTTATTTTTAAATACTAGGAACTGGTATACCTAGTCCCAAATTTACCTAGTACAACCCATCTCTACCCACGGCGTGTTTTTGTTTGTGTTAAAATTTTATACTTCGCAACTTTTAAAATGTCACCCACAGCTACTATATAGAATTAAGAACTCCTATCATATACCATGTTTTATGATCAATAAGAAGCATTTGAACCCTGGAACTCTCCTCCAGGGTTCAAATGCTTCTTATTGATTTCGATATTAATACACCTAAAAAATTGGATACACGTATATAAAAAATAGAATGCAACCAGTCTGTAAATCGAAACGACTGAAGTTCGAATCACAGGCACGCACATCTGATTTTTCAAAGTTATGTAAACTCTTAAAAGTAGTTCTCAGATATCTGCAGTCTACCAATTCGCACTTTATCACTGTTGTTGACTATACCTTGAGCTCCTCTCACTCTGATATGACTCCCGTGCCCAGCAGAGGTATAATAATTTGGTTGACGACGACAAAAATAGAATGCAAATGTTAATTGTTTTAAATGACATCATATAACTACAACGTCACCTACAATTGAAACTGTATGTAATAAAAGGAAGCGTAAATCTTAATAGATTAAATAATTTGTGTAGTATTCAAGGGTTCCTACTACAATTTGATCTGACAATTCGAGGTAAAAGCATTTATGCACTTTTATTAAACGAATGTTCCTGTTATTTAGTTCTTTTAAATATGTTATATACATTTATATACAGACCACTCATGTCATTTGTAATACCTGTATCTACCTGTATACTTTCCGACCAAATTCCTGATGCGAATACGGAAGGGATTGCTTACTGTATAGATATTTTATGTAGTCATAGGTTTTTTATACCTGTAAATAAAAAATATTCAAAATAAAAGTAAATATCAAAGTATAAGTTAAAATAATTTTCTATCCTTACAGGTGTAAATGAAGCTCTAGGTACTAACTACTAGATGCATCGTTTCTGACAACTTTTATCAAAGGCACCTGAAAGATTTTTTGTAAAATATTTATAGTATTTCATTACTACCGTATAATGAATGATTCAGATTAACAAAATATGAGTTATTCGGTCACATCGTAGCCTACTAGTCCTGTTAACAATCAGTAGAAATGGAAATTCTCCTTTAAATTACTCGTAATATTCAATTTAATGTACGAGAAATGTAAAACAGCATAAGTTTACCAGGCGGAACTTTTTCTACGGAGTTACGTAATTGCTTATACTGAGGGTGTAGGCTTCGTAGACCTGCTACGAGCCTACTTAAGAACCGTAGCAAGCTACTTACCAAATTTAAACAGCTACGACACTTTATACCACGTGACGTAGCAAACGTAGCCGGTGCTACGAATTTCAAGTATGCAAATCAAAATTCACAATTATTTTTAATGAGGTAAAATTAGAGCCTTAACAATCCGCGTGGTACACTGATCAGCAAATGGTCCGCGGAGTCAAAGGATTTCGGTTTAGATTCCAGGACGGACATATTATTAAGGAAATTATGTTCTTATCTGGATCTGGGTATGTTTTTTTCTATCCAGTTGTGGTAAAAAAATACTTTTTTTATAACCTTATCTATAAAATAAAAATAAATAGGTAGAAAATAATAATAATTTTAAAATAATATCCTAATATTTAATTTGTTTATAAGAATAAAATATATGTATAATATGTTAAAAACAATCGATATTTTAAAAACTGTGCCACTTTTAGTAAGCCTTAGTAATATAAGTAAAAATACATTAATAACTAAGGTATTTTTGTCTGAGAGGTGAGCCCCCAATATTCCCCTCAAGTAAAATAGTAGTATATTTTTTTCCTTATCCGAAATCAATAAGAACATATTCGTCATGTCCTGTAATTTACTTTTCCTTATGTACGTGAAAGTTGGCAAAATGCGCCCTTTTTAAAATTGCTTCCTAAGCATTCAGCCACCCACCCCACAGACAAGCGGCTCGCTACGACGCTCTTATACCTAAAAAGATGTATACCACGAATTCCCAAGCAACAGAGATCATTCTAGAACGAAACATCAGGTGGATTACATAACAGCCTCGCTCTAAATAACTCGAACGGGATCAGTAGCCACAGATTAATAATAATTAACGCGAATTATAACTACGACCTTACCAACGACAATTGCGACATCCGTACAACACAATTAATGAGTGTCGGATATAATTAAACTCGCTCTGTTAACTAGTTTCCTGAAATGTGGGTATTTTAGTTTTTATAATACGCGTCATCAGTGGATCATCATGACTGCTGTATATTTTATGCTAGAAATTAACTTTATTTTGTATTAAAGAAGCAATATAAAATAATCCCCTATTATTGTGCTTCTTTCTGCTAGTAGGTATACAATATAGCATGAGTATATTGTTTTGATCATATTTTAGAAGTAGCAAACGAGCATGCAGTCTGCCTAACAGTAAGTGGCTTCTGCCACTCTTTTCTGTACTCTTATGTAACCAACTCGATCGAGCCGATTACAGATGCGTTAACACCTTGGAGGACCAAGATATTATATGGGTTAACAACATATTATGTAGTTAAGTCACCATCCACCAAAATTGCTAAACGTTAAAAAGCCGCTCTAAAAGTTCTTAAACTTAAATAAAAACATTCCAGTTTGATTTTTAGGTTCAGTTTGCGTGGCTGCGAATAGACGGCCGCTCGTTTTCTCCTCCTACCTTAAAATATGATAGGTACCTATATTATTATCGGGTAGAATGCATGCCGTTAAAAAACAAAAAGCAGTTAAAAAGTCCCAAGCCTCAGCGTTAACAAAGGAACAGATTTTTATGAAATCGATATACGAGTACCTAGTAAAATGAAAGTTTTATATTTATCATCCGTTTTATATTGTATTGTTAGTGTAAGCGACACGCGCGTCCTTTGCGTACATATTCCTGACAGGATAATATTTATTTCGTTTCCATTGTACTTACAACATTTAAAATAATATTTATATGTAAAATAACCGTTAAACAATGTCGGTACCTAAAGATTTTTATATTTTTCACAATTGTTAAAATTTATGGTTAAATCGATTTAGTCGAGTAGAGATTTTCGTAACACGACGCATTTTATTTTCGGCGATCCCTTACAGTTAGCATCAAACAATAATATGATAAATCCGGGCTCATCATCATAATACATCAATGCACGCCGACTGTATCCTTAAAAAATAAGAATTTTGAGTTGACACATGATATTTGACATTGTTAGTAATGTCAATAAAGACTAGTTACTGACACTGACAGCTGCTAATTTGTCTTAAAAAAGGACAATACAAGCGCTGATAGTTCGTGGTTTTTGTTTTGATTCAGTGTTATTTATTTGAAAGCATATGCCTGCTATTGTGTAAACTTTACACTAAACACGAGAAGCATGTCGAAGGGAAGAAAACTGTGGGGTGAAATCGATGGTGAAGAAAATGACGAGACAGTGCTACAAAATGTAAACTTCAACCCCATCATCGAACTAGGGATGCAAAATATACCAGAAATACCTATAACCGTTAAATCGTCGCCTATAGAGTTACCGAAACCGAATATAATAACTCACACCTTACAATTACATGCGTACGCGCGGCAATTGTCAGGCATTCTGGAACAAACGGAAAGTGCTGTGTTTGAAGGAGTTAGGATTGGCGCGCTGAGTTTGCCGCCCCCGCCTCCGGAGCCCGAAGTGAAAATGGTGCACGAAACTGTTCCGCCTATAAACTTATTACCAAAACAGTATGGTGATTTTTCCCGCGGAAACGGACCCGTTATATTACCATTCACACATGAAAGTCATAAGCGAGCTTTGAAACAGTGCGCGGCCATCGCACTCGGGCATGTTGGCATCGCTTCCTGCACAAACACAGCCCTCACAGCAGTCGCGGATGCCTTGGACATATACTTGACAAACATGGGCAAACTGTTGAGGAACGCGGTCGATAGAGAAGCAGGCGGGCTTCACTCAGGCTTCCCCGACGTCGTGTCAAAAGTATTTTCCGATCTCCAAGTTGGTAATCTCCACGAATTTTACGAAAACCGTGTCCTAAGGTATCATTCTAGAATGAAGAAGAAGTGCGAGATTCTCCGAGCTCAGTGTGAAGCTCTAGCTGTTGGAGATATCCCACCGCAGTTGAAACTCGAGGAAGTGCCTGAACTACACTTTCCTGCTGCACTAGATGCCTTCACACCATCCTTAGAACCTGGGTTCCAGATGCTCCACAGTCTAGAGCAAGAACAACTCCAAGGTCTCGACCTGCTAGACACGGTCTCCGCAGACGATCTGAAGGTGGATACTCTGGATTTTTCCCAACCTGATTCGGTGAAAATGTCTTCCCTATCCCCGACAGCCAAGAAGAAGCGGAAATAAATCATACTCATTATCTTGTGTCTTTTATTTTACATTCCATTCAGTTAATTAATTTTACAATAATTACATAGTAGCTGTCACAAGTGGGCAGACCACAAAAAAGATGGGCAGATGAATTAGTATCGTCGGCGGGGTAAAACTGGATAAAACTAGCACAAAACAGAGAAAAATGGCATAAATTGGAGGAGGCCTATACACAACAATGGGGTTCCTATAATATAAAATGAAAATTTACATTAACAATTATAATAAGATTTACTACTAACATAGAGTTAAGAAAATACAAAATAATTGCAACTGTTACAATCTAGGTTTATAGGAAAAAAATAAAAGGCTTTTTTATTTATTATTTTATAGCTGTCACAAGTTCTGCTTTATTCTTAAATAACATTTGCTCTATTCTGACAAGATCAATATCATACAACTTAGAAGTATTTTTTGTTATCTATACAAATAAAACTACATTAATGGTAGCAAGTTCAAAAACTGTTAGTTATTTTTACTTCAGACACATGGTAAATCCCAGACATGCACCTCTGTTATTTTGAATATACTAGAAAATACATGATGTAAAACAGGGAGGAAACCTAAATGCTAAGTTCTGTAAAAAGTGCTAGTCTACCAATCTGCACCGGGCCCAATGTAATGTGGTTAAGACTACACTAAGCCCTTCTCATGTGCCTAACATTTGGAATTACAATAATAAAGGACATACCTACATATAGCATAAAAAGGGTCTCATCAATGCACACTAATAAAACAACACCATAGCACCAAATAATTTATTTATTGATCCAATTTAAGTGTAAATAATGGACTGGTGAATAACAGTAATTGACTGTTTACTTAAAATTATTATTTATTTGACATGATACCAAATTATAAAATCGTTTACATGGTCAAACATAACATCTATTATTTATTGTCTAACGCTAGTCATTTTTAAAAGGTCACATTAAACTTAAAACACTTATCCCCATGAAATGAAATTAAAAACAGGTCACCTAGCTACCTTATGGCCGTAGCGGACATGCTACTTTGCCACGAGCGGTTTGCGATTGGCGATCGCATGGTTACTTTGTCACGTTTTGGCGACTTGTCGCATTCAGTAATGGTAAAAAACGGGGTTTTTAGTGCCAACATTAATGCTGCATCGCGTTTTTTTGTAAACAGTTGCTATATCAAGTGTCCAAAAGTAGCTACGACCAGCGCTTAAACGTATGTAGCGTTTGATCACTGAGTCTAGCTTCCGAAAAACAGCCAAATCATCAATCGCCGATACAAACAGTAGCGTGTCTGTTGCGGCCCTTACAAATAATGACTAACTAACATACTCTTATATTACGGAATGAAGATCTCTCTGCCCATAAACAAACAAAAATCACTACAGTTAATAGATTATTTTAAAATAACACTAATTTGCTTTCATTTCGCTAACTCGTGCAGAAATGGAAAACAAAATGATTATAATATTTATATTCATGCAGACGAACTTCATTACAGGCAGGAACTAATACTAGATTTACATCTAATCTCATGACAGAACTGTACATTACAATTTTTATTTAAACACAGCCTTCGAGCAAAGTGTATGTTTACTTCTTTTCAGGGGGAGTAGTCTTCTTTCTCCTGAACAGAAGGATATGCGGTTCTGCAAAAACAAATAATAAATTTTAATCAACATTTTACAAATAACTGCTAAATAAATAGTAAAAGTGACCAAATAAGCTCATATAAGTACTTCATCCAAAAAGGTAAATTCTACCTATCTCCATTATACGCAGTATAAAAAATGGTAATGTTGTAACAGTTTCAGATAGTCAAACTTAGACTTCAGGATTAAAATGCATCTTTAGGGGCCCTAAGTTAAGACTATAATGATTTCAGATTACAATGCATTTTAGTGACCATTCAACATCAATACGCAATAGTAGCCACTTATAGTCAGCGTAAAACTGCTAGTCTGCTCTGAATATTATTATTTTTTTTTTTTTTAACTCCTTTTATCCTGCAATCTGCCTCTCAAGGCATTTAGCTGGAGGTTATGTGGTTACTAGTAGGCATGCATGGTTTACGCCCAGTGGCGCACCCATTTATAAGT
Source organism: Epargyreus clarus clarus (assembly GCA_014595695.2). Taxonomy (NCBI): domain Eukaryota; kingdom Metazoa; phylum Arthropoda; class Insecta; order Lepidoptera; family Hesperiidae; genus Epargyreus; species Epargyreus clarus. The sequence continues at coordinate 493,013 of JACTTY020000114.1, forward strand.
GTATCCTTGTAGGCAATTTCTAAGAAGGGAGAAGGTCCTGGGGAGCTCTCCTTTTGATGCGCTTAAAGGTGTGTGTGGACTTCATTAGCTCACTGGCAAGCACATTGGGGTGTCTCTTTATACGTTGAGAGTATGATTTGAGTTTAGTTGTAACGTCCTCCTTTACAGTTGTTATTTTTTAGGTCTCTGTGTAGTTGGGAGTTCGTGATGTACCATGGGGCACTAGTCACCATGCGAAGCATTTTTGATTGGAAACGTTGTAATATGTTCAAATGTGTGTTTGCTGCAGTACCCCACAGTTCGGATCCATATGACCATATTGGTTTTAATATGGCCCTGTAAAGGAGGAGTTTGTTGCTTAGAGACAGCTTTGATTGTGTAAGGAGCCAATAAAGCTTGCGCAGATGTGTACTCAGAGCCTTTCTCTTAGTAAAAATGTGCTTCCTCCATGTTAGGCGTCTATCCAGGTGAATTCCCAAGTAGCGCGCGTCGTCCGACTGGGGAATTGTTATACCGTTGAAAACAACCGCTCTGAATATAAAAATAAATCGCATCACCATAGCAAATTGTATGACTACACCTGCTCGTACCTTCAGAGCGGACTAGCAGTTTGGTGCAGACTATATCAACAGGTTTAGTTGTCCAGTTCGTTCAGCTACTTCTAAATTATAAAAAAAATCATAAAAAGAGCATCTGTGGTTGACTGCAGGTAAAGTTCATTTCTTAACAGGGGCGTGGACGAAGCCGTGGGCAAAAACTAGTTAAAAATATAAATAAAGATCCTATAAATAGAAATCTAACTAGAGCTTCATTATAACTACACAACAACAAAACAGACAGTAAGATAAACTAACCAGGTTGATGAGTCATGTAGTGTACCCAGCCCTGGCTCTGCTGGACTCCGATACTGCGCCACTCCTGCTCCGACATCAGGTGGTTCTTGGGTACTAGTTTCACCATCTCTTTCGGAAGTACCACATGTCTGTAAATAATACAACACCCGAGTTATAGATATATGTCTTTATGAATCTATACTAATATTATAAAGAGGAAAACTTTGTTTGTTTGATTGTAATGAATAGGCTCTAAAACTACTGGACCAATTTTAAAAATTCTTTCACTATTTGAAAGCTACATTATCCACGAGTAATATAGGCTACATTTTATATGAAATATATTTGTTAAATAGATTTTGAGACGGTATAAAGTTTGGCGGGTCAGCTAGTAATTAATATGTTAAATGTTTTGCCTACATAAGATTTGATTACTTCTTAGTCAAACTTATCAAGTTTCCATATCTGGTAGTTTGGATAGATTAAGTATTAATAATGGGCATTAGATAGTGTCAATAACACTAACTATTCATTAACTTTTTGCAGTGAATGTGTCAAAACAATATTTAAAATTGATACCTGTGTAGTATGAAAAAGCCAACTTTCGATGTTGGGACAAAATCTTAGAGAAGAAAGGATTGCAAGACTTTTCGTAAAGTTGAAAAGTAAAATAATATTTCTTATGTTTTGCTTTACCATGAATCTCACTTTACCATGAGTTTCGCTTTACCATGAATTACCATGAAATCAAGGAGATGTATAATGACAAAGTACATAAAGTTTTAGATAATTTAATCATTAAAAACACATTATAAGCATAAAGTATGTTAACAGGATTATTTAAAAAAGTGTAGTGTTCTAGCATTGTTCTAGAATATTTTCAAAGTTCATTGTTGCCGTCATAAACCAGTAACTAAATTCATATAAGAGTTAATGACACATGTGCATCCCTGGAGACTTAGAATGCCATAAAACTACAAATATTAGTATAATGTATCTACTTATTTTCAAATTATAACCTTACGTACACAACTCAAAAACATAAATTACATGCCTAAATCCCAATAGTGAAACATTTTTGTTAAAATATAATTTCTTTGACTTTTCGGAATGTGAATGGTTATAGAGCATATGTTTTAAGAATATTTCTTCTTGTAATGTTTATTTGTGAAGTTTGTCGAAATGATTATGATCAAGCTTAAAATATACGTGTGTGATATACAAAATTACATAATAATATCTTGGTAATATTCACCGGTATTCGTTTTCTTCGTCGTCGTAGTATTTCTCTGAATAGTAGATGTCCCTGGACATGTTGTCAACAAATTTTCAACGTAAACACAAATATCCCTTAAAATACGAAGCAAAACAAGTTGAATCCTCCAAAAGATACTCGAAGTCAAAGTTTTTGTGCCGATAAGACAACACAAAGTACTCAAAACACAATTATTTTCCACAATTCCACAAAGAATACAACTTCCAGACAACTCTTCAAAAGAAACGTTAACGAATTTCGAAATTCGAATGACAGGTGTTACCATACGACAACACATCAATCGAAAGGGTTTTAAAAAACCGGTATTATGAAAACCGTCATTATACTCGAAAATATTGTAGAAATAATTTCTACTAAATGGATTTCTTAAGTATTATATTTAAATATATTATTATTTTCATATCATTGTCATTATACCATACCATTAGTAACGTGTCAGCGCAAAGCGAATGTGTGCTGTGAGGCTAATGTCACAAAGCGGTTGATAATTTCCCGCGTTTATTCGTAGTGTGCATTTCTCGAGATGAGTGCCAACAAAAAGCGCCAATTGTTTTGTTCACAGACATGTATTTGTTTTTTTAGATATAGGTCTGTGATTTTGTTAGTAACCTATCTAAGATGTGATGTATGTCTTAATAGTGGTATAGGTTTAGGTGAGTAAAATAAAATACATACAGAGATCACTCCTAACAAGAAAGTGTAACCAATTTTGAGAATTGAAATTGTTGCGTAAATAAAGTTTTGCCACGTCTCCGTTCTATAGTTGGGGAGCCTAAGAGGGGATTGCGGGAGTGACTTGACCGCGGCAGACTAAGATATGGGAGATATCTTACAGTACCCTGTGGAATATTCTAATGTAGTGATGGAGCAGGCTCGTGTAGTATTGAAGAGGCGTGTTGCTTAGATGATGTTTTTATTATCTGCTCTATCACTACACTAAACCATAAATGAGCTTTCTATGTTGAGGGGTATGGACAGGGGAGCCCGTCAGATTAGTAAAAAAAAATTCGATCACTGGACATGCTCGAGCGCATCAGATTAAGCTATGGTAGGTTAATTACATGCTGAAATCATAGATAAGCTGAAATGATAAATTTATAATAATCTGACGATTTGAGCGTGGCGTTAAGGAGTAATAGAGTCACAAACTTGCGAAAAAAATCGTTACCTGGACATACTCGAGCGCGATCAATTTTCTTTTTAATGTAAAAAAAAATAATGCTAGAAAACGGGAAACATAAATATTATTAATCTATCGATGACCACATGTCGAAGTAGTGAATAAAATAGTAATTTAAAAAAAAAACAACCTGTATTATTATGCCATGTATAGTGTCACTTATTAGCATGAATCCCTGCGAAGGAATGATGTATGACTGACGAACTAAAGGAAAAGGCTATTTTTTAGGAAAATACATTATTCTTCATACATTCTCATACTATTTCTTTTTTCAAATCGTCAGAATAAGAAAACCCCTCCACTATATCGTCGTTAAGGGTTATCATAACTAAAACATCAGTCTGGATTTACCTGTATAATAATCTGACGCGCTGGACTATGTCAAGTCACTTTGAGCTTTCATCGGAATCATCAGTCTTTCGAATTGGAGCTTCGTCAGGGGTCACTTAATAGCCCCACTGAATATCAAATGCGCTGGAGCTTTTTTTTCTCTATTTTTAACTCTCTCGTACACTTGTCCCCCCCACGCAAACCGGGAGGTTAACATATTTCTATCCTTTTCTTGAAACATCATTTTCTTGCAATTGGTTTTTGTTGAAATGTCCTTTTTCTGGAAATGGCCATCCATCCATCAGCCTTTAACCTTTAAGAGCCCACTGCTGCAGGCCTATGCCTGTGAAACCTTGTTTTTTCTGTTTCATGTGTGAAACTATTTCCTTCTAAGTTTATTTAAGTTATTTTGGCAGCGACATCTAGCGGAGATCTGCGGAACTATTTCCTAAGCCTTCATACAATGATTGCAGTTAAAGCGACATGAAGTCAGCGCGCTTACGAAATAGTTCCGCAGATTTCCGCTGGATGTCACTGATAAAACGATGTAGATAGACTTAAAAAATAGTTTCACATGTTTCCACTAGATGTCACTAATAAAATGACGTCACAATCTCTGCCTCACGCTGTTGAGAACGTTTACCGCGGAATGACCTCCCCAAGCCGGCGAGTTTGCGATAAGACCTTACTTCATAGGATCATTTCTATAGTAAGCTCTTCCCGAGACTATCACACCATGTGAGACGTCGCCAGCCGTGATGATGAGATGTGGCGCGGCGCCCTGAGCGTGAGGCGGGCGGTGGTGATCGCCACTAGCCCTCGATGATCGTTCGCTCCTCCGCTTCGGCGGGGGAGGGTGGGGTGTTGTCGCTGTCTGAGCGGTATTTTAAAACCCTTATAAATACACAATTAGCGGTGGTCGTTGATGAATCAACGACACTAGTTAAAGCGACTGTTGATTCACTTTCAAGGAATCAACGTTAACCCAATAGAAATTTCAAATTAACTAGTTTATTTAACTAGTTAATTTGACGTCAACGACGTTGAACGGAACGTTTCGTTATTTTGAACATAAATTTTATTTTGTTTAGAATTACTTACGTTAAAAATAAAATGAAAAAATAAATTATAATATACGAGTTGCAGACGAGCATATATCTTGATTGTCGGTATAATAACATAATTTGAAATTCAATTTTGTAGAATATATCTAATAACTAGTTCGTTGATTCAACGACCACCGCTAGCCAGTTTCAAGTGAAACCTTCAGTCTTCACGAATGGCTAAATAAATGCCTTATTTTACTATGAATAAATGATAAAGATATCATTTCACATATATTTATTGTTACTGATGACAGAACTATATTTATAAACTGATTGTGGAAGATCATGCATGCCGGAAAATTTTCACGAGGCAACCATATTATTATATTAATACTCGTCTGATCTCGGCTTTAGGTAAATACAACTTCTGCTTTTTTATGAAAATTGGGTACAACTTACAAGTGACCAAAGGCGGCGGTTACCAATTACCATCTAAAAACTGTTTTTTTTGTTATTGATGTTATTTAAAAAAATAATGGGTAAGAACTTCTTACTCAGCTATATATTATAACAATGAAAATATACAGAAAACTTCGAAACGTTAATTTAATTGCAGCAAAAATATTACACATCTTATATATAAATACATCCAAATAACAATATAATTTTGACAATACATTTAGGCATTATACATTATTTAATATTTAATCCTAATAAATATTACATTTTTACATTTCTTTTACTGGCTCTTTCGTCGCGTGTTTCTTTTTATGTTTCTCTAAATCGCTCTTTTGGCTGAATTTAGAGGGGCAATCAGTACAAACAAAAGGTTTATCTTCACTGTGTGTGTATCGTATATGGCGTGTCAGGTGTGACGCACGCGTTAGTCGCAAGCCGCAGACGCAGCAGACGTGCGGCTTGTCACCTGTGTGTGATATTAGGTGTCGTTTCAAGTCGCTTCTGGTTATAAACGCCCGGCCGCATGTATCGCAGTCGAAATTCTTCTCTCCTGTATGACGTCTGGAAAATAAAGGTTAATTAATGTTAATTTATATCTACAGGCTATCTCATTTTATGTGTTAGACACATAACATATCAAAAAATACAATATACCTATTTTTCTATACAATATTAACAATACTATCCACTTTTAAAAATGTACTTAAGTACAACATTTTTTGACCAAACTTATTAATAACATTTTTTCCCTATAATGTTTTAAAATTATGTAAAGGCTTTAAACTTCATGAACTTACTTCTTAAAAATATTTTAAACCCTAACTGGACACTTATTTGAAAATTACACAACCCTTTCCCTTAACATGTAATAAAATTTTAAGCTCTTTTTAATGAAACGAATATTGAAACAATATATAATAGAAACTGTAATATATATAGTATAGTCTGCGTAAAACTGCTAGTCCGCTCTAAATATAGAAATGAATTTCGTCGTCATAGCAAATTATATGACTGCTTGCAACAACTTCAGGGCGGACTAGCAGTTTGGTGATAACTATAACTTACCTTATATGGTACTGCAGGTGTCCAACAGTTCTAAAGCTGCGTGGACACAGCACACATTTGTATGGTGTCTGTCCTGTGTGCTTGCGCCTATGTACCGCTAGTCCAGCTGATTGCGCAAAAGTTTCTCCACAAATATTGCAACTTAGTGGCTTCTCACCCTGGAAATATGCAAATAAAAAATTTGGTTAATGGATTCTAATTTCAATATTCAATTTATGTAGGTCTATGATACTTTTCAAAATGTTATTTTACTTTTGGTTACAATATTTCAACTGAGAAGAGTAAGCAAGAAACAGAATAAGGTTTTTTTTAAAGTGATTGTTATATTTCTGATCTTATTTCCATAACCTTAAACATATTATAATTGCAATGGATCACAAAGAAACAAACAAAAATCAGCATTTAAATTTTTATATGACTAGTGTTTGAATGCATGTTGCATTCCTCAAAAACGCCGTTTGTGTTCAAACACTCTGTTTAAATTATTTTCAATAAATTTTATGTTGTTATTTAAATTAAATTACACATGAACATTATATATTTAATAAGTACATACCGTATGTATCCTAAGGTGTACTTTCAGATTCTGTGCCAAAGAAAAATTCTTATTGCAGTGTGGGCATGAAAATGGACGTTCCCCTGTATGAGTTCGGAGATGTGTCTTCAACCGAAATCTGAAAAATATAACAGAAAAATCATAAAAATTGAGTAGGTATTAAAAAATCGTTGTAATCAGATTTGATAATCTGATTACACATGATATGAAAATGTATAAAAACTACAAAATAATAGAAATAACAGAGTTAAATGAGATTGGAACATCATCAAATTCATAATTATTATTAAGTGATGGTATTAGAATTGTCCTAAGTACCATTGAAATAGTCCTAAGAAATAGTTTACCAATTCTGGACACTTCAATTCTAGTAGACTGATAGGTAATCTAAATCATTTTTGCCAAGTCCTACACAAATCACATTTGTAAGTTCGTCACAGTATCACTCCAATAAAATATAAAAGGAAGTTTATATAATATTAATTTACCTAGAAGACATGACTTTGCCACAAGTGAAACATTGCTGTTTTTGAGATTTTTTGCCATCAATGCCAATCTTAGAATCGTCATCTTCAGTGTCTAATAAGTATTTAGGTGTCTCCCCATTAATTCTGCTCTCACACAACACTGCTTGGTTTAAAGTCAAAAGATCATTTTGAAGATACAATTCTTTATCATTCTTCATTTCCTCTTCACAGCTGATATTCTCATTCTCATTTTTTATAAGATTGAAATGATTTTGTGATATTTCTTTACGCTGCTTTTTACATATCCTTTTTTTACTGCTTTTGGTACAGATTTTCGTAGTTGTGTGTCAGAGTTTTCACATATTTGTATAAAATTTAAACAAGTGTCTAAGATTTTCATACATTTTGAGCATACTAAGCTTGGCAAGCCATCTTCGGGATAAATCTGAAAAGAAAATTATATTTGTTTTTGCCATAGTTCACAAAAACTTACAATTGAATGTTGTAGTAAGGCAGTGATAGCCTAGTGGTTACGAAATTCAGCCCCTCGATTGAGGGGTCCAGGGTTCAAATCCCTTGCATGCACCTCTGATTTTTTCAAAGTTATGTGTGTATTAGAAATTATTGATCACTTGCTAAATGGTGAACGTAAACATTGTGAGGGAACCCATATCTGAGACATTGTTAAAAAAAATCTCAAAGGTATAAAAAAGTAAAGTCTACCAATACGCACTTGGCCAGCGTGGTGGAGTATGGCCTAATCCTTCTCATTATGAGAGGAGACCCGTGGGACAGTAATCGGTTCATAATGATAATGAGTCCGTGAAATCAAATATATTTGGTATATTCATTATATACACATTAAAATATCATGGTAACCTATATATGCCTGAAGTTTGCTGTGGAAATTTTTTAACAGTGATACTAACCACCATAGATTAGTAAAGATTACTCACTCCAAACAAGAAAATGTACCCAGTTTTGAGAATTGAAATAGTTGCGTAAAAAAGTTTTGCCATGTCTCCGTGCTAAAATGTCCCTAAAATATTTGAAATAATTATTTATTTATTATGTAAATTATGCAGTATTAGTTATTTATTCGTAAATTTTCTCTAAAAATGTTTTTATTTGTCAAGAATTCAAAAGAAGAACATACTATAATAAGCCGTTTGTGGCTTCATTCAATTTCAAGGCGGCGAAGTATCTTTACTAATCTATGCTAACCACAACAAATCTTTGTAAACTCTCAATACTACATATATAATAGTAGAGACTATACATATTTTGTATGAATATAACGTGTAAATGTTTAGAAATATAGTAAGCTTCTGGTAACCAATAAGAAAAAAATATTTTTTCTAGTCTTAAAAACTTTGTTTATGAAGCTTAAAAATATTTTTTACTCATTTTGGCCTACCTTTACATTCGCTAGAGACATAACTTTTGTAGATATCTTAACCGAATCTATTTCATTAAAAATACTAGTAAAATTCCCGTCGCTCAAACATAATCTACACGTTTCTAAAGCCATTTTATGTTTTAGGAGACCATAAAACTTATAACAATTAAGTGTAATCTAATTATTAAAAACACTATGTGTACGTAGAACACTAGATTATGGTATAAAAGAAATAATTAGGCATTTTAGGTAAATAAAAAAACAAACGATACGAATTTCGAATTATGAATTTACAAAAACCCTTGTTTTTTAACACCATCACTTTTGACTTTGACAATGACATTGACAAGTAGGGAGTTAATAGGGACACGGGAAAAATATCGATATTTTGCGATATAGAGTACTTTTCCTTTCGATACCGATAGTTTTATCCACGATACTTTTACGCAATAAATAGTGTTTGATACGTAAGGCTGCCCCAAGACCTACCTTAACATAGTACAATACTTTTTATTGTAAAATAAGATTGAAAGGCGCTCTGACTCCAAACGCGATCTCCTCCAATTATATTGCACAATAATACGAACTGCACAATGTTTTCGTGTTCAGTTGGAGATTGAGAATAGTTCTCTCCATAACGAAATACTTTGAAGTGGCGGTAGTTGTCGACATCGACATTCAAAAAGTGACATTTTATTATGTAACGGGTACTCACGATATACGGTTTTTATTGCCGGTATAAAAAACGCATATCGTGAGTACCCGTTACATAATAAAATGTATCAATTCCGCGATAATTTCAGTCTAAAATCATATATTAAAAAAGTGATTTGAGAAAAAATATTGCGCAATACTGACCCTATACGATGGAATAAAAAATATGGTGCAAAAAAAAATACACTCGCTCAAACTTTCGTTCAATCTTTGCGCAATTTTCAATATTAGTCCTAAACGGTCAATAATATTACACAATTTGCAATATTGCACAATATAATTGACCGCTTAGGTTGCCCCTAATTACGTATCGTATCGAAAAAAAATTCACTTCTATTTACATTCTTTTTAACAGACAGACCTAGGGGGTTGGAGGGGTTCGGTACCGTTTTTTTCCTTTTCCTACAATACGTTGAATATATTATTTTATAACTATATAAAATCATAAAAAATAAAAGTTATTGAACAAATAAATGCAATCCAGCACTTTTTTCAAAGGCGTCAAGTAGACTGTTATTTACCTCCGAATTTTATATTATATTTAATTTAATATCAATAGATGGCGTTGAGGTAACGCTTATTTAATGGTATCGATTTTCTTTGCTATCGCGAAATTCACCACCAGCTTTTTTCAAATACATAAAAAGTATACCCTATATGTTAATGGTCGATTTTCGCACACTAGGTGAAAGGTAGGTTTAAATAATACTATTTAATTTTAATAAATAAATTTCATTTATTGGCTTTTTTTGTTCACGTGTTTCTTCTTATGTTTCTCTAAATCGCTTCTTGGCTGAATTTAGAGGGGCAATCAGTACAAACAAACGGTTTTTCGTTATTGTGTGTGGAGCGTATGTGCCGTACGAGGTGACACGCACGAGACAGCCCCAGACCGCAGACAGAACAGACGTGCGGCTTGACACCTGAATGTGATATGAGGTGTCTTTTTAAGTCGCTTTTAGTTATGTAAGCCTGGCCGCATGTGTTGCACTCGAACTTCCTTTCTCCTGTGTGACGTCTGAAATATAATTGGGTATAAAATATCAAAGTTATTATGAATCGTAGGTATAGTATCATGACATCTGCTTAAATCTTGAAAATAATATTTTACTCGTATCGAGACTTTAAAATTACAAACTTTTGTTTTGTAAAATCTCAATTTTTAACTATGAAAAAAATTAACGCTAAATTTCACGCAGAAGCTGTCATCATCAACAACCAATTATGTCTCACTGCTGGGCACGGGTCTCGTCTCATAATGGAAGGATTAGGCCATCGTCCACCGCGCTGGCAAGTGCGTATTGGTAGACTTCACATACCTTTGAGATTTTTGTTTATAAATCTCTCAGGTATGCAGGTTTCCACACGATGTTCTCCTTCACCGTTTAGCAAGTGATAATTAATATCTAATACGCACATAACTTTGAAAATTCAGAGGTGCATGCCTGGGATTTGAACATTTGGAACCTCGGACCCCTTGATCGAGAGGCCGAATTTCTTAACCACTAGGCTATCACTGTTTCTGCAGAAGCTATAATTATGTTAAATTAAGTGGTTTTGTAATCCTACAACCTTTTTACACAATACCATATACCATATAGTATTATTAGCCGAATAGTGCGGTAACTAATTTGAATCCTAACATACGAAAAACTTACATACCAATTTACTGACAGTACTGACAGCCATTTATGCTTACATTGTCTGTACAATATAATATACATCATAACTATTATACAACCTTACCTAACGTGATACTGAAGGTGTCCAAAAGATCTGAATGTGCGGGGACAAATCTTACATTTGTATGGCGTCTGTCCTGTGTGTTTGCGCTTATGTACCCTTAGTCCAGACGAATGTGCAAATGTTTCGCCACAAATATCACAACTTAATGGTTTCTCCCCCTGACAACAAAACAAATGTGTAATTACACATATGAAAGCAAAATAAGCATGATGACAGTATTAAATAAAAAAAATTGAATGAAAAAGTTATGTCGTAAGCCTCCACAAAAATAACCCAATTTCAATGTAAAATTTAAAATTAATTATATTTTCAATAAAATAAAAAACTGCATTCGGTCATATACTAGAGGTCTGGGCAAATGACATCATGCCTCACGCTCCTCACAGCCTCACAGCGTGACATGAGACGTCACCAGCAGATGATACCTGCGTGCATTTTAGCGCTTAATTTTAAATAAGTAGAAAATATAATATGCATTTATAGACTTATTTCCATTTGATTTTATGATATTTAGAAACAGTACATATACAGGGTGAATTTTTCAAATAGGCTTTCAGGGCCAAATCCGAAACTATAACAATTAGTTTTTTATCAAAATCGGCCTCCCCGGTTTGTCACTGAAGTCCGTTTGAAAAATTCACCCTGTAAGGTATTTTACATGAGAAGATTTCAAATTTTTTATCATTAAGATTAATTCTTATTTATTATTTATGTTTTATATTTGTGGATATTATACCGTATGTATCCTAAGATGTATTTTGAGATTCTGCGCCAATGCAAAATTCTTATCGCAGTGTGAACAAGAAAATGGACGTTCTCCTGTATGAGTTTTGAGATGTATCGTTAGTCCGAGCCTGAAATCCATAAGAATGAGAATTAAGCAAATAAAAGAATAGAAAAGTGTTTATGATTAAAAATGTTTGAGAAGCAGTTTATATAATTTATATTATGATAATAGAGCAGAGGTAGTGATAGTCTACTGGTTAAAATCTCAAGCTTATCAATTGGGGGTCAGAGGTTCAAATCCATGACATGCATTACTGATTTTCAAATTTAGTGTGTATTAAATTAAATATTTATGATCACTTAAATAGTGAAAGAAAACATCATAAAGAAACAAACACCTGAGAGTTCATTAAAAAAACAGATGACATGTGTATAAAAATTGACTTTTTTGTACCTCAATTTAACTATAAAATAAGTATAGGGAACATGCCGCATTTCACGCAGGTCTCAAGTTACAATAAATAAAATTGGCAAGTGAAATTTGACAGTAGGTAAGAAATTAGGTCCTTGGAAGGAAATGCTATATTAGGTTTATCAATAAGAAGCCTGCCAAGCCTACTTTATAGTATAAGAAGAAGATAAATTAATATACCTAGAAGACAAAACTTTGCCACAAGTGAAACATTGCTGCTTCTGAGACTTTCTGCAACGAACCTTTTTTTTATTATCTTCATTGTCTAATAAATATTTGGGTGCCTCTCCATTTCTGCTTTCACACAAAAGTGCTTGTTTAAGAGTCAATTCTTTATTTTTATGATTCTTCTGTTGCTTTTCTTTTAGGACAGATTTTCGTAATAGTGTATCAGAGTTTTCACAAGTTTTTATGAAATTTAAACAAGTGTCCAGAATCTTGATGCATTTTGGGCATATTAAGCTTGGTAAGCCATCTCCAGGATGTATCTGAGAAGAAAATTAGGTTTTTATTTATTTTGGCCTTATGTAAAGAAAGGTATATCCTAATTCCACGTTTCCCAACCTGTGGTCCGCGACCCCTGGGGTCCACAAGTATATGTATGGGGGTCCGCGGTGTCATCTCTGGACCATACATAAATCGCTCTTTAAATGCAAAAGGGCCGCAAAATGAAAAATCAGCAAACCAGTTTTATTAGATAAATGTGACCTAAGCATACAATATTTTAAAAATTAAAAAAAATTCCATCCAATGATGTACAACACATTTGTTTATTTTAAAAAAATATACATTAATTGGTTTTTCAAATTGTGTTTTGTCTCTTATGTAAAAAATTGTACCTGTAATGACTAAAATAAATACCTAATCCGTTTTTTTGCTACTTATTTTATTAAGGGGGTCCGTGAAAACTGTGCTTGATTTCCTTAAGGTCCGTGGACTGAAAAAGGCTGGGAAACGCTGTCCTAATTGAATAGTGAGATAGTAAGCGGGTTCAAATTTATTTTTGGTGAACAATAACATTTGTGTGTAACCCATAAATGTTTAGGAAATTATATTGAGAGACTTTTTAATATTTTTACTGTACTGTACAAAACAAAGTAGAAAATGGTCAGTAATATACTGACCATTTTCTTCTTTGTTTTGTAATCTCTCATTAAATTCATAGTAGTGACAAATATATTTAGACTTATTTCTTACTTTTGACCTACCTTTACATTTGCTAAAGACATTACTTTTGTAGAAATCATAACCGAACCTATTTCACTAAAAATACTAGTAAAATTCCCGTCGCTCAAACACAATCTACACTTGTCTAAAACCATTATATTCTTATAATTTTGCTCACCACATTTAGCTACAAGAGAATGACCTAATCAATTGAACATAACATTTTATATAATACACAAGTTTAATAAAAAAGAATTTGAATATTCATTCACAAAAACAATATAGAACACCGTTAGTTTAATTTTTAACGGGTCAGGCAAGCGGGGCACGCAAGTAATCTTATTTATTTATTAGCTGTCAGCCAGTTAGCCGTCATGTTATCCGTCAGTCCATACTCCGTTTTTTCCACAGAACACCTATACTCCTAACCGAGGGCAAAATACGTCAATCTGGGTCGATTTGTATATAACTAAATCTGTCATTACTTGTACTTGGTTGTAAATAGCCACAAGAATATGAAGAGTTCTATAAAAACGCGCGCGCACTACCTGCAAGAAAAAAATATGAGACTTGTTGAAAATAAACGATTTATGAAAAATCTATTAATTTTATTTTAAAAATCGATGAATAGTAGTCGATTATTGACATCCCTTTATCTAATCATCTAATGTCAGTTTACACCAGATAGAGGTTGACGTAATGACAACGATACCTGTTTTTAAAAATAGAAAGTATAGAAACCAATTGAGAAGTTGATAACAACCAAAATAATATTAAATTCACTGTCTTATAAGGCAACAACGGGACACGGGACAATACTTTTTTGATAAGGATGACAATTTGACATTGACACTACAGATAATAATGACGAAGATATTCACTTCAAGAAAACATCCATTTGTTTGTTTGGATCTGAATTAATTATATAATATATCTAGTAGTATTGAAAGTAGTATAATATTAGATCATATCAGCAAAAATTAAATACATATTTTCTTAAACTGCACCGCATCTGGATGTGCGTGGTTGTATTATTGTAATATTTTCATTTTAAAAATATTTGTGGAGCGGGAAATTTAAATGGGTGTCATTCTTAAAAAGAAACTTTTGATTTAAATTAAATATTTATTGTTTTGCTTTTCACTACACGTCGGTTGTAATAGTTTACGAGCTTATATTTAGTTTTTTCAGTACATTAGATCAGTAGGGTGGAACTAGGGATCCAATTATATAATACTAAGTTCAATAAAACAAATAGTCACAGTTAGAATTCATAATATTTTATTTAACAATATCATAGATTAGTAAAGATACTTCGCCGCCTTGAAATTGAATGAAGCCACAAACGGCTTATAAGTAAGCCTTAAGCCGTAGGTAAGTTCTTTTTTTTAATTTTTGACAAATAAAAACATTTTTAGAGAAAATTTACGAATAAATAACTAATACTGCGTAATTTACGTAATAAATAAATAATTATTTCAAATATTTTAGGGACTCTTTAGCACGGAGACGTGGCAAAACTTTTTTACGCAACTATTTCAATTCTCAAAACTGGGTACATTTTCTTGTTAGGAGTGAGTAATCTTTACTTATCTATGTTATAGAATAGTAAGTTCAATCAAACAAATAGTCACAGTTAGAATTCATAATATTTTATTTAACAATATTGAAACAATCATAATTATCGATCAAACAGTAGACTATAATTGTATCTAAGTATTCGTATATGCACAGGATTATTATGAAAATTATATACAGTAACAAAAGCACGTTATTTAAGCTTCTATGAAAAAAGTAATGGTTTTTAAAACGTTATCTTGAATTTAAAATAAAATAGCTACGCCATTTCCGTGCGCGAATGCGGAAGAATATATCTTATTCTTACTTAACTTTATTTTATATTAAAGTATAGAACTTACATTTTTAAATACTTATAATAGCATTCTAGACATTATTAGGTTCTCAACACAAATCTTATTTATAAATTTGTGCTATCTTTCCATTCCTAATAATTTATTTAATTTTTATAAAAATATTTATAAATATGGGATTGGTCTACAATCAGAAAATTAAATAGTATATTTTTTTATAAAATTAGAAAATTACATCCTATAATTTTACAATAAAACTTTGTAATTATTGCTAATAAAATAATGTCAATTCATTTTAAACAAATGTTATGTGTTATCTTGATATATTTTGTCCAGTTGCATTTGCAAATTATGTGATGTCACTGTTGGAGTATCGGGCACTTCTGACCGCTTCTGTGTTACACGAGGTGTGTTTAAAAAACTCATTTGTTCCTTCATTTTCATTTCCATATACATATTAAAGGCTCTCTTGTCCATATCTTTATTTGGTGTATGCATTACTTCGGAAACATTTGGCATTGATTTATATATAATTTTTTTTCTTAAGCATTGATTCTTCTTTGGTATTTTATATGATGGTGATTTACTTTTTATTACTGAACAAGATTTGCTTGAAACAGGTTCTATTTCTTTTGATCCCTCACTTCCCGGAAGTTTTGACATACTTTTAGCTTTTATTAATATATTATTGTTTACATTCATAGTCTTTCCAGTGTTTTTTTCATTAATAAGTTTCTTCACTTGATGGAGTGTTTTGAGCTGGGACTCTTTAATATTAGTCAGTGTATTTATGCCATTTTCGACCATTTTAATGTTATGTTCCAATTGCTTTTCAACTTCTAAAAGGTCATTCAGCTCTGTCTTTGGTTTGTCAACATTTGCCACAGATGCTTTGTTGAGTAGATCACATAATGAAACAATAACACTCTCTTCTCGAATGCTTTTCTCTTTGCTTATTGACATTTTATCAAAACACATGATTGTGTTATCATTGTAGAGAGCAGAGCTATCTGTATCATTTGAATGATTGAAGAATTCTTGCACATTCCTATACTCCTTAAAAGGAGTTGAAACAGGAGGGGTCACTTCAGCAATATTTTCCAGTGTTGGTTCTTCAGCTATTGTCTTTGGCTTGTCCTCAATATCCTGTATGTCCTTTTCATTTTGCAAAAAACTTGTATCACTACCAGATTTCCATGACATATTTGAGAGTGGTGTGGCCGGTACAGAAGCCAGGACCTTTTTACTCACCACAGGGGTTACCTGTGGTTTGCTATTAACTTTTGTTTGTGGACCAAAATTCTCTTTGTTGGCAAGTGTGAATCGATTTTTAAGTAATTTATTAGTAATAACAGGTGTTTGGGGCATGTTGCATATTCCACTTATTCTCACTGTACTTTTAGCTGAAACTAATATTGAAAAAAAAAAATATATCAATAGAAATTATTCCTGATCAATATAAGTAATGATGTGTAAACTTCTGTTATGGATTAAAATAGTTACAATGTGAACAAACCACTGACAGGGCATTGCAGTATGGGAAGGCTTTATAAAAGAACATTTTTTTTTTATAATGTAGCAGACGAGCATGCAGTCCACCTGATGGTAAGTGGCTACTGCCGCCCATTGACATCTGTAATCAACCCCAGATAGGATTAGATATTCCTACCTGAGGTCGGCTACAGATGCGCCGCTACCCCTGAGGACTAAGCTGGAACGCCTCGGATAAGTCTGTCTCCCTTACCACACCCTTCAAACCGGAACACAGCAGCGCCTAACACTGCTGTTATAAGGTAGAAATAGGTGTGGCGGTGGTGCCGCAGGAGTCAAATCAGAAAGGGTTCTACTATCATCGAATACAAGTATTGCAACATTTAGTTTCACTTACCTTGAGGATGAAGGGACTTTTTAGCTCTAGCTCTAAGTTCTGGTTTAGGGAACTTGGGTGTTTCTGGATTGACAGTTATCCTTGGGTTTGGTATGGCCTAAAAATAAAACAAAAATACTTTAAATAATGAAATATTTGCATTATCTTCTATTTTATTAAATTAAGCCCACTAATATATTGATAACTAGCTGACCCGGCAAACTTTGTACCACCTCAAAATCTATTTATCAAATACATTTCATATAAAACATAGCCTATGTTACTCGTGGATAATGTAGCTTTCGAATGGTGCAAGAATTTTTAAAACGGTCCAGTAGTTTTTGAGCCTATTCAATACAATCAAACAAACAAACAAAGTTTTCCTCTTTATAATATTAGTATAGAAGTATAGATTATGTTAAGACGGAATAGATGTAATATGTGACTGAAATTAGAGCCTTCACTCACCTTAGGTTTGGGTTGGAAGATGAGTACTTTTCTAACTGAATTGTTTTTTAGCTGCCCATCACCTGTGTGGCTAGTGGTTTTATTTTGCACTTTAACAGAACTATTCCAATTCCTTTTTTTTGTGGAAGCTGGTGGCGGAGGACATTTTCGCTTTGGAACACTTAAGGCTGAAATGTGTATTTTTTTATTAATACATATAATATAATATTCATAAAAGCTTAATAGCAGCATGTTAACTACTGTCTACTTTGTTAATTTATTCAAAGGCCTTATCTAATTTTTTACATATACATATATACAAAGTAATATCATAATTAATAGATCAAATAAATAAAAAGACATGTAGCATATTTTTTACACCGTTTCAAAACATACTTCTCTCTTTAAATTTGACATCATTCATGCATCCTAAAAATACCAAATGCCAGTAGACATACTTAAATTATATGTCTGGTTTTTAGGATATATTGTATCTTATAATGCTAGAAGCATATATTCAGGAAGTTGGTAAAGTTAGTAATAAATTTACTGATACCTAAAATATTTGCTTGCATTTCTGCAATAGTGAGCACCTTGACATTCTTCTCTGTTGTGCGTGTTAGGGCTGTAGTACTTCGAGGCTGTTTCTCATCTAGAAAAGTCTTCATAGACTCCTTAGATACTATACCTAAAATGAGTTGTGATGATAAATAGCTTAACATTCTAGAAAATATATACGAATTAAATTAACTAATAATCTTGAAAATAATACACTTTAAAATGATTAAGATTAAAAATTTATTTTTCTAGTCTCGGTAAATATATAACCTAAGAGCTTGGTAAAACTGTACTTTATGACCCGTCCAATTTTGAGTTGTGAGTGATATGCAAGTGATATAGGGGGTACTACAGGAGCATTCCCTGTGAATATGGAATTTAGAATTTGAATTGAATTTGGAATTAGAATTGGAAGAGCTTTATTAATTTATATTCCTGATACTCATCTGGGAGTACTCAGGATCACAAGAGTGCTTCAAGATTGTGGATGTTAAAAGATAAACAATCGGAAAAACACTTACCGCTTAACCCAGGCAATAATTCAGCCAATGTCTTCGGCTGTCCAAATGTAGTATTTGTCACCACTGTATCCATGTTTTACAGTATAATTTTGGGTTTCTAGAACAAATTAGATTCCAACATTTGTAACAAATTAACAAACAAATTTAATTTGAAGTTATGACCGTTACAAATGTCAAATTGTCAAAAACAATTTTGACGGCTTTGACGCCATATTCCACAGACTACCTGTTATTTTGTAGTATACTCTTGTCTACGGATGTATTATATTGAGTATTACTTATAGTACTGACAGTCTGACACATCTCTAATCGTTGATTCTTAGTAATTGTGAATCTATGACATTCTATGAAAACAACTTTCACCGGTTTCTTCACCTTGTGTTCGTAGTCTTGTACAATTGTACACTTCTAATCGCGCTAAACAACTTCGGTAGTTCAACACTTTAATCTCGCTTTTATTTTCTTTTACCTTATTTAACAAAATATCATGTCTCCCGTAAAGTTATACCATTTTCCTGCGAGCGGTCCGTCGCGGGTTGCGTTTTTGGCCGCAAAATTAGTGGGCGTTCCAGTGGAAATTGTTATAATCGATCTATTTAAGAAGGAGCAGATGAGTGAAAGTTTTCTGAAGATCAATCCGCAGCATTGTATACCTACTCTCGAAGATGACGGGTTCGTAATGTGGGAGAGTCGCGCTATCGCGTGTTACCTCGCCGATAAATTTGCAAAGGATGACGAAGTTTATCCGAAAGACGTACAACGCCGGGCGGTAGTCAACCAGAGGCTGTATTTCGATAGCTCGTTTCTATACCCTAAAATTAGAGCTATTTGTGTAAGTAGTCTTTTATTTGCAGCATAGATAAGTAAAGATACTTCGCCGCCTTGAAATTGAATGAAGCCACAAACATCTTATTTTAGTAAGTTCTTTTTTTGAATTCTTGACAAATAAAAACATTTTTAGAGAAAATTTACGAATAAATAACTAATTTACGTAATAATTACGTAATTTACGTAATAAATAAATAATTATTTCAAATATTTTAGGGACATTTTAGCACGGAGACGTGGAAAAACTTTTTTACGCAACTATTTCAATTCTCAAAACTGGTTACGTTTTCTTGTTAGGAGTGAGTAATCTTTACTAATCTATGATTTGCAGTTATGATTCTAAATTTGAATATTTATGAGTATATGGAACATCGACTTCCTTATTTGTGTTGGCAAAGTTTTAAAAGTAGAGACTATCTCTAATGTGATTTTTTTTATAAGATAATGCTACATAAGAGTGTTATATATTTTTTATCCTTAACCTCCCTAATTATTTATATAAGAATTAACCACAATGAGATCATTTATATTTGATATGTAAGTAATTGTTCTTGATAATATTACATGTTCTAATAAGATCAGCTTACCTGAGTATTTCTGAATAATTATTAAAATACTGTATTTAAATAAATGGTATAAAAATAAATAAAGCTCTATTTTAATTCATATCTATTTTTGAAATAAAAAATATTACACAAAAAAAATATAGTTACTAAACTTGGTTATTGCAAACAAGAATATATTTTTTAGTTTATTTTTCCAGTACCCAATTTTGTTCCAAGGAGTCACGGAGATAGCCAAGCCACTAAAAGATGACCTGAACACTACACTTGGTTTCCTGGACAAATTTCTGGAAGACAGCAAATGGGTTGCAGGGGAACATGCAACAATTGCAGACACAACCATTCTTGCATCATTATCAGGAATAATTGTATGATAATTAGTTTATTTAAATTCATTTTAAATTTTAATCATTTGCTAAGCGTTGTAACAATTATATTATTGATTAACTTTGCATATTAATTCAATGACAAAAATTAGATCTGCCAATGTAGGTGGGTACAAGAACTACATGAAACTGCTATTTTGTACTTAAAAAAAGCATTAATAATACAGGCTTATCTTAGCACTCAAGAGTTCGAGAAAGCAATACTTCTGTGATGTTTTCTACACGGAGTTGGCGTCCATAGGTAGCAATGACCACTTACCACCAGGTGGTCAAATAGCGAAGGAACATATAGCTTCATTCCTACTTGAATATTATTACAAAGGTTGTGTATTTTACATATGGTATAGGTGTATCAATGTTACATTTAATTATTCTTCAATTTCAGGAAGTGGGTTGGGACATGTCCGCATTCCCTAATATTGAACGGTGGCTTCAGGACTGCACTTCGTTACCTGGGTATAACGAAAACCTTGAAGGCGCCAAAATATTTGGTGGTGCAGTGAAAAAGAACTTGAAGGAATAACATTGAAGGAATAAGACTACATATAAAAAAGTCCATCCATACATAAAAAATATGCATTTATTTTGTATACACTAAACTTGTTAAACTTAAATATAATATTGTTAGGGTTTAAGAGCTCAATAAAATTTATTTTCTCTATCTATAAAATTTTAACACAAGCTGTTGTTCATTTTTTACTCTTCTCCTAATAACAATCTCTGATTTATAACCTTTTTTGGACATAATATCAATAACCTCTTCTGGAATGTTTTCTTCTATCAACAAAAGATAAAAAGTGCCGTTACCAGCCAATATCTTTGGTAATGTATTCAATAGTCTATCAGTAATTTCTCGGCCTTTTTCGCCTCCAGCCCAGCTGGCATTGATGTTCACCTGCCCACATTCATCAGAATCTGTCACAACATATGGTGGATTAAATATGACAACATCAAACTGATTTTTAAAGCAACTGGCCAAATCCATGGTCACAGGTTCCAAAATAACCTTGTTGTGAGCTGCTGTACTCTTAGACATAACACACGCTTTAAAATTGACATCAGTGCTGAAGCATAGTGATTGTGGAAATGCCATAGCAAAGGCAGTTATGACAATTCCACTTCCCGAACCGACTTCTAAACAAAAAGTGGGGTTTTTGTTTCTCAAATACTGTAGATCTTTCTCTAAGGCATCAATAAGTAGAAAACTGTCTTCAGCTGGTTCGTAAACAAATTCAAAATCAGCCTTATCAATGTGGTTTTGATAGGGAGTCTCCATGTTAGTTGATGCTGCCACGATCTGATGCTGTTCCACTTGTACTTTGCTCCGGTTCTGGCTGTGTAGGCACTGGTAATGTTGCTCTAACTACCTTTTCTTTACTTATCATACGCCTGATTTCATTTAACCTATCCTGGAAAATTTGAAGACACAATTATAATCTATGAATAGAAATCCTGTTTTGTAAAATTCTAGTAAAAGACACAGATGTTATTTAATTAAGTTTTATAAACAGTATTAGTAACATGTCTGACTTAGAAGGAGAACCAGCACCACCTCTTCACCTAGTAGGCCTTTTAATGGGTTAGCTCTGCTCAGGGTTAAAAATACATCAAGACTAAAATTATAATATAATTTTGCTGCCACCTAAATGTCACAGATGGAAGCAAAACAAAATTTCAAAGCTCTTTCTTTTAATAATATAGATTATACAATACAGCTCTAAGCTCCTCTTAGTTGTGAGAAGGCACTTGTTTAGTCAACAGTATGACAAAAACGAGTTGCTGCTAATAATACAATATAGTCCGCACCAAACTGCTAGTCTTCTCTGAAGTTGTTGGGCAGGTGTAGTCATACAATTTGCATTTCTATAGTCAGGACTAGGAGTTTTACGTGGACTGTACATAGTTAATAAAAGAGTAAGATATTCAAACCTGTGATGCCTGCAAAACATTCAGGACAACTGTAACCTTATGTTTACAAGCTATGAGTTTCTTCACGTATGGGTCCAAGTCTGGGTGATTATTTAGAGCCTCTCGCACCTTCTGTAATTCCTCATTCAATGAATCTATCTGCTGTTTCAATTCTAGCTGTGCTATCCTGAAAAATACAAGAATGCACTTAAGGAAGTATAAAATGATTTAAAGCCACTTTTTATTATCAAAAATAAGTAAAAATAGCAAAAGTTATGTACTTTAAACGAAGAAGTATGTAAATTACCACAAATTTAGTAGTTTAGGCTTTAAATCTTTTTTTATCACTTTTTCCTATTTAAGGTGCAATATATCTAAAGAACTTAGAGGACATTTAGATTTTTTAGAGGGTTATGTCTGAAGAGTTTTTTTAATGACTCCTTCACAAAGAGGGGATTTTGAAAATGTTTGGCAGTGCTATAACCTAACTTATGTTAAAGATGGTACATTGACGTGATTATTGGATCGTCAAACAATGTAGTTGTTACTCCACTACCAACCAGATCGGTAGATAGAAGGCTACGTTATAAAATCGTATCACACATTAGTATCAGACATTGTAACAAAATAAAATGAGTTTTTACCTAGTGGCTCTAACCCTATCGTCGAGTTGGTCCACAGTAGGCTTCAGAAGCCCCAACAAGCCCTCAGCTAGCGTGTCCCTTGTCGGGTTGTCGCACAAATTGCCCGTGTTCTCATCCGCTGACGTTGTTGTACTTTCCGTGTCGTCCATTGTTGACGAATTGCAATTTTATTCCATTTTTATCTCGTCCTTAATAACGGAAGCACAAGTTTTGTATATCAATTTGAAATTAGCTTTTATTTTATATCTATTCTAATTGGAAAATAAAATACGGAAATATGTTGTCGTTTGTCATAATGACATATTGGTATTGGCATTTCAGGAATTCAGACGTATTTTGATGTTGGTATCAAAAAATGCGTTCAAAATAGAGGTCGCATTTAGTTGAAATGAATGAAGGAAATTCCTTTTTTTATGCAAAAATCATCAACTGTACGATTAGGGAGAGATTGGTTAATAGATAATGAGTTTTATATCAATTTAAGTTTTGGATTTATAAAATTTTGCCCTGGCTTGTGTCAGCGGTACTCAAAGTGCCAATATGCTAACGATTGAAAATCCTTATATTATACAGATTGAATCTGTTTCTACTGATATCATATAAATTTAAAAATTTCGATTAGGAAATTATTTTCTTCTCAACTTTTATTATAATAACAAAAAATATTTAATTTGGAAAATTATTTATTTAACTACGTGAAAAATTACTTAGCACCTAGGCATTTTAAAGTTTCAACTATTAACTAATCAGTGACTTGACTAACAATTACATTTTGTATAATTGGCTATTGACTTTCTGCTATTAGCTATTAGCTAGCAGTATTGAGCAACTATTAGAAATAACTTTCAGTCGTTCAAGTTATGCCTAAGTTAATTAGAAACTCTTTGATTTATGATTTTATATAGTATATAAATATTATTTACAGCAGTGTAAAGTGTTGAAAATGTATATAACTCTAGTAACATGCAAATTACCTGACATTATCTAACATTATACAAAGAAAAAGTAAAAATATATATGGTACAAAGTGTTGTTATACTAAAATATATTCTACATTCACTGCGATATTTTAAATATATTATTTCGTACCTATCTATCGTAGTCCAATTTCAACAACTATTTAACGGCTAAAGGTTTTCTAAAATAATAGTTATCTATGTTTAACATTATTAAAACATATACATATAAGATTATTAACATAATATATACATTATTTATAAAAGCTACAATGAATCCATAAGCATCCGCATCTGATCCTTTACATGGGATTCCATGTTCGCATAATCTCGTAATACTTCTTCGATCATCTCTACAAAAATCGTTGGCCACTGAAGCTCTAGGGTTCGTAGGCGCTGAGCGGCACCACAAGCGACTTCTATTGTGTGTGACAATTGACCGCGACCCCGAACTCTCCAACTCATATCTTCCTATAAATAAGATATATTTTAGTATTTATTTTTCGAGTTATATAAGCAAATTAATTATGTATAAAATGCATAAAATGTTGTATAACCTGGGACACATTTCCTTTTTTATATTGTAATGCTTCTTTGGCGATGACGTCTCTAAGCGCAGGATCCGCTGCTTTTAACCAATTCTTAGCGCTTATAGAACTATTTCCACTCCTCCCTAGTCTTGACAATAGAGGCTGGAGTGGAGCATCAGGGAGGGCCCGTAGTATTATATCGCTTAAACCACTGTAAGTCCTATTCGCCAATTTTAACTCCTCCTCTGTAATCTGCGTCCAAAGAACTATTATTTGTAAAATGTACACAAGTTATATTGATATTGATATAAAAAACAATTTTAGAAATTACCCGTTCATCATTTATTTCTTTGAGTCCCCAATGTGCGAGTCTATAGACGGCGTATTCACGCCACGTTTTAGTGCATATAGGATTACCCTCGGGAAGTACTGTTAGACCAGTTAGACCACGCAGTTCGGCTAAAGCATGTAGTTGCCCGAGATATTGAAGACCAGTTGCACGAACCGATATATGGCTTACATTTGGAAATCTGAAAATATATCAATTGAATGTCTCAGTTAATTTGGCGTTAATTCAAATATTTCGAACTATGGCCTCAAATATTTAGAATATTTCTTTGTACGACAATACTCACTTCGTTTTTAATTCCGGTAGTGATTGTGCAACAGCGTTAAAATGCACATAATGAAAAGCAGCTCGTGTCACGGTACGGGCTCGTTCCCATTCCCATTCTCGTGCTAGACGACGTACTGCTCCAGCACCCCAGGCACTCACGACACCCTCACTAACCTCCACAAGATAATCCACACCTAGACGGGAAAAGATTAACTTGAAATCTATCTGTATAATATTGAAGCTTTAGTAAATAGTTATAGTCCGCGCCAAATTGCCTGTCCACTCTGAAGTTGTTGCGAGAAAGTGTTATCATACAATTTGTTATCGCGACGCGATTCATTTCTATATTCAAAGCGGACTTGCAATTTTAAGCGGATTATACTTACCCTGTTCTCTATCTTTCGATACTGGTACAGCCTTAGGTACCGGCTCCGACGATTTCAAGCTGGCTAAACTTTTTCCTGATTTTGCTCTAGCCGTAGATGCTCTATGTGCAGAGGACGCTCTTTCATTCCTACGTGTTATAGTCGCACTTCTTATGTTCCTATTACTTAATCTGCTATTTAGAGAACCCTCGCGTCTTAATACTCTGCTATTATCACTGCCTGAAGTTGAAGAAGTAGCAACGGAGCCCACGTTGGTACTTCCAGATATATTACTAGCATTTTCGCTTTGATCAGAATTCTTGGCTTTAATTCTTCTACTTTCTGGGTCACAAACGGATTTGGATCGCATTGAACTGAAATTTTCTCTTCTTCGTAAAACAGTATTAACTCGTCTAAAGCGTCTTTTATTGCTTTCCTCCTCGCTGTCACTAGTCGAAGATGGTATAGAACTGAATGATGAATCGATAACAGGTTCGGCGCTTGAGATACTTTCCCATCGCTTCAAAACAGGGTCTACGCTATCAGATAGTTTAACATTTTCAAGCGATGAAATTATTGGCAGTAATATAGGTGGTAACCTTAAGTCACTATTAGTGGATGTCGACGCATCGGTTTCTTGCGAGGCGCTTCTTTCCGAAAAATTGACTCGTTTTTCTGGAGGCTTTTTAGCAGTTGAACTTCTCTGCAATTTCCGTACCGTTACTGACTTTTGTACATTATCCGATAAGCCTTTGCTACTGATGTCGCTTTGATTGTTTCTGAAGTCTGAATCATCGACTTGTTGTGTTGAAACAACAACGTCTGGCAAGGCGGCTGTTTCTACAGTTTGAGTACCACCACTTTGAGTTACGGTTCCCGAGGATGCAAGTGCAAAATCTTTTTCTATATCGACATTTTTGACCGGGCTTGTAGTGCTTGCAAAACATTTGTTTTCAGATCTAGAATAAAAGTAATTTGGGTAATCGTTTTAATAGCTTAAACCGCGAAAATATGGTTAAAAACTTTATGAAAAGTCTCACCTTAGCAGTTCCCAGTTGGTACGGGCATTATGAATAATTTGGTCACGACGAGCTGCTTGCTGTTCAGTGCCACCCAACGCACAATAAGCGGCGTGAGCAGCTTCTTTATTACTCCGCCACGCCATTGCAGCTCTTCTTACCTATAAAGAAATGATTCTAAAGCCTTAATTTTAGTTCTACAAAGTAAAATAGAGCAAGAATTCTGGTATGCCTCGATGCCATGCCATGAGGTTGATAATGGTAGAGTGCACATATATGTATTTACAGTGCTTCATTATAAATTGGAGTAGAATAAATTTATGGTTACCTGTTCTGTTACGTGCATGTTGGTCAATGTCACTAGATTGGGAAGGTAGGATACAAGGAATGGTGTACAATCGCCACCCAAAGCCACAGGATTACCATCTAGTGAGACTTCAATGAGTGACGTAGCTTCAGCCAGAGAGGATACATCTTCAACACTAAAACGATTGTATCTCATTATTCTATTGAATAAAAACTATCATTTACGAAATCTTGCATTTACTTTGATTCTTACCTTTGCAAATCGTTATTACCAAGATATAACTTCTGCAATTTTGACGTGTTATTGAATCCTAGCAACTTTCTTAATCGATTCCTCTTCAAATTGAGCTCTCTTAAAGATACCAGTCCTTGCAGATCATTTTGTCCGATACATTTTATTTGATTACCAGCTAGGTTAAGAACTTTGAGTTCACTTAAATTCGATAAGCCACTGACTTTCGTCATTCTATTGCCGTGTAAATCCAAAACTTCTAATTTTACCAAGTTTGAAAGACCTTCTATTCTTTTTATCCTAAAAAATAGCATTAATTAAGATACGATGTTATAAGATAAAACGAATATGTTATGTAAATATGATTTCTTGTGACCCACTTACCTATTTTTGCCCATCAGTAGCACTCGTAAGCTGAAAAGTCTCTCGAGTGACGTAATTTTATCAATCTGATTATCGTAAACATCGAGGAATACTAGTTTGCCTAAATCAAGAGAAGTTAAGCCGGATAAACTGTTGATTAAGTTATGCTGTAAGGATAATAATCGCAATCCTGGCTCTCCTACTATATGAGGTATTGATGACAATCCCCTTCTACAAACAAAAAACAAGTTTATATTGGAGATCCCTTCTCCCTTCACGGAAAATATAGCCAAAATAATTTACGAGAGTCAAAGTATTTACATCTTTCTATTCATTATTATTTTATTTAAGTGGTGCTTATGTCTTAACTATACTATACAGGTCCCTTAAAATTATGAATTAAATATTTTAAACTTAAAATTAATTAAATATACTAATATGTACTTAATCATAATTCACCTGTCAAGACTTATCCTATCAGGTAGACGATCCTTTTCCTGTGGAGTTCTAAAAAGCTGCACTTTACCCTCACCCACAGCTTGTAAATTAATTGCATCATCTTTTCCATCTTCTTTTACTAAATAGGTATTACTAAAATCATACTAATATTACAAGATGTACCATTCGCATTATGGTTACAAATAAATACTCATTCTGAGCAATATCTTCAACAAATCCTTCAAAATTGGATCCATAGAATGGTTAGATAGATAGGATAGGAAATAAATAGGACTGTATGAAATGGTCACGTCATACAAGAGTAAAGACGACAGTAATAGGTAAGCTTGAAAATATTTACTTTAAAATTTAATATTGTGTCTTTTTATACATGCAATTTCACTATTTCTTACCCAGGGAGAATTGTATTCGAGCGTTGAATAGTCCTGGAACGTTGGTCAGCTAGAGCAGGTCTTATTTGTAAAAATAACCGTCCATCATTACTAGTCGTTGGCTCTACCCGATCACCTCCTACGTCAAGCGACTGCGCTGATCTCCCCCTTGTCCGAAATGCTAATTTCCTTATCTAAATAATTATAGTAAAATATTATTTGTTCACTCTACATACTCACATATATTATTTCGGTCGAATAGTTTAATCTTACGTTTCCGCGGCTGTATGTGATAGGCATTAGTTAAAAATAGTTTTAACGCTCATTTATAAATCATAATATTCGGTTGGTCCCATTTGATTTTCCATCCTTCATATGAAAATAAATTCGTAAAAAAGGCAGTTTTGGTCCATTCTATCAATTTCTGAAATCGTTGCCTAGAAACTGTAACTAACAATGTTGCGATATTAAACTAAGATAACGTATTAAATCTTGTTAACGCTCTCTAAACTACCTATATCATATCAACGTTAAAATTTATTTTATTAAAAAGTATTAAAAATAAGCGTAAAAATATTTATTAATTTATGTGATACAAATATCAATTTTAGAAACGAATAAAGTTTAACGTATTTATCCATTTATTTTTTTGCCGAGTTCAAATCTCGCAGGAGTCTAATTCTATAATATTATAATATATTATTTATGCGTAGAAGTTGCAGGATCTTCGGAGGATTGCCCTGTGTTTTGGGTCTGCGTTAAAAATAAACGGCCAAACAAAATTTCATAACAAACGGACTAAGTGATGGTGATTTGAGTACGATAGGGATGCGTGTCGTATTTTATTATCTCGAATCACTCTAGTAAAATCTATCGTTGATCCGAATTAGAATTGGGTACTTGACAGTTATAACAATAAAATATGAAATATGTTGGATATGATAGCTTATAAGTAAACATAAATTATGCAGTATTTCGTTTATTTTTAATACGTTCTAAGTATTTTAATTTTTAAAAAGAAATTTTCGATTTTTTATCTGTGGATTTTAAATCCCAAAACGGCGACAGTGCTGCCTCAAATGTCATGTGACGTCACTACATCGAAACCAAACAAGACAAATAATAATTAAATCGTTTGCTGTTAGAGTTGGTTGAATTTATGTTGTGAACCAAAATGAAGCCATACTATATTAAAGCTGATAGCGTGAACCTGCTTAAAGAAGATCCATATATGCAGTGCAATAAATCAAAATGGATACATAAACTTCCGTGAGATAACCTATGGAAATATCAAATAAACAACGTAAGTAAAACATCATTTATATTTACATTTAATCATATCGGACAATTAAAACATTTCTTAACTGACTTCAGACAGAAGAAAGGTTGTCTTCAAGTGATTATTAAGATTTTTTAAAATATACTTATATTCTTATGTGAACTATTTTAAGGTTATTAATTGGTTATATTTATATTTACAGATCTTCCCGACAATCGTATAGTGACAACGTTATAGAGTAAGTGCAGTTTAAGAGGAAGGCAAGTTTGTGTTTCATGAAAAGTAAAAGTCCTGAACACAAGGTACATCAATGAAAATGAAAATGTGATGACTGTCCTGCCTAGAAGAAGTGAGGAGCCAAAAGTTTCGAAAGTGGGCACCAGTCTGAAATACATAAAGTAAAGTACACGGGAAATAGTACTTCTTTACTTGCGTAACCTACCCAACAAGATGAAGGAAGAAAAGTGACCATACAGTTCCTATTATTGCATTGCAATTTAATTCTGAAAATGACAGTGATAAAAATATATATCCATTTGTTACGGAAAATAATTTTAGTACCTAATGAAGAAAAGCAGACACGCAAGCAGCACAAAAATTTAGCTTAGGTGATCTGTAGTAATTATTGTAACTGTAACATATGATAAATATATTCAAAAGTTCTACTGTGTGTACTCACTAATAGAACCATATAAACCAAATAAACAAAGAAATCGGTTAATAAAATACTAATATTAGCAAATCATGTATTTTTAATTATACAGTCCTGTAACTTAATCAGTGCACATGCACCATCAATAATAACACAGTCATGAAATATTTTAATTGTGTCCTATTAATTACAGAATAGGCCCGTAAAATAGAATTCTCATAGACGTCTTATAATTCTATTCTTATCATAGACATCTATATAATATATTAAATATATGAATACGTCCACTTGCTGTTTTGTTTTGATTACGTCCCGTTCCAATGATTTGGAATTGACGAATCACTCGAGAGTTACTATTCCTTTTTTCAATAATACTTCTCTTACATAGATAGTATAAAATGTCATTGCTTGCAAACAGAGGATTTAAACATATAAGAATCTGCAAGTTCTTTAACGTTTATGAGATTTGGGTTTAGGAACTTGTATAAGCAAATTTGTTAGGATATTTAGCGATCGTACTTGTACACATCGTCACTGCACACGTCTTATAACTTGTCATTTATTTAAATTTTAGTTATAATAGCTAAATAACTCTCAATTTTCTTCTAAGCGTTGTTTGTTTACAGTGTAATGACGTTCCGCCACAAAATGACACTTGACCGCCTGATTTAACGCGACGTTCCGTTCACCGTAAAGAAAGTTCGATTTTTATTAATGAATAGCCCTTTTTTCGAAAAAGTGATCAATGAAAGGCATATATAATACGTATACTAATTCATTAAAACACTTTCCCAAAAAGTGTCAAGTAGCCAATTCGAAATAAGTCGATTCAGCATGCAATATTTCTAATATTGGAATAACTTTAGCGTTTCTTTTGTAATCTGTGACATTCTGTTCTGTGACAAGAGTTGTGAGTGGCTTGTGACAGTTGCCAGTTGCCATCGCTAAATACGCTGTACGATACGATACGATACGATCACTATATTTTTGTAAACAAAAAAACATCAAAAGTAATGGAAGAATAAATTTTCGCTTTCATTTCAATTCTGCATAAAAAAAAATACATTTTACCGAAAGATTGTTAAAATCTTGATAATTTATGAATAGGATATTGAAAAGAGTGTATTCTTGCAGTGTTTTTAAAATATTATTGTCTGGTGTAGGTATAAGTACATCGGCGGCTACAATGGTTCGCTACTTTACTAACCCTTTCGAAGATTATAATCCTGAAGTGGAGTTGGTTATACCAAAAGATTCGCTAGTTCAGCAAATTACAGACCATGTGAACACCATAACTAAGCGTTTTAAGCCGACGCAGAAGAACGTCGACGGTGGTTTGTACGTCGGAGTAACCGGCATTTCCTACATGTTCTATAGACTGTCCAAAAATCCTGAGCTGATTGAAAATAGGCCTTATTATGTGCAAAAGAGCATGGAATACTTGGCACCCGCCTTGGAGACGTCGGCCGGCGAATCGACGTCGTTTTTGCTGGGAGATTGTGGTACATACGCACTTGCGACCGTCGTGATGAAGAACGCAAATGACGAGCGGTTTGTGGACATGATGAGGCAGTTCGTGTCACTGTACGCGCGGTACCTCGAGCCCAATTTCATAAAATGTGGCGCCGACGAGTTATTCGTTGGTCGCGCCGGCTACATCGCCGCAGCGCTCTGGATGCACCGCGAACTCGGCACACCGGTCCTTAGCAAGGAGGAGCTGTACAAAATCTGCGACGTCATAGTAGAGTCGGGACGAGAGAGAAATACAGATGTACCTTTAAACCTACCATTGATGTACCATTATTATAAAACTTATTACCTGGGCGCTGCGCACGGGACCAGCTTTATATTGCAGATGTTGATCACAGTACCGAATTATTTGGAGTACAATCCAAGGGCAGCCAAGGAAATAAGAGATTCTATTGAAATTTTGACTTTGTTGCAAAAATCTGATGGAAACTTCCCGAGTTGCTTGGAGGAAGTTCGGGCACAGGAGCACAAGCTTGTCCACTGGTGTCATGGTGCACCTGGAATCGTGTACTTGCTCGCAAAGGCTGCAATGGTGTTTCCCAATGATGAAAGATTCATGCAGGCCTGTGAGAATGCTGCAGATGCGGTTTGGGAAAAAGGACTACTGTATAAGGGTCCGGGGATCTGCCATGGTGTGGCAGGCAATGCCTATGTGTTCCTCCTTCTTTACAGATTGACAAAAAATCCGAAGTATTTACACAGAGCAAAATGTTTTGCAAATTTTATGACCACAGAAAAATTTATCAATGATGCAAGACTCCCCGACAATCCAATGAGCTTGTACGAAGGTTATGCAGGCACTACTTGCTTCTTATCTGACCTGCTGTGGCCAGAGGCGGCTGAATTTCCTTTTGAAGATGTTTTCTATGTTTATTAATTGCTTTCAGACCTGAAGTCCGTTCTTATTAGAAAGTATTTTTGTGTATTGTTCATATTCATAAAAGCTGGAAATAATAAGATTAACCAGCATATACCACAAAATAAAACTCTTGCTTATAATAAACAAATAAAATTTTTGAGTATTCTATGAATAAAAAGAGAAATAAATTTAAAATTCATCTTTTGATACTGGTATAGTCCGCGTAAAAATGCTAGTCCACTTTAAATATAGAAGTGAATGACTACACTTGCTCGCAACAATTTCAAAGCGGACTAGCAGTTTGGCTAGTTATAATGAGTAATTTACAGCCCGGTTACATTGTGATATACTCTTGCTTCAATAATTTGAGCAATAAATTAGGGTATACTCTGCATGGATGCATTAAGTATTAGCAAAGCTATATTTTAGTGTAATCAGTGTTACTGGGTTAAATTCATAGAAATACTGAAAGTATATTTAGAAATGGAATAAATGTATATCAGTTGAAAGTAACACTGTGATAGATGTAGCAACTAAGTAAGTTTCATTTTATGGTGATTCTCAAAAATGGAGGGTTTTTGACTCATTCTTGCTCAACTCAATTTTTTTTAGTTCTTAATATATTGTTGCCACACAAAGGAGTTAAACCCCAAATTTCTAAGAATCACCTCAAACTTAAAAATGCTATTATATAATTTTTATTTAATTGTTTAGAAATTCTTACATATTATATAGATTGATAATCTGCAGGTTTTCTGGCTTCTATAGAACATAAATAGACCTATGCCTATTCAAATGGAAAAATGTCATTGAATATTTAAAATGATGTGTGGACAGTAATTGAGGTTGGCTCACAATCAAGTGTAATTTTTATGTCATTCGCTTTTCAAATATAAAGTGTTGCTTCTAGTCATATTGGTAGTTTTATTTTAAACATGGATACTACAGGTCTTCACCATTTTGTAGGATTTTTATCATCTGCATTCTTTTTAACTACAGCTGATATTTTCAAATTTAAAAACATTAACGATGCTGTCGTTTTTCATTGTAATGACAACAAGTATTCTATGTTTTTGCAAAAAGCATTTCAGAGTCAGGATATTAGACTCCAAACTGTGGATATTGGTCCTAATACTACATATGAAATGCCGCAAACTAATTTAAAAATTGGGATGGTTATCTATACCTCTTGTAATTCGTGGGAAACAATTTTCTTTGAGGCAAATAAAATAAAAAACCGATTCTCTTGGATATTACAAACCGAAGAACTATCGTTGGTTGTTAATTCTTTATCTCAGTACCCTATAGAAATTAATTCTGATATTATAATAATGTCGAAAAATGGAAATACATATTTATTACACGAGATCTTCAATACGGGGCTTAAAGGCGGTCGGTTAGTCGTGAGAAATATTGGTCACTGGGATTCTTCACTGCATATTAAAGTTCAGAGGAGATCTGACTTAAGTGGTGTTGTACTCGATTATGTTGTGGTTGTCACCGAAAACTTAGAAAATGAGACGTTCCAGCATTTTGTGGAACATTCCGGGTCAGGTCGATTTGAAATTGATAACGTGCACAAATTTAAGTCCTTCACAATGCTTTCACATATCCGAGACATGTATAATTTCAGGTAAGTGAACTAAAATCAATATTTTCGTACAAAATTTATTTGCCTTAAATCATAATGATTATAACTTCATTCATTTATTGTTTTTAGGTACCGACTTATACGTACAAATTCCTGGGGGTACGTACGGAATGGGAGTTTTGAAGGCTTAGTTGGTATCTTACAACGGTCAGGCGCAGATGTAGGCGGGTCGGCAGTCTTCGTGCGAGCTGATAGAGCAAGAGCCGTTGATTATGTGGCGGAGACTTGGCAGTTCAAGTAACAATCGCATTCTGCATTCGATAATTTGGAACCAATTAATTTGATGGAGGCAGAATCCTTTATGCGCCATACGTCATTGTGGAGGCACCGTCACTAAACCTATTTCTGTGTTAATTTTATCATTAGTATTGATGGCTGCAACGTTCTGGTTTGACGAGTGTGGTGAATCACACGTATTTGCAAGAGACATGCTTATGACCTGCAGTTACTGCTTCTCTAGAAGTACATTGCATAACACTGTTATATAATAAATCATAGTTTTGAAGGGTACGTCCCAGGGTCTTGCTATTCCAATGTTTATATCACAAGTGGTTTACCAAGTCGTTTCGCGAAGTATTGTTACCACTGATTCATAAACACTTTTCTAAAGTATCTACACTTTAGATAATGTTAATTACCCTTATTCAACGTTACGTACTTCATCACGGAATCTTTATTACAGACCGCAATTTGTCCTTCGCCAGCCAAAGTATCCAGGTGGATTTTATTCCATTTACACAGGACCGCTGTCTAAGACAGTTTGGTATTGCGTTATAGGATTACTGTTTGTGATAGCGCTTATTATGGTCTTGGCTCTCAAACAGAAAATAATTCTAGCTCACGGTGATGAAGAAGACAATCCAAACACTTTGACCTTCTTGTTCATATTTAGTGCAGTTAGTCAACAAGGTATTTTCCCTACTAATAAGGATACAATAATGTAATATGTAGCACGTAGAAAACACCACGTTTTTTATTAAGTTAAAGCTTACTAAAAAATACAGAATAAGGATTGCTTGCTTTGAGCCTAATTTTCATTTTGCTATTCTGTTTCACATGCTGGGATATTTGGGTTCAGTAGTAAGTAATTTATTTATAATGGACTGCGTTCGAAGATATCACCTCTAGGAAACAACCAATGAGGGACCATTGTTCCTCCTTCGTTGGATGTTATAAAATTTAGGAACAGCTTTCTTTATATACAAACAGAAGTTCTTCTACAACAAAATCTAATCTAATAACGCTAATCTTTTTTTTTGTCAAAACGTTAGGTATATCGATCAATCGAAGTTCAAACTCTGTGAAAATCATCGTGTTTGTGACATTTTTATTCACGCTGACATTGTACCAATATTACACCGCCACGGTCGTCTCGACACTTCTGAGGGAGCCGCCGAGGGTCATAAAGACACTGAAAGATTTGCTGCATAGCAACTTCGAAGCTGGAGCTGAAGATGTTTTATATAACAAAGACTACTTCAAGGTAAATTTTGCGTTTGAAGACAATCTTTAAAAAGTCATATCACAGCACTGGGCTGTTGAACATATGAAAAACTTATACAATTAAACATAGATTAGTAAAGATACTTCGCCGCCTTGAAATTGAATGAAGCCACAAACGGCTTATTTTAGTAAGTGCTTTTTTTGAATTCTTGACAGATAAAAACATTTTTAGAGAAGATTTACGAATAAATAAGTAATACTGCATAATTTACGTAATAAATAAATAATTATTTCAAATATTTTAGGGACATTTTAGCACGGAGACGTGGCAAAACTTTTTTACGCAACTATTTCAATTCTCAAATCTGGGTACATTTTCTTGTTAGGAGTGAGTAATCTTTACTAATCTATGCAATTAAATTGAACGAAACTGCGACATGAAGTGTTACTTTACATATGTTTTAGCACACAACTGATCCAATTGCAAGGCAACTATATAACAAGAAGATCATCACCAGTACCCATAGAAGCTATCTATCACAAGATGATGGAATGGCGTTGGTGAAACGCGGTGGATTTGCGTACCTAGTGGACACTTGTGCTGCGTACAACCGTATGAGAAAGACATTCACCGAGACAGAGATCTGTGATACGCAAGAGGTGGCCTTGTATCCCCCGCAGAGTATGGGCGCTGTTGTGAGAAAGGGTCTGCCGTATAAAGAGCATTTTGCTTATGGGTTGGTAATTTAATGCACTTGTAAAATTCTTTGATTTTAAAATAACTGTCATTTTCCGAACGTGTATATTTAATTTGGTATTTATATAATTGGCTGTATGGTCTGATTTTATTTAGAAATGTTTATATCAATGATGTGGTTGGAGCGCAAATTACAAAACGTACTGTTTATGCACAGAATTACAAAAATATTGACTGTACACAAAGGAAAAGCGTGTGAACTATCAATGAATATAGTACCCTACACAGAAAGAGCACTATATGCACGTAAGAAATTATACTTCTTATTCTTCGATCAATTGTTGATCAAAGTTTTTAGAAGTTACTAAAAAAAAGAGAGCGTTTATCAATGTGTGAACACACAAGAAGTGACACTATTACATAATAAAAAAAATGATTGGTATTTATATCATATCGCGTCGTATCCTATCATATCAATAAGTCGATACTAATGAAACACTATTATAAAAACCTCATTCTTCAGCGTAATCATCAGCTCCAAAAAACATTACATCGATACTTTATTTTCTAAAAACTATAACGTGAAAGATGATCCCCCCAGCATCCGCAAGATGTACGAGTGCGGTCTGATGCGTCGCTTGCAGAGCGAGTGGGACGAGCCGCGGCCGCCGTGTGTGCGCACGCCCGACGCCAGCGCGCTGTCCGTGCGCCTCGCTGAGTTCTCCACCGCGCTCGTACTGCTACTGGCGGGCATGGCCGCCGCTATCTTTGTACTGATCGGCGAGATTATCGTGTTTAGGTTTAATAAACGTCGTCTACGGATTTAACTTCGCCTCATTGGGATGGTTTCACAAGCAAAAAAGATAAAGGGCGACTCGTCTTTTTGTTACTCCTGTATGTATCGCATACTGCATATTCCCATAAAAAGTATGTGCATGCAATCACAAAAAAGAGCTTTTGCAAAAAATACAAAAATACAGTGTTTATTCATAGAATCACAAGTTAAGTAGTGGGGATAGAATTACGAATAGTGTGATGTAGTGGTTATGCACAATAATGAATGTCATTATGAAATTTTACTTCACATAATTTTCACATGTGTATGATTTAAAAAGATAGTGGAAAAATATTAATGACAAATTGTTTTCAAGTTAGTTGTATAGTGAATTAATAATATAGCATCTAGCAAGTACATTGACTTGTTTATTTTTAATCAACCATAGAAAAATACACTCCTATTAGATAGTAATAGATATATCATTTTAGTGACATTTTATTTATTTTACCATGCTTGTAAGCCAAGCAAAAATGAATTAATAAATTTTAGAAATTCTAGTAAAAGCCACGTACGACAAGTAGGTATAAATTATTTTCTAAAAAAAATAAAAAAGTATTTACTAAACATTTAATTATTATTTACTATTAGATAAATAATAGAGGTAATAAAATAACATTATCATATTCCGTCGCTTTAATAAATCGGTTACATAACTCAGTTGCACTGTTACAATCTCTTGTGGTTGGTAAATTACAAAGTTCAACTCTGTTACATTTCCGTACAATATTAATTTAAGTTACATATTCAACCAATTTACATTTACAGACACGACACGCAATTTGTAATGTAAAACTTTAGACACGTGTCTCTAAAGTAGTGTCTGCAAATGTAAATTAGAAACTAAATATTGAAGCTGCCTCTTTTAGTTGTTTTTGGATCATTTTTAATAGTTTATATGCGCATTATACAGCTACATATTCTAATACTTTTAATTTGTAATACAAGTCTGTTGTGCGGTAATTAACTACATATAATTATATATTTTAACATTTACAGGGTTCACAAACGGACTATTAAAATGCATTTTCTTAACAATATTGTCAGCCGGTACTCTATTGGTGCATTGTAATGTATCATTATGCGCTATGGCTTCATCAAACTATAAATGCAATATCATCTATATTTATATAACTTTATTTCTTTTGCGGCAATATTGCACAATATTGCACGAGGTAGACGGCGATATTATTGCAGAAAGAAATTGACACATAAATAGACCATTTACGTGCCCCTTTATATGAAAAGTAAACTATTAAATATGTATGTACATATTTGATTTTCTACTCGATTAATTTTAATAATATTTGCAATAAGTCTGCCCATATACTCTCCAAGATCAATCCCGTAGTTTTTGAATAAAATCTGAACAAACACAGGCAAATATTAAAACGAAACCATTTTGGGTTTAAACAATAAAGTGCTTTATACAAACCAATAACATTTTTTTCCTATTATTTTAAATTTCAACTAATAAGCATTTAAAAAGAGGCAGCCTTACAAGTAATAACATTGACCACAAGACGAACCATCCCACCACACTAATTATCGTTGGTATATATTTAATTAAGCTATTGCCATTTATACAAATATAAACGAATAGTTATCATTTAACGCTGCAATAAAATAGATATTACAAAAATCCATTGCCCTCCAATCGGAGATCGGCAAATAAAATCCTATTAACATACCGTAGGACCACGATGACCGCTTCACGGGCTTCATCACCGCATTTTATTTATTTTTAATTTAAAATTGAGTTCGTAAGTTTCGGCACTTGTGATTGTTATTGTACGCTGTGTATTTATTTTGTTGTTAGGTAGTATCGTGCGTTTAGTTCTAGACGATATTTAAGTAACATTTTCTCTCACTTTGTTGCAAAAAAGTTCAATTTAAGTAAACATATAACAGCGAAAGTGTGACGATAGAAAAGGGAGATACTTATTTTTTTCGTATTTTATAGTAAACCTTGTATTGGGTTTTAGAATATTGTGATAATTATTCCAAGATTCGTGAATTATGTGTCAGTATACATTTAATCTTAAATCAGTGACAAATAGAATTATTTTCCGTGAAAAAAAAAAATCCGAAATTGAAACGATTTGGTGTTAACCAAATTTGTCACTGATTTAATGTTTTAGAATATTCCCCCTTTTTTCTCTAAAACTGTGAGGTATTTTATTTACGTTTTATTTAGTCTTTTGTCATGAAATAAATTGAAAACAGGGTATATTTAGTTCGCTATAAATTAATTATATTAAGTTGTGTATAACATATTATGCAAGTCACTAACAATAATATTGACTAATATTTTTCCACCTCCGTCCGGCCCGCGGCACGTGTTCATTTACATCTACAGACATAGAGCGTTTCAGACACGTGTAGTAGCAGACAAAAAGTATTCTTCTGTACAAAGTGCATCGACGTATTTGCGTCTACTGTTATATAAACGTAGACACGTGTATGTCAATATATTTTATAGAAAAATATCATTTTGTCAAGGTCCATGTTAGCCAGATTCAATATCTGTAGATTTAAACGGGGGCCTTAGGGGGAGAAATTTGATAAATGGAAGATCTTTTTTATGAGCTAAGACTCGGGACTTCTTAACATTCCTAGATTTTGTTTGCAACTTTCAAATATTTCGCAAAACAGAACTCCCAAATAAGTTATTTTCCATTCGTAACAATTAACCGAGCTATAATAATTTTCTCGAAAATTCGAGATTACTGAATTCAATTTTACTAATCTTCCCCAAAACAACCCCTAAATAGACTATAGTGCGATCAAATCATGCGATGGCACATCACGATTGTCAAATCCAGAAAGATGCTTAACTATAATATTTTAAATGAAAATAACAATTATTTTATCCCAAAAATATTTATACAGTGCATATTTTAGCATATTATTCTAGGGGTAGTACACATGCCAAAGTAAGGTTGTATTATTTTCCTACCTTCCAAGTATAACCATTTTACTAGCTTGATATCTCCCATTTTGAAGATAAATGTACGAAACATAATACAGTACGAATACAGACAAGTATAATTTGTTTTATTAATTTATTTGCCGTTCTAGATACAAAGCCGGATACTAGCATGCTCGTGTGACAAGACACGGTAAAACAAAACTTATTGGCTATTGGAGGAATAAAGGCTCGTACACGCCGACCAGACCATAGACCCTAGAAATTCTGATAGAAAATGTTCGTTAAGGTATTATTAGAAGTAAAACATTTTTATATGTTAGCAGATTTGAATTTAAAAAGTAGTGAAATTTAAAATGTAATAGACAAGGGAAATCTAATATGCTATTCTTTATAAACCGGTTAGTTGTTGAACTTGTTGGATTACTTTTAAAAAATATTAAATTAAGTTGAAAACACTGGCCGGAAAGATTCATTTATGAAATACATACATAGAGGTCAAAAAAGTTATTCTCGTCTATGGCGGTCGTAGACGGTTGATATTAGAACATTTACATTAAATCTAGTTTGATAATAAACGATCGAAAAATTACTCTTGTCTATGGCGATCACATACAGTTTTGATATTATAACATTTTGAATAATTTTTAAGACCAAACATTAAACCAAGTTGGCAACACTAGCAAAATTAGTTACACACTACATTAAACTTGTCTATGGCAATCATAGACGTTTTTTATATTCTAACATTTTGAATAACTTTTATGACCAAACATTAATTCACGATGGCAACATCCACAAAATTAGACTACATTAACATTTAAAAAAAAAACAAAACAAATCTCCCTAGTCTATGGTCCGACCGTCGCTCCCGAGCCGTCTATGTTTAGTTCAGGAATGACTTGCCACGTCGCCAGTTGAGCCGCGCGGTCCGGTAACACTGTGCGGTGCTCACCGCTCCTCCAGAACGATCGTCTCCATTGGGTACAGCTTCAGCGCTTTCAGCGTGCTGTTCTGAGATTCCGTTGTCAGCTGTCAACGATACGATTATACCTTAAATTATTATTTTCCTAAATTGAATGGAAGGAATTTAAAGGTGGCAGAACATTCTGTGGTTCGACTCCAGCGGCATCACCGCCACATCTATTTCTGTCTTATGAAAAGAGCGTTAGGCGCTGCTATGATCTGGTTTGAAGCGTGTAATAAGGAAGACCTAATTTTATGAGGCATTCCAGTTGGTTCCAGTTCCTTTGAAGGTGGTCCCTTTGTGGTTCGACTCCGGCGGCACCACCGCCACACCTATAACACCCAGTAACAGCAGTGTTAGGCGCTGCTGTATTCCGGTTTGAAGGGTGTGGTAAGGGAGACAGACTTTTCCGAGGTGTTCCAGCTTAGTCCTCAAGGGTAGCGGCGCATCTGTGGCCGACCTCAGGTAGGAATATCTTATCTTATTTGGGGTTGATTACAGATGTTCATAGGCGGCAGTAGCCACTTACCATCAGGTGGACTGCATGTTCGTCTGCTACTCTTACATAATAAAAAAAAAGTTTAGTCCTCAAGGGTAGCGGCGCATTTATATTAGACTCCCGGTAGGAATCTAATCGTATTTGGAGTTAATTACGTATGTCCATGGTCGGCAGTAGTCACTTACACATCAGGTGGACTGCATGCTTATCTGCTATAAAAATATGTAGTATTTTGTTTAAATGAATAAAATGGTAGTCGTAATTTTTGAATTAATTATGTGATGTCTCTCTTTGCTAGTATAAGTATTTAGTATTAAAAATGAAAAATATACTTACGTCTCTTCTAGGCCAGCCAGAAATAACCTTATAATTTTCTTTAGGATATCCTTTCGACGCAAGGAAATCTAATAATGCCTGAAATAAAATATTTATATTTATAATATAGGCAATATGATACATCAAATAAAATTAATTTATAGTAATATTACATATCGGTATTTTCTATACTAAAACGATGTGGTTGTAAAATAAAGTGTATTTATAGGAAATGTTATTTCATTCTTAAGTGTAAAGTATAGTCTGTTCCAAACGTCTAGTCTGTTCTGAAGTTGTTGCGCGCAGGTGTATTCAGAGAGCCAATGGGATCGACCACAAATACAAGCATATACTCCGTAGCAATATTAACGCAGCTATGTACATGTGGGCGAGAGCAGACAGCGGAGGGTGCCGCGCTGTCTTCGTTCCGCTGATATCTACAATTTGCACTTGCGACGGGACTCATTTCTATATTCAGAGCGGACTAGCAGTTTGGCGCGGAATATAACTTTGAAATCAAGTACAAAAAACGTATATGAAACGGAAGACCGTCTTTTGAATCTTTTAAAACTGAACATTTTTATTATGTGTTTTACTTTTGGGTACAGTATTATTATTATTACGTACATTAATGTGTATGTACGTACATAAGTACGCACGTGCGTACATTTGTGTATTATTCGAATTTTGAATGAGAATGTATGTTTTAGTGTGTGCGCGTTTGTGCGTGTATGTGCATGCGTATGTGTGCGTGTTTGTGTATTCATGCGCGTTCGTATGTGTGCGTGTTTGCGTATTCATGCGCCTGCGTATGTGTCGGTGCGTGCGAGCGTACCTGCAGCGTGTCGTGCGCGTGGAAGCGTCGCTCGAGCGAGGCGTGGTGCGGCGGCGGCAGGCGCACGCGCACGCGCGCCACGTCCGCCTCCTCCGCGCGGGGCTCCGCCGGCACGCGCAGCGCCGCGCCCGCGCGCAACGCCTGAGAACAACATAACGGTAGAGTTATACATCTTTATAACTAAAGCAGTAAATAAATAAACGATTTTCGCACCTTACGTATGTCTAAAGGTACGTATTTCTTAACTTATAGTATAGTTAAAATATTCTGAATAAAACCCAAGAACATATCGTTTTGACAGAGAAAATATTTTTTTTTTAAATATAATTGATCAATTGTGTATAATAAATTATATTCTACAGATTGTATATTGTTTAAAGAAAAATAAATATCACTAAAAATGGGCAGGAATAAATTGGTGCAATTACACACATTGCCGTTATATAAAAGAGGATTGAATGTAATCAACATTTAGTTAAATTTTATATGAAGAAAGTTGTTCAATTTCCTTTTTAAAAGAAGCTTCTAATTTTTCACCGAAAACTTTTCCAAATGCATTTTCACTTCTCTAATATTAATCTAACTTTTTTACTATTATATCCTTATCATTATTTTAAAACTACAATACCATACCTCTTGTTTCGCCTCCTCCAGCAACCTTTCTGACTCTGCCCTCTCCAATTCCTGATTTCTTTCTAATTCTTGTTGCTTCTTTATTTCTTCTTTCGCTCTGAAAAGTTATCATAATATTGATAAAACGTAAAATTAATTTATAAGTATGCAATACTCGTACAACAATGGCTATTATTATATTATACAAATAAAATAAAAATTAACTTCTGAATTTGTGTGCCTTATAAACGCAATCCAAAATGATATAACATTTCTATAAACCGTCCAATAAATTGTGGTGAAAACTGAGTTACTTAAATAAACACTTGTAGACTTAAGGAGGCGCTTAAAACCAGCCCACCCTTTAGCAACCTATGTTACACCGTAATGTTACATTTGCGTTAAATCAGTGCGCCACTAATTTCCCAAACTCCCAAAGTCACGTCACGTTACGTCACGGTGTAGCCGTGGCATTGTGCTCGCGCTCCAGCTGCATGCCGCGAATCGCTCCATTTCCGCCAGCCTACGTGATTCCCGTGACGTCACGCTAAACCGGAGCGGGCTCCGTCGCCGCCTTCAGTCTGTTACATCCTGACGTCACACTACACCGTGACGTCCTCGTCGCGCCGCGCGTGCCCAGTGACGTCACACGCACCTGTCCGCCTCGAGGCTGCGCTGGTAGGCCTCGTCCTGCTCGCGCTTGACGCGCTGGCGGGCGTCGCGCTCGCGCTCCATCCGCGCGTCCTCGTCGCGTCGCGCCGCAAACCGCTCCAGCGCCTCCACCAGCCCGCCGACCAGCTCCGATACGCCCACGTTGCCTGTATGTAAATCAATCCGACTTAGAAAAATCATTAGATGGACCA
The DNA here is from genome assembly GCA_014595695.2 of Epargyreus clarus clarus. NCBI lineage: Eukaryota > Metazoa > Arthropoda > Insecta > Lepidoptera > Hesperiidae > Epargyreus > Epargyreus clarus. Next base: position 537,225 of record JACTTY020000114.1, read on the forward strand.
TCATGCCAAAACATTGAAAGTAATTGGATTCTAAAATCATATGATAATTACGGCTATGGTATCTATAGCTACGAAATTATTAGAGACGAACGTTCACAAATAGAAATTATAAGGCTGATGGAAAAAATATCAACATCCTCATTCCGCAATTTATTATTATTTATAATAATACACAACATAGCCCTAAAAAGCATACAAAACATAGCCCTAAAAGCAATTTAGGGCTATGTTTTGTATCGACTTAAGGAATGTATAAGTAAACATTAACAAGACATTAAAATTAAATTCTCAAAAAGTAACATTCCTGATGCAACTCAGATAGTAATACAATTTTGTACTGACCGTTAATAACCGAAAATATCTCCGTGTTGGATCTGACCCGCATGATGATGACGATGGCCGGCAACCGGTCCACCGGGATGCTGCGGATCGTCATGCTCGCCATGGCGCCCAGCGCGTTGGCGACTGCGTTTAATAACCTGAAATGTCAGTTTTTCATTTTATTACTAATTGTAGAAAGAGAAGAAATTGCCTTACAATAGCAAGGGGTGAATTATTAAGCGTGAATTGAAAAAAACCCATACAATGGCAGAGGGTTTGTAATATTGTAAAGTGAGTGTCGCATCGTCATCTAGGTTATATAACTTGGGTAAGTTTAACAGTAAAACAATTAGGTACACCGGTATTTTTGGGCTTAAAGCTTGGAGATAATCTGCCATTTTTTATATTTTTACGTTTTAAGAAAATAAATACTTATTTTCATTATTTAGTATTAAAGTTAAACATTCAAAAATAATACTTAGCTTAATTTTAATCTGAAGTTAAAGTAGTATTAATAAATCTTTACTCAACCCAAACACTCTTTTTAATCGAATCGCCAGCGACATCACTACAATATGCCTGATAATAAAATCTTGGAAGATCTTAAAACTATTAAGTCACGTTAGCCAGTACTGTCAATTTCTCACTGTGAGCAAATGTTTGGCGATGGCCCCACGTTATAGTACATACATGTTGTTGTTGTGGGGGTGCGTGAGGTCCCAGCCGTAGAGCAGGAAGTTGGCGGCGAGCGTCTGCAGCACGGTGTCGCAGCCGAGCAGCTGCGCGCAGAACACGTTCGACAGCACCGACTGCTCGTGGTGCAGGTACACGCCGAGCAACTTGCGCTGGAAGTGAGAGGTGTGGGTTAGACCTGGGTTTATATCACAGTTGGCTATCTTTTTATTGGCAGTAATACTGCTGGACGGCGAAAAAGGATCTGTCGGTCTTCGGTTGACAAAGCTTTGTCGTGGCGAACGCAGCATCCTATTGTGTTTTTAAATAAATGGTATATAGGACGATTTTTAGATATGGCAGTATTTTTGGGTTTCATTACTTTTTCAATGTTTGAAGACCGAAATGGTTATCATGTTTATTTGTTACTGTTTAACGGTCTTATTCATAAAAAGTTATAGCACACTTATAACGTTGCTATAGTACGATTGTCAAAAAGTGTTATTCATAAACGCATTTTAGGCACTAAACCGTTCTATAAACCTTCTATAACTTATAGAGGCTAGAACCCTACTATAACAGTGCTATAAGGCAAAGATGGCCGACTCTCAACAGCTGATTCGTGATTACTAACCTAATTTGACAATACGTTTTTAATAAATTATGTCAATGTGTTTTTAATAAATTATGTCAATGTCCATTTTGTATACAAACTTGAAATAATTTATTTTAATATCCGATAAATAACATTATTATATCACTATTTTAAATTACAATGCAAATTTTACAAAGCTTAGATTATTAAAAATCTAGAAAACCGTCCACTTCGAAGAACATTGCACCAAAGAGTGATCTGTTTTCATTAGACTATAGGAAGCGTTATCGCTTTAAAAAATCGACAGTAAATTTTATAATTGATCTCGTACGTAATGATCGTAAATTAGATCGCAGAGGTCCTGGTACACCTTCTGAAATACAGGGTTTACTGCCATAAGATATTGCGAATGTTTACAAAACGAAACTTAATTGAATTTAACTTTATATAATTATATCAATATTACATAAAACATTAATATCCAACCAATTTTCACTCCTTTATCTTTTAACAACTTTTGCTTCACATCCCATTTTAACAAATAAAATATTTTTAAATTCGCGGTATTTACAAATACAATGACACTGACATTTGATTTGGTTTTATCGACAACCCATTGACAAGAATGTCAAGACAGAATATTTTTTAGTGCGAAATAATGTCATTTAATGATGTTTATCTATGGATATTCGTCAATTTGTTCGCCGAACTTCACTATAATGGCAACATTTTCATTTATAGTTGACTTTAGAGACACATTAGTTATAGAAGGTTTATGGAACGTTTATGAATAAGCAATTTTATAGAACGTTTTATAAGCTTATTGAACACTTTAACTAATGAGTGCTTAAAACCTTCTATAAGCATTTTTTATGAATAAGACCGTAAATGTTTAGTTAATTTAACGTAAGTCTAAGGAGATAAATTATTACGCCAAAAAGTAGTACTATGAATTCACACTTATGCCTTAACACGTTTCATCGAGCATTTGGTGCGCGTGCGCATCCGTCGGAGGCTACAATCGAACTGCTAGTGATACTCGTCGGCCGCCCCTCCAGTTCTTGGTGTTACATCATGATGTCATAATGGTACAATATTCGTTAAGGGTAGTATTAAAAATCACATCACGAGACTTTTGACGATTTTGGGTTCAACATAATAATACAGAGTGAATTTTTCAAATGGGCCTACAGGGCTAAATCCGAAACTATAATGATTAAATAAAAATGAACGGAGTTACAGAACCGAGAATCATACGATACTCGTAATTCTTAGTTTCTGATTTGGCGTTGAAAGCCCTTTTGAAAAATCCTACTTGTATATTATGTTGCACCAAACATGTATACCAACAAACGGTAAAAGTATGACGTCACGTCATAGACGTCATACTGTCGTGACGACCTTTCATAATGAATATCGAATCAGTATGACATCATGACGTAGTGACTCGATATTAATTATTATACCGTACCGTATTATTATTACACCGTACCTCTTTAGCAGGTTTGAGACAGGACTCCTTGATGGCGTCCTGCAGCGTGCCCTCGAAGAAGCTCGGCGTGTTGGGCCCGTAGCGCGCGCGGAACCGCTGCGAGAACTCGATGCAGCCCAGCGCCTCGTCCTCTATGTTTTCTGACACTGGTGATAAAGAAAACATTAGTACTTATCTGCATTTTGTGATGGTGAAGTTTAAAGGAAAACATCGTGAGGAAACCTACGTACTTTAAAAAGGTTTTCAAAAATATGTGAAGTCTACCAATACGCATTTGGCCAGCGTGGTGGACTATAGCCTAATCCTTCTCATTCTGAGATGAGATTGTAGTGGGTTGATAACGAAGTAAAATAGTATACGCACGTAATAATGTGTAATCTAATCCAATTTTAGCCAAGTGCAGTTCGAAATTTGACAAGTTGCTAAAATTGTCAAAGTATTTAGTAATTTAATCAAATGTACTTACCTAAATATTGTATCACTTTTAATCATTTTACTTTAGTGCATCTTAACAGCTTATTAAATGTTATTTTAATAATGTTAATTTTTACGTTTTGTTTTATTTTTACTTTTGTTAATTAGTCTGAATGGTTAAGACCATGCTATGTAATTAAATAAATAAATACATCTCGGCCTACAAGGACAATGGGTTGGTAACTTACTTAGCGGCTGAAGTCTGTCTGTCTGGAGATCCACGAACATATCGTCCTCTGTGTTGAATGAATCGCCGTCTTCCACTTCCTCCACCGAACTGTTATCGCTCTCCGAACTTTCCACTATTATCTGTATAAATAAAATCATAGTTTTTTCAATTATTTTAGTCGATCATGTTCAAAGGTAAGAGTTATATAAAAAAATTGCACGCAATGAGAGGGAAAAAAGTATAGGTAAAAGAATTCGTCGAATGTTTCATAATAATTTATTAATTAATTTATAATTATGTATTATTAATTTATTAATTAATAGTTATTTATTAGTTATTATTAATTTAAAGTACGCACGGTTTTTAATTCACGGAGCCGTGTAATACAATAAATTTTGTCAAAAATAAAACTTTTAGGAAAGTACTCGATACAAAAAAGGTTTCGGTGTATTTTATTACGAATAAAAATTGAAGTTATTACACCGCGTTATTAAATACATTAATGGTCTTTTAATCCTAATCCTAACTAATATTATAAAAGCAAATGCGCGTTTGTATGTTTTTTACACTTTATGGGCTCTTACACAAAACTGCGATGCGACGCGATGCGAATTCGCAACGCAGAAAATTGCGACACGAATTGCTGCGATGCGATATCGTGCGGCATAACGTCTCTCAGGGTGACCATTCTCTATACAACCGTACGGAACGTATTTTGAAAATTAGGTGGTGACATGGATCGTAAAAAGAAGTGTGCACTTTTGTTATTGCTTATGAGATACAGGAAAGAGTAACAAAGAAAATTTTGGGTTCATCCATTTATCTAATTCATATATAATTTATTTTATATTTAGTTTCCCAAAGAACAGGGCGCTTCTCAATCAGTAATATAAAAAAGTCAACGACGTAGTTTGTCATTTTTCTACATTAAAGTATACGTCTTCCCACCCAACAAACACAGGTATGTACGTCTTCCCCACACGCTGTCCCAGAACGAACTAAAAATGGCGTCAACAAGTGTGACGAAAGATCGCAGGAATGTGCGATGCGAATTAATTCGCAAGTTCTTGCGATGCGTCGAGGGAGCTCGCAGATTTTTACGATGCGACGTCGCATCGCAGTTTTGTGTACGAACACTATAGCCTTAACAACATAACCTATTGTCATGAAATTTTGTACACACATTGTCAGGGGTTCAGATAAGGAAATAGGGCACCTTTATCCCAATTACAGTACCGTTCCCATGGGATAGATAAAGCTAAAAGCACACAACTTCAAAACAATAGAAAGTATACATTACTAGTGTTCACTCCGATTGGACATTTACATTACGAACCCTCTTATATTCCTTCCTCTTGTTGGGCACACGTTTGATAGTGAGGTCGTGCATCGGGAGGTCGAGCCCCACCATCGCGAGCGCCGTGTCGTCTAGACCAGTCACCGTGGGCCAACCGGTCCACATCTGAGAGTATAAATAAATAACTTGTAAATACATAAATAATTTCGTAGTTTGATAACTGCGCGTCCATCATGCCATCGATGTGTGTGTTATTGTTTTGTGTATCGTTGTTATGATCTACTGAAGTGAGTAATAAAGAATATTCTATCTATTTGTGGTTTTTCAAACCAGTGTGGTTTGAAAAGTGTGGTAAAAAGGGAGATACATAAAGTTGTTCTTAGTCCTCAGGGGCCGTAATGTACCTATAATTGACCTCGGGTAGGACGTTTGTCTTGTATGAAATTGGTTACAGACATCTACTACTTACCTCCTTTTCTACATAATAATTATAATAACTTTAAAATAATGATTTTCTATATCCATAGTTCCACCCCATCCTTCTAACAATTGTGGATCTAATGAACACACAAAGAAAAGCACATCTCAACATTAACACACGCATTATTAAGCAATGAGTAATTTTTTTTAATGCATTGTCTTTGGTTTTTGATTTTAATACTTAAATAAACGCATGCTTCAATTATTAACAAAAATCAATAATTCACTCATAAATCAGTCATTCTTACTGCCAGTTAGAGCAGATAACCCACCTGATGCCTGACAGGTATGTCGGTGAGCGAGTAGAGATCGTTTTTGACTTCCTGCACTGTCTTAGTGCCGGGGTACTTGAGCGTGTACTCCCGTTCGTCGTGCTTCACCCGCAACGTGTAGGTTGTTGTTAACCGGTCTGCTACCCTGGTACACAAATACAGGGTTAGTATACAGAAACAGAATATTACACAAGAATAATGGTGTCCTCCTACAACTCGAAAAGAGAGTGACGATTTGGATCATACTATTGAAACTTTGTAAATATCTTGTACATACTCCAATTTGGGCCTAGCCACTCTCTAAGGGTAATCTTATTTAGTGGGATGTATCTCTTTGTAATAACTTGAGAAATTATGCATACTCCGATGTATGTGGCTGACCATTGCTGCTTCAGTCTATCTTATGTATAATGTAGATAGTTCATGTTTTAATCAACATTGTTTCTGCAGTGAAATACCAGTCATAGTATTCTGCGAAGCACTCTAAGCATTTTTAAGAAGATCTGAAGAGTATTATATACTCATATAATATTATTGTGTGAATCTGCCTGGGCAATGTGTAAATGGCTACTGCACTCACTCATTGTCTGTATAGTTGCTGGTGACACACTAGCATGCAGCAATACAGTCTATTCAACATGTTGCTTGATACCACCATAGTAATATATCACAAGTGTGCTCTGTAAACGCTCACTGTCTCTACAACCATACTTAGGCTTAGGGGAAGTTATCACAGGTGTGCGTCATTCTCACTCGTCGTCAGAGCCTGTCGGAGGCCTTGCTCAAGGTCACCCGGGCTATGCATACTCACTCGTCGTTCGTACAGAGCCTGTCGGAGACCTAGTTCATTATCACCCGGGCAATGCATACTCACTCGTCGTCCGTACAGAGCCTGTCGGAGGCCTTGAGCCTTAGCACGCAGTTGCGCACGAGGCCGAGCGCGGCGAGCGGCGCGGCGGGCGCGGCGCGGCTGCCACCCAGCCCCGACAGCTGCTGCCGGCACGCCGGCACGCCGCACACCATCTCTATCCGCTTCTTCAGATCACCTGCAAACATACATTAGTACATTACTCACTCATAACGAGAAAATCAAAAGTTTTGACGATTGAAATAAGTCAGTCATCTTTTTTTTTATAATATGGAAGTAGCAGACGAGCATGCAGTCCACCTGATGGTAAGTGGCTACTGCCGCCCATGGAGATCTGTAATCAACCCTAGGTAGGATTAGATATTCCTACCTGAATCGGCCACAGATGCGCCGCTACCGCTGAGGACTAAGCTGGAATGCCTCGGAAAAGTATGTCTCCCTTACCACACCCTTCAAAACGGAACACAGAAGTGCTTAACACTGCTATTATTAGGCAGAAATAGGTGTGGCGGTGGTGCCGCCGGAGTCGAACCACAAAGTTCTACCAAAATATTTTTTTTACAAAAAATAGGCATATGAAGTTTACTTATTGCGTGACACAGAGGCCTATGACATAACCCCTTACATTTTGAGGGGAAACTCTGCAGTGAAACAGTAATAAGTTGACAACAAATATGTTAATGTATTATGTGAGACCACATCTCTGCAAAAGGAGTACAGGACGTCCCCCGACCAGGTGGACTGATGACCTGAAGCGGACGGCGGGTAACGGCTGGATCCAGATTGCTCAAGACTGGTCGGAGTGGCGTAGATCAGGGGAAGCCTATGTCCAGCAGTGGACTATTAAAGGCTGATGGATGGATGGATGTTAATATATAAACCCCAGTGGTCACTACCACATACACCAATACCACCTGTAACCAACTCCATATAAAACTGAGGTTGCCATGCCACACATGAGTTGCCACTTCTGACAGCTAAGGTAAGCTGTTACTAATATTGAACAGTTTCAAACAATATTACTTTCGGTACTTACTGACTGTAGCAGAACCAGACATTTTGATTTCATGCATTTTATTATTATAATGAACTTGCAGCTCTACCAAATCGAGAGAATTATTTCTAGGAGAGGAGGTTGAAGCTTGATTACTGTCTTCCCGATCTGTAAAAATAAAATTAAATAATATATCATTTACTTATGTAATGATTTTGCATTTCAAAATACTTCTCATATTTTTAGCAGTGATTTTCAACTGCGCTATAAAGTTAAGCAATGTTGGTTGTGGTTAGGATTTGGATGGGTGACCATTTTGTGCACACTTCATCTTCAAGGATGTGTTGCAGTATGTCAACTAAACTGCAGAGCTAACCCAGCAGAGGGATATTAAAGTATTGCTGTTTGTGATAATATGTAGTCGGAGTCTGGAGTCCATATTGTAGGTTCTTACATTACCACTAAACAACATAGTCTGTTGGAAACATTTTGTGCCAAATCTTTATCTTGTAACTGATACTGAGAAGCATTTAACATTGTTTCCTTTGATGAAGTAAAGGTTTCTTTCATATTCTATTAACCTCGGCCTATCTATCAACACAGAATCAGCTTGAGCCCGTTTATAAGTCAACGAAATTAAACAAAATCAATGTGGGATGGATGCTGGTATTGCAAATGTCTATAAGTCAAAATGACTTTCCTCAGGTAGCCAGTCCTAATAAAATACTGTATAATGAACAAGTGTAACTTATGACTCACCAGGTGGGTGTGTTTTTGGAGTTATCACAGATATATCATCGTCTATCATCTCAACGTCGTGCGTTTCATTGTTCTGTGGAGTAGAGCTGCTGTTTCCGTCCTGGGGGATGACTCGGTTGATGGCAGACTGGAATGTAAGCAGGTAATTTCTATAGGAATACTCTCAATCATATTAAAGACATAGTTTAGTAAAGATTACTCACTCCTAACAAGAAAATGTAACCAGTTTTGAGAATTGAAATAGTTGCATAAAGTGCTAAAGTGACCCTAAAATATTTGAAAATGCTTATTTATTTATTGTGTAAATTATGCAATATTAGATATTTATTCCTAACATTTTTTAGAATGTTTTTTATTTGTCAAGAGTTCAAAAATATAACTGACAAATCAGCCTTTTGTGGCTTCATTTAATTCCAAGGCTGCAAAGTATCTTTACTGATCTATGATTAAAGATAATAAACATATATTAAAAATGATATTGGACACTTTTTAATGAAAAGTTTGAAAGGTGTTTTCATGTACTATCAGATGGATTGCATGCCTGTATCCATCAATGTTATAAAAAAAGGTACTGATGATGTCATTGTTTGCAGTGTCACATCCATAAAGGTTTCTATATATAGGAGAGCAGTCAGCTTTACAGGTTAAATATGCCATAATTATTGGAGGTATTTGTAATTTTTTAAGTGAACAAAGAAGTGGCATACAATGTTCAAATACTACTTCATATTACTACAGCCTACTTGGTATTAGGGAAGCACTATTAATTATGATAAGACAACCTTGCTAGCCACTTAATGGTAAGTGGATAGCAATATCCATAGACATTTTAACCAACTCTATATAAAACAGGATCTACTTGAAGCTGATCATGTATGGATTGCCACTTCTGAGAACTAAGAATGTTACTTCATTTTGTAAAATGGCAATCAATATAATTTAAATTATATAGTAATTAAAATAGAATATACTCATTGTAGTTGGTAGTACCTTTGTACTTTGTATATTATGCCCATTTACAATATATAAATATATATAATTACAGTACTTTGTATAAAGGTTTCATACAATGACTCATCATAATACAATTTGTTGTAAAGCAATATATGTATTTGATGAATACATTAAATCCATATGCATTTTGTATTTATACAAATTGTAAAAATAATTATTTAGTTATTACCTCCATGAATAGGATACTAGCATTCCTAACAAGAATTCATTATGAATTTAAATTTAAATTCCACATAAGAATAGGAAGCAAAAACAATTATATATTTTGTAGACAAAGACATTAGAGGGCATTATTCCAAGATATCTCGAATTAAAAAAAAACAATTCTAAATTTGAACTTACAAGTAAGTCCCAGTTTGTTTCTTCCAAGTGGTATATTGCTTCTGCTACATCCTCTATATTTGTGATGCTCTGGAAAAAACACAAAACACTTCTTATACACAAAGAATAGGCGCATTGAAGTTATTATAAGGGCTTCCACTGTGTTCGGTAGGAAATGTAGTATTTACCTTGAAATACTCCTACTTGGAGGTATATACGAAAGCAGGAACTACGAAACAATAATGTACTTTAATATGTATTTGCATCGACCTATTGATTTATTTGTCATGTCAGGTCTATGCTAACATAACTGTAGGGATATTAACTTCAAAACGAAGTTCACTTGATGAACATATGATAGACGTAATACAAAGAGATAAAGAGGAATTAACAGTCACTGTTTTTGTTCACTACATAACCTGCATGATTCGATACCATTTATTGTTTAGTCATGGTCACTTTAATTCTATAACAAGATAACTTATTTACCTGAAAATTTGCGAGTACTTCCTCTCTGTTTTCAGCCATCCTGATATTATTGGGCTCCAAAATACTGTTCTAGTAAAATATGACATTTACGATTGCAGACAAATCACACTCAAACATTGACCATTGACTATAGACAAAACTCAACTCACAAAACGACTGCTTGCCATAGTAACAAACATGAGTTTTTGTTTTTAAAAGTTGCTAGATAAAAAATATAACATACCTATCGATTTTTTTATATGTTGAATCGATTATATTATTGTGGCCATTTATTTATTATTATATTGTTTTTTACTGCTTTTTCGAATAGTAAAAGCGTATAAAAACCTGGCAAAAATTCAAATTAACACTCAATTCAAATAAAATTAACATAGGGTGGGTCGTGAGATAGGGTGGATTATGGAATTCTATTTATTTTTAATTAAAATCACTTGATATTTTAGTTACTTGTTTTGATTACATTAGGCGAGAAAATTGAAATCGATGTGAATAAAATTGTGATCATGGAACAGGAATGGATTTTAAAATCAGTCGTGTAGGCGCGTAAGCACATTGCGCACGCGCACGCGTCTATCCGAATTTCGAACGATATTTACATTTGCGCGGGAAGTTAGTGATAGTAAAAAATAAAATAAAAACGGTAATATGTTTCAACTGATATAAAATATTTTAAATCTGAAGTTATCAAATTTATATACTATTTTCTGTTGTGTTGTGCTAATAATTTTGTGTCTTTTATAAATATTCTATTGTGTGTTTTAAATAGTTAATAATAATTAAGTAAAGCTTACAAAAAATATAAACTATTATTATTATTATCATTGTTAACGAATATTTAATATTAATATTCTGGTAGACAAATAATATTAATTTGTCTCTCTCAATCTTGATCCAAAAGAAACTCTGGAGGTTGTTCCGTTATAAATGGGAGAGTAGGGAATGGCAACTTTATTATATTCGGCTCTTGATTTTGACTCTGCTATGCAATATAATACAGTATATAGCAAAGTTTTATGTGCTTTAAAGGGATGTAGGAAAGCAGCCATTCAGCTAAAGAAAAGAGCAGCGGCAGCTCATGCCCTTGATCAGAGTAGAGCAAGATTGTCTTCCAACGCTTATTTTAGACACAGACTTCTTGTTATAGGACAATCTTTTTTCTCGCATAGCACTGTTTGGTCATGTTTGTCGCCTGGCCAGGCTAGAGCTGGCTTTAAAATAAGTTGGTATACTTCATGTCCCAGTATACTTGTTTATTTATACCTAATATGAATGAAAGTTAGTAAACTATATTAAGCTTACTATTATAAGAAAACTATTGCTTTCAAATAAGAGCTATGTTTTACAGCCGTTTGATAATATTTAGGAGATAAGTTCCTTTGGGTGTAGAAAACATAAATATTTTATATTATGAATATGATATTAAAAGTTACCCGGGAACGAGATAACAGATACATTATTTGTATTATAACTATTAGCTCAATATGACATTGTAGAATGCTTTGTAGATTAAAAAACAGAACATGCAACATGAATCAATAATAATATTTAGGTATACGAGAAAACCATAAAAATACAAATCTTTATTATATGGTCTACGATTTTATTGCTAAAGTGTGTGTCTTAATTGAAAAGGTAGAAAACACGCCCCATTCGACACACTCGTATGACATATTGCGTATTTTTTACATTCTAAGGAACTGCAAATCCGGTTGCATCGCGCTAAAAATAACCCCTAGTTTTGTAAGGTTTTCTACTCGAGTTTCGTGTTTAATAGGTACTTGAAGGTAATCCTGGTTTGTACAGGACTATGGCTTCCGGGGCCATGTCCGCCCGCGCGTTCCTGCTGCTCCTGGCTGCAGTGGCTTCGCACTCCCTCACTTTTGATGATGGTAAGTTGTTTAAGAAAAATCCTTTTTACTTAAGTTGTTTATTATGGTTTGTTTAAAAATCTGGTAAGCTATTTTCTTATGTGAAGTTAAGTCAGGTCTCCGAGGTGTAGTAGTTACTTCACTGTCACGCAGTTTCGGGTTCGAATTCTTGGGTGACAAACAAGATTTGATCTGAGTCTGGAGTTACTGGTGGTCTTACTTGTCCTTTGCGAGTTCAAGGCAAGGCATCCACAGAATCTTAGTATGGTTATTATAAAAGTTTTATAAAATAACTTAATTTACATTTCATTTTGGACAGTTAGTCTTATAGACTAAGTAGCTAGATAGACTTCTAATAGGTATCGCTATTTCACATTTTTTATGCAGATAAAATCTAGGCGTGTCGAGGCAGAACTGGACGCTTTGTCAGAAGTACCTACGCAAGTTTTTTGCAAAACAATTCTAACTTAAGACTGCAGTTTCGAAACAAGCTTATGTTTAAAATGGGAGACTATTTTTGTACTCATTAGTCGCGTCGGGGTTCGGAGAAGGGGGAAATGTACGAAATTCGAATATAGAACTGAGAAGCGAAGATGATTAACGACACGGAAGTAGAGGAATGTTTCGTCGCGGATTTGTCTATGGTCTTTTTAAATACTTCCTTATAACAAGTCACATGTTTTAAAAAATGAGAAATTAATTGTGTTCTTAATTTTAATAAAGCTCGTGACACTTCTTCTATTAACGAAATTTCATATAAGTATTATATTCCAACAAGTGATTTAAGCAGTATTGGCTGCAACATACATAAGAATTACATAGGTACTTACTACTTATCTACATTCGAAAAGGAACTCATCTATTCTGTTACAACTTTGTAATTTTGCAATGTTTTAATTAATTGCAGTATAATATACTAGACTAATTTATATGCCATTACTTATCCATAAGTATAGTCCGCGCCAAACTGCTAATCCGCTCTGAAGTTGTTGCGAGCATGTGTAGTCATACAATTTGCTATGGCGACGCGATTCATATCTATATTCAGAGTGGACTAGTAGTTCTACGGGGACTATACCTATTACATACATCCATTTTAATTTTATTGTAATGTCATTAATTGTTTATCAGACTCCATCTTATTTATTTACAACCTCGTCTGAGTTGTAAATGAATTTATTAAAGCATTAAACTGATTTTAAACGCTTGTTCTCAAGTGTCAGTGGGTCACGGAACATGTTGGTTCCATATCGGGACTTCATGGCTTGCGCAAGCGCATGTGGTTACGAATTACGATTTCGATGTAAACAAACGTTTGTCATGTTTGTGAATCATGTTTTTCTTACTTGGGTAAATATGGTCGGTATCGTCTTTGACCTATTATTCGTAAACTGCGAGGCACGGGTCTTCTCTCAGAGTGAGAGGATTTAGGTTATGCTCCAAAGTTGGCAAAGGGCGTATTTGACAGACGTAAAAACTCTCTCTCAGAGGGTTTCTTTAAAGAACTGCAGGCTTGCAGGAACCTCTTAATTTTCTTTTTCACCTCGACACTTGTTTTATAATAGCAGTGTCAAGCGTTGTTGCTATTGCTGTATGCTGGCTATAGAGTGTATGGTGATGATGAGATATTTATACAAGGTATTTGAAGGCGAAAAATAGAGAAATAAATATCACTGATGGTGATCGGACTTCAACAGATGCAATACTACCCAAAAGAGTAACGCCTGTTACTAATAACTAATTATTCTTAATCGTTAAAAAAAGCAGTGATAGCCTAGTGGTTAAGAAACTCGGTATCTCGATCGAGGGGCCCGAGGTTCAAATCCCAGGCACGCACCTCTGATTTGTCAAAGTTATGTGCGTATTAGAAATTAATTATCACTTACTAAACGGTGAAGGAAAACATCGTCAGGAAATCTGCATACCTGAGAGATTTAAAAAAAAATCCCAGAGGTATGTGAAGTCTACCAATACGCACTTGGCCAGCGCGGTGGACTATGGCCTAATCCTTCTCATTATGAGAGGAGACTCGTTGCCCACCAGTGGGACAGTAAAGGGTTGTTGATTCTTAATCGTTGTCTACTAAAGTTCGAAAGACCTTGCCTAAGATATTTACAATTAGAACAAACATTGATTTGCAAGATTAATAATTATTTACTTACTTAATATTGTAATTACTAATTGACGTATATTAATATTCCTTACATCTTACTGCTCTTCAGTTAAGAAGCAAGCATCGACCGTTTATAAGACAAATATAGGTCACATATGGCTATTATTACTAAATGCGTGTCTATAATAGTGATTTATTTTAATGAGAGTCTGTGATTACCATCTGAGATATTCATTACGTAATCTCTTTGGTAGGCTTAATTACAGGCTGATCATTGTTTTAACACATGTTAGGATTAATGGGATTAGCGTGTGTTATACACATGATATAGTCTTAGTTATAATGTCTTTGTCATTAGAATAATGTACGAAGATATATATTTAAATGTAGTATATAAATTAGATACTAGCTGACCCGACAAACGTTGTGTTGCCATATAAATAAAAAAAATGTTAAGGGTGAACAACCCTCATCACTTAGGGGTATGAAAAATAGATAGAAGCCGATTCTCAGACCTACTGAAGATGCATATAAAATTTGGTGAAAATCGGTAAAACCGTTTCGGAGAAGTACGGTAACTAACATTGTGACACGAGAATGTTATATATAAGATATTCGAATTTTGGGTATAGTGCTCGATTCTGCGAAATATCTCGTCTCTTCGTTCAGTGTCGGGTATTTAGCAATGAGATGTAATTATTTGTCTAACTTACCACTTCATGGCATAGCTTCTCTACCTGGTATGGCACATACTCTACTTGGTAGAGGAAGTTACAATTTGCTTTGAGATCATTTACCGTAATATGTATCCATTTACGACTCTTCGTCAACCCATTATATTGTTTCACTGCTGAGCACGGATCTTCCTGTCACAGGTAGAAGTGTCAGGCTATAGTTCACCGCGCTAGTCAAGTGCGATTTGAAAGACTTCCCCTATTTTTGAGAGCTTAGGCGTGGAGATTTTGTTACGATGTTTTCCTTCACTGTTATAGTAAGTGATATATAATTTCTAATATGCATATAGCTTTAGAAAACCATAGGTGCGTGGGATTCGAACTTCGGACCCCGACAGAGAGGCTAAGTTTCAACTACTAAGCTTTCACTGCATTTTATTTTAAGTGCGAGTTTATTTTGTATTTACATGCCTGCACTAAAGCACTCACACTGACTCGCCTTTAGCACTTGTGAAGCACTTTATTCGGCTTTAATAATAAACTAGTACTTAAGCCTTGTGGCATGCTAAGGGAAGTAATATCAAAATCGCGCCATATTCTCATGGTCATAAGTATGTTTATTTATTTATTTATTTATTTATTGCAAAATACATAAATTAAATACATAAATAAATAAATTTATATATAGGGATTATCTTTTGAGTATTTGTTAATGACAAGGGTGGGCATAGCAACAGTTTTGTTAAGCTTACCATTCTCCTAGGGTCCGAAATAAACCGTAAGGCGAGAAAATAATGGTTCTTATATAATTTCAGGATCATGTACCTACATAAAAGGCATGAACTTATGTTAAGGTACTAGGCATAAGGGTAGAAATTAAGGTTAGGTATACTGATTTATTCTCAGTTTCGTTTCGTGTTGATAAGGTCCTCAAAAGTCCTCTAAGAGTTCAAGTCTTACCTCATTTAACAAAAAATATTATATTCCAATTACATGTAGGTACACCTAATACCATTTGCAGAATCATGTACAAATATCCACAGCCCCTATAATAGTGACAATCCAGGACAAGCGATAGATTAAGAGCCCGAGACATGACGCAACGTCTTAATAATTAATATTCAGTAACTATATACTTAGTGTACATAACATAGCAATATGTGTAATATTTAAGTGTAGCTGTTGTATACAGATCTGAATGTTAAGTAATGTTCTAGATATCAATTATTATAATAAAACATATGTTCTCTGTGTCTTTGTCTGTCAATCCTTCCGTTCATTTGCATGTCTGTATATCTGTGTTTTTATTTTTTATTTGTTAGTCTCTCTATCATTGTATTGCCGTCTCTATAACGATAGTGTCTTTGAAACTATTTATACGAAGATAAAGAGGAAAACGCTTACTCTATCTGTCTTAAGGAAATCGTAAACAGCATACGATTGCCCCGATACTCGAATCGTCAATAAGTCCGTTGCAATGAACTATAAGTATCATATCAGAGTGCAATTGGTCACGGGATGACATCATGGCCGTGTTAATGCTGTTGCGCCCAGCGCCCACGCATCTCGCCACTTCCAAGGAATTATGCGGGTTGTTATTGAACTATATGAATTGGTGAGGTGCAAGGTAAACGTGTGTCGTTATAAGGCGATATGAGAAGTCTTTAAGAAAGTTATGTATGTGTAATGTGTATGTCATATGAAATGTAAAATGCCACATAGGGACAGATACATGGTCAAGTTCATTATACATTTACCTCTATCGCAAGTTATACATTGAATTAATATTTATCGACTTTAAAACGTTTGCTTATTGTCTCTAAGAATTAATTTTAAATGTAACAATCTTAACCAATTCTTGTTTAACAAATTTGAAATTTGACAAATTTTCTTGACTATAATCATTGTTTAATTTTGAATTTTCTCAGCATTAAGCCACTGCGGTTGTCATTTTAATATTTTTCAAAAGACACCAAAGGCTCAAATTCAGATGATTGGATGCAAAATATCTACGAATCTTACATCATCTCAGGCTATCAGTGATTGTATAGTTCTATTAACACCTCGGAACAATAGACCACTTGATCTGATGCGTGATTGATAATGAGTACGACGAGAAGAGATTGTGGAGATGTTAATTGCGCGAGGTTACATTTTATAGTTCGAAAATTTAAAACTCGATAGAAGTAAAAAAAAAAACAATAATTACATACGTTTTTGAATACCGTTCTGCTATATTACTTTATTAAAGAAATTAACATGTTCTAAGGACTTCTTCCTGTCAAGCGGGTTCGTTCCCGTGTGCGGATTTGGTCCGCATGCTTCATTTTCATCCAATTCAAAGATATTTTACTGCGATGTGTGACGTGCGCACGCGGGTTGCGAAGAGACTGCTGCGAGTTTCACGCGTATTGCGGGCGTGCAGGCGTAGACCCGCGTCACAGTACGAAGGCCTTGATTTTGATTTTTTTTCTGAAAATATGATTATTTACTCACACCTAATCTATATATTTAAAAGAAAGTCATTTTAGTTACACTTTTTATAACTCAGAATGGGTGAGAGGTAGAACCTGCTTCTAAGCTACATAATAAATCGGCATAATCGGCATAATACATAATGAATGACGGACATAGGATACTTTTTATTCTGTTCGAAGGAAGTGGTTACGGAAGAACGCGGCCTCTCAATCGAGGGGTCAGAGGATCAAATCTCAAACCTCTGATTGTGTCTTCAAAGTTGAAATGAATTATCACTTGCTTAAAACGGTGAAGGGAAACATCATGAGGAAACCTGCATACCCGACATTTATAAAAAAATATCTGAAAGGCATGTGAGGTCTATTCGCACTTGACCAGCGCGGTAGACTATGGCCTAATCCTTCTCATTCTGAGAGGAGGACCCGTGTCCAGCAGTGGGACAATAATGATGATGGTTACGTGTATATCCTAAATGAAGACCTTGAAATTAAATAAGGGAGACACACTTCAAATGCAATTTAGTCTTGACAATTTTATTTTATTTATGATATTGTTAGATTTCTTTTTAATGCGTGTGAAATTGCGAGGCACAGCTAGTTCTTAATATTATACAACGTACTTGATTATAAGAACCACAGATAGACTTTCAAGATTCATTTTTACGATATTTCTCATGTGTCCGATAGTGAGAAATTCTTCGTGCGTTCACTGTTTACGGATACAACGTATACCTGGATACAAAATATACTTACCTCCAGATGTGACTGCGACGTGAGGTCGACAGCTTGTATAACTACTTCATTAGTGAGTTACACAAAATTGTTTGGGCCCAAAACAGGATGTAGTGAGATTAGGTATTCATGAATGTGGTCGTTACCCACGTTACTGTATTTGGTGGCGATGCCCACGTTGCTCACTCACAACCCACAATCTCCTTACTTAGCCTTATACATAATGTTTGTAACACCTTGTTATTATGGACATCCCATTGATCTACCATATGGTACCTAAGTAGTTATAGTGCAATGAGAAAAGGAGGAGGAATATATGAGGATTGTCATCTTCTTCGTTAATCCATTACGGTTCCGTTCCTCCATAGACACGGGTCTGCTAGAGTTAGTGAGATTTAGATCAAAGTCCACTGTGCTGGTCAAATGTCGATTGTTAGACTTCACAAATAAATTTCCCTGTTATTTTTAAGGAAGTGTTAATACGCTTCTAATATTATTTGAACTTAAGCCTCCCAATTGAGAAGCTGAGTTCCAAACCACTAGGTAATAACTTCTGTACTTCTTATGATACTTCTTATGAACTTCTTATGATAATCATAAATATACTTTAGATACCTTATTTATAAAATTGCTAACTCTTAAAATTAAAGACTGTCTTGTCTTGTTTGTGTCTTCTGCAATACCACACCCTACAATCCAAACTAGAACCTTTACAAATGTTCTCGTAATTTGAACAGCAGAGGCAAGCTAATAAATCGCTGGAAAAAAACTTATTAAATCCGACAATTACACGACGATTAACATTTAATAAAGCTCACATAACTTTTTAAAGATCTAGATAGCGATCGCGAAATGTAAACGGTAAAGGCGCCGCTGTAACGGTGCGTAAACGCAAAAAGCTCGCCTTGTACGGCCTTCCTGCACGACCCCGATGCTCGCTAATCGTCGCTACCGTACCTAACAGTAATAAACGGCGGAAAATTGGCGAGCTAGAGAAAATGTTTGAGCGATTAAGTGTACCTAATGGTGAGTGTTGAATTAGAAAACATAAACAGCACTACCGCCGCTTTTTTATCCAACTGCAGGGGGTAATATTTTCCGAGCATATGTATGTATGTACCTATGTCTCATTCGTTCTCAAGACGGCTTGACGAATTTGAACATGAGTGTAGTTGGATTCACCACAATTGTGTAGTGCCTTTCTACGTCGCTACCGTACGTAACAGTAATAAACGGCGGAAAATTGGCGAGCTAGAGAAAATGTTAAAGTGATTAGAAAATATTAGCTAAAGCGCTTATATTGCTTGTTTGCCGAGTATATTTATGTCTGTCTCATTCAATGTCATTCCCTGCAGGCTTCAGTCAAGACGGCTTGACGGATTTTAACATATAAGTGTCGTTGGATTTACTTAAATTGTGTAGTGCCTTTCTGTAGAACGACCTCGATGCTCGCAAAACGTTGCTACCGTACTCAACAGTAATAAATGGCGGAAAATTGGCGAGCTAGAGAAAATGTTTGAGCGATTAAGTAATAAAGGGCTTGCGTCGCTTATTTACCCAACTGCGGAAAGTAATGTTTTCCGAGGTCTCATTCTTTAGCATGCCCTGCGGCCAAGACGGCTTGACGGATTTTAACATATAAATGTCGTTGTAGTCATCGAAATTGTGGAGTGTCTTCCTGAAGGACGGAGCCCATGCTCGCTAATCGTCGCTACCGTACGTAACAGTAATAAACGGCGGAAAATTGGCGAGCTAGAGAAAATGCTTGAGCGATTAAGTATTAAGGTATAGGGCTTGAGTCGCTTTTTTATCCGAGTACGGAGAGCAATGTGCTTCGAGTGTATGTCTATTCTATGACACGCTCTGTAGCGCAGACAAGAATAAGGTAACAAGTGAGTAAGTACGCAGTCCACCTGATAGTAAGCTGCCTCCGTCATTGCCGCCCATTGACATTTGTAACCAACTCCATATAGAAAAGCGGTTCTATCTAAAGTCTCAGATGCGTCTACTCTCCTGGGGATAATGATGAACGCCCCATATGAAAGTTAGCCATACGTAAGACAGCAACAGGTGTAAGTTATAAACACCGTTCTACCGAAACTTCACGCTAGAAATTATTGCGGATGTGGTTTCTTTCAGGTCGAATCATATTGGTTATACTGCCTTTCATTTGATTACAATTATAATGTTTTATAAGTATTTAAAATAAGAACAGTAATAATAGATACTCAGTATTTGAGATCTTAACTTCAGATAAGTTTATTTTTTATAGTTAAAAGACAAAGTCAAAGGGAGCAGTGACGCAAGTGTTCTGCGAGTTTATTTTCCAGGGTTCGACATCCGCAGTTAAGAATAACCGCGACATCCATACATACACCGGTCCACGTCATGTCGTTTTGTTTGAGAGACAGGGGACTGATGTTACCAATTAATTACTGGAGTTCTATTCTGTAGGATCATTTTATACTGAGAAAGCTGGATTTGTAGGGACATAAATACGATTTATATTATTTAATGCTCGGTATCAATAGTCAAGTTTTCCCGCTAGAAGTTGTCCAATTTTTCAATCCAAAGGTTGCATCAAGCGTCCAAAATAAGCTACGACTGGCCCAAATGGCCGGGGTGTAGCTTTTGATTGCTGCATCTATCGTAGCTTCCAAAAAGTAGCTAAATAGTCGATTGTTGATGACAAAAGAATTCTGCTATTATATGTACGATATTCTATAAGGTTACATAACATCCACCAAGCAATGACAGATCTGTACTAATATAATTCAATTTATTAACGCCTCTGTAATAATTTAAGTATATTAAACTACCAAATTGCATTCTGATTGGTAGTTTAATGCTCATTAAATTATGAGACTATAAGTGCTCATTAAATTATGAGACTTAATACTATCTAAATTATACCTCAGGTATTTGAAATGAGTCAATAGCATACCTGGGTTATACCTTAGTTATTCTACGAGTAAAACATGCACCGATAGCATATCTGAATTATACCTTAGTTATTCCAATAACATATCAACACAAATTGTCTGTCAGTGTGAACAAAACGGTGAGTCAAAGCAAGCGACCGTGTCATCGCCGTCCAGAATAGATGCGGTCGCGAACCCTGCTTAATAAAACTAAGACGGTTCGTCTTTTTGTGATGGGAGAAAACTCGCTTGCGTTGAAGATACAAGTCAGTACACCTGTGAACACCTGGTAGTAATTTGCAGTCCATTTGATTTTAAATTTTTGGTTCGTACGTCTGCGAATATCGGTTTCAAATAACAATATTAAGCGCGGCTGTGATATGGTTGGAAGGATCAATAATAATAATAATACGCCTGGAAAAAACACTAGTATATTGTTCCGCGAGCTAATCTACCTAATTTTTGATAAATTCTTTTTGACAAATTATGCCAACAAGGCATAAATTGTGATATATTTTTGGTAGAGAAAGTCTTAGGGCGTTAGTAAGTTAGGATAACTTATACTTAGGTACGAGTTGTTTTAACTTACGCGTTAATAATAATAAGCTATTTCAACCAATTTTTGCCTACCAAAGTTCGAATTGACAATTATTTTCAAAAAAATGTCTAGCATTGCAATAGCCTCAGGCTAAACCCCTGTTCTAATATACGAACTGTCCATGCACGATAGAGAACATTTACCGTCAGGTGGATTGATGGTGGAGTGGATCAGGTGGATTCGCTACTTCAATATTTAAAACAAAAGAAAGTACTATATTCTTTTCAACGCTATTGAAAATACAAAACAGATAGCTTAAATAAATAGTTAGTTATAATTGTTGTATTACAAAACATCCAGAATCGATTTAGCAACAGAATTATCATCTCCGTACTATCACAGTTCAGTGGGTTGAAGCACTCTTATCACTCGATTCACGAATTCTATTCCACGACGCTTATCTCGTGAACTTACGATTGGAGTCATTTCAATTTCTTATATTGAGGGTTATATTGCGTGATTTGTATTTTATTAAGTACTAGCTGACCCGGCAAACTTTGTACCGCCTCAAAAATCTATTTATCAAATATATTTCATATAAAATATAGCCTATGTTACTCGTGGATAATGTAGCTTTCGAATGGTGAAAGAATTTTTAAAATCGGTCCAGTAGTTTTTGAGTCTATTCATTATAATCAAATAAACAAACAAAGTTTTCCTCTTTATAATGTTAGTATAGACAAGCTTTTAATTGTTAGTTCGTTTGTATGTAAGGGTAAAATTTGTGAAGCTTTTAACCAACTTCCCAAAGAAGGTTATCTATTGGTCGGGTATTGCGCTTAAATTTTGCATACACTTTTGGTTTGGATGACAATGCATGATTAGTTTATTCGATTTTAAGTATGGTAAGACATACCGAGAGGGTTTTCTGACAAGAATTTGAAAAACAAAATGACGTTAATATAAGTTTGTTTTTAAAAACTCTTTTATATAAATTTATTAACTGAAGTCTAGTTCCTACGACGACCCGCGTGGCGGAGCGGTCACCAAGCCGGTCTGACGCGCAGAGGGTCCCGGGTTCGATCCCCGGCCAGACAGATTTCTAAATGATGAATTTAGATTTCTGTTTCTGGGTCTGGGTGTTTGTATATTTGTATCTGTGTGTGTCCATAGCGCCCACGATACAGGGAATCCTAGTGTGGGGCTGTGAGTGTAGAAAGCGAAAGCGTTATTGCTACGACGACCGACTATGATTGCTTTATGTTACCTTTTGGAAAAGGGAGATCTCCAGCTAAGTCATATGATCATGCCCGGAGAGCGGCAGTGCTCCGACAGTCTAGAATACAAGATGTTGAGATTTTTTTTTTTTATAATATAAGAGTAGCAGACAAGCATGCAGTGCACCTGATGGTAAGTGGCTACTGCCGCCCATGGACATCTGTAATCAACCCCAGATAGGATTAGATATTCCTACCTGAGGTCGGCCACAGATGCGCCGCTACCCCTGATGACTAAGCTGGAACGCCTCGGAAAAGTCTGTCTCCCTTACCACACCCTTCAAACCGGAACACAGCAGCGCCTAACACTGCTGTTATTAGGTAGAAATAGGTGTGGCGGTGGTGCCGCCGGAGTCGAACCACAAAGGGTTTTACCACCTTCAAACCTTCACCTTTTTTTGCGTGAGTCAAAAATGTCATCTCTCAATGAGTTGCGTAATGTCGCCACACCTTTCTAAGTATAACACAAACCATAAGGGATAAATTGGCATTATTGGTTTCTTTAGAAACGTGTTATATCTTCACCTTTCTACGACCGTGCGTTTCTTGAGGACAAATTTTTCCATCAAAAAAAACGCCAAACATCTGAGAAAATATTGATAAGAAAATTTTGTGACGCTGTTGTCGTTACCGGTTAAGATTTATAGGGTATAGTGTTACAGCTAATATTGTAAATATATAAACATTTAACTCAGATCTATTCTGGGTCTGGGTGTTTATATAGTCTGTACGTTTATATGTAGTCTTAATGTGCGTCTATGGCACATTTTATTTATTATAAGTAATAGAGAAGTAATCATCTTGCAGGCACTTGATAGTAAGTGGCAACTGTCGCCCATGGACGTCTTTAATCAACCACGGCAATGCTTAACACTGCTGCATTGTTAATAGGTAGAAATAGGTGAGGCAATGGTACCTCCGGAGTCGAACAACAAAGGGTATGTTTTTAAACCTACCTAAAACATAAATATTTAGCGTAGGGCTGTGAGTGTAGCGAAAACTTAATAATGACAGGATATTATCACGACACCAATTTTATCCCTAAAATTACTGCTACAAAATAAGATAATATTTTAGGAAGCAATGTTGATTTATACACCAAAAAGTATATAAATAAAAATAATCATGTAATTGTTGATAGTAAAGGTTACAGACCGTATTTACTTAAAGATTATTATAGGTACAAGATAGCCCGATTCGAATTGTCTGTTACTCAAACTAAACCAAGTAACGACCGTTATTAAAATAATCAATCTATCTTATGTTTTGTCTACGTACAATCTACGTTTTACAATTTCTGCCAATTAGAATTGTGACATTTTCTGCCTATTAGAATAGAAACAGGTGTATACTAGGATTTCCTGTGTTGTGGGTGCCATCTATACAGTTTATACACAAAGACGTGAAAAACAACTGCTTGACCGGGGATCGAACCTGGATGCTTTGCGTGTCAGACTGGTTGTAGTTTGTCTCCTATTGAAAATTATAATTTATTATACTATTGAAAATTATTAATTAATAATATTGGGACTATGTCCACATTTGTTTTATAAAATTATGGAAATGATTTATGAAGATCTACATGCTAAAATTATTTCTCAAGAGTTTTAAAATATTACTATAATTATTTATTTATTCTCCAATAATATACTGCACTTAAAATATTTGCTTCAAATTGTAAAGAAGTTCTTTATTAGAATTACTAAATATAAAGCGGGTATATTTACTATTTACGAAGGAAGTTTGTGGGCGTAGTTTCCTGTTGTTTTGGATTTCCGAAGCTTTTGAAATCTGAACGCTTTTAACACATTTTCTCAAAACAAAGCTGAAACATGTAATTAAGTATATGGGGTTTTTTTGATACTATCTTATTAAAATTGTAGTAGGTAATAGAAGAATTTGAAGATTGGCAGATAATACCATCAGGAATTAAGATCATCCTTGTGAGATATTCTACCCTTTATTAGAGACATTAAAGGTTACCAAACTTGGTAAACAATTTATAAGTAATAAGAAGTTGAAAATAAAGTAATTAGTTATGACGAACATCGAATCTTATTGTAATTTTGATTATGCTAGTTGATAGATAGATATTTTTCAGAATTTCTAGGATATTACAAATATGCTAGAAATTCTGAAAACTAATTTGAACAAGTGTTAAAGCTTAAAATATTCTTATTAAATCAATCTTAAAATATAGACTAGTAATAAGTAAAAAATAGGTATCAGTTGAGAAGTTATACCTGTTTCCTTTTGTTTTCCAGAAGCGACAAGTGACGTTATAGCTGCAGCACAGAGCGCCCGTGATGAGGGTGGTGAGATGGCGATAGTGATCAGAGGACCACATGGGAAGGGTGCGAGGAGAGAAGAGCTGTTGCACGCGAAAGGGGAAGAAGATGATGCTGTTTCACTTTACTACAATTCTAAAAACAATAAAGGTATGAAACATTGTTAAACGTGAAAGGACGTTGATAAACGATGGAAGGTGTTGGTTGTGACGAAATGTGATGGAGAATGGTGTTGTGATGGATCTATTCAAGGAATCTATTTGTATTCAAACTAATATAGATAAGTCACAGATGTGAAAATTGAGAAACGATGTTAGGCCGAGGTAGAGTTTTGCAAAGTGCTATAAAGTGTACCAAAATAGCTCTTAAAGATAGCACTATAATGTACATCACACATGACTTCAAAGACAACAGTGACTACACGTCATCGAACACCGACAGTATTTGTAAAAAGTTGTATTAACCTACATATTTTGTATAAATCTTTTTAAATAAGATTATTTTTTTCGTTCTTTCCAAATGTGTATTTCCAAATTGGTTTTTCCTCAACAGTGTCGCTGGAAAGCCTGCGAGGAGGTCATCTAAAATCAGTTTCCTGGGGTCTTGGAACCAGTGCCAAAGGCACTTTGATCTTGGTAGTGTCCCCAGGGAGGGTCAAACTGTACGTTGCCTGCAAACCTCTACACTGGCACTCGATGCCTGGCAGATTTGATGTTCTAGATCATTTGGCACATCAGAAGTTGAAATTGGTAAGCAAATTTTTAATTATTTTTATAAAATTCAGCTTCTGAAAACAAAGACAATCTGCGTGGTAGAGCATACACCGGGTTCGATCCCCGCCCACTCTAATGATATCTATGTGATGAATTTAGATTTCCATGCATCCACGGCACAAATAATCCAAATGTGTCGTTGTAAGTGTAGAAAGTATTTTTAATACTTTTGAGAAAATACGAATTGACAGTTTGTCATATGTCTATCTTCCAAAAAGGGAATATTTTGAAATTATTCTCACTTCAAAATTTCAAATCTCCTTCTCAATATACTGTTTTTCTTATTTAGTATCACGAAGAGCACGCACCAGTAGAAATCTACGCGTCTGAAAAAGGAGCTTTACACTCTCTGAGCTGTAGCCACGATGATGACCTCCAACCACCCTCTCTTGTAACCGTCGATTCTGACGTCGAAGAAGTTAAAGATTTCATAGAAAAAGAAGCTAGACTGAAGCGAGAGGAGGAAATGCAAGGAGATGATTACAGAACTAATTATATTGATCCGAATCTCGTGTTACCTAGCCCTCCTACTACACAAAGGGGAGATATTCCGTCATCTGATATCGAGTCTTGTGATGGTAAGAATATATTTAAAATCTTTAGTATGTAAACTATTATGTAAACGAATAAAGAAACGAATTAATTTTGTCTGGTAAGTTCCGTAAATTAAATCATACTTTTGGAAAAATATGCATTTGGAACTTCAGAACAAGGTTTTAAAGCTTTTTTTTTGTTCCTTTTTCTTTTGAAATTCTTCTATATTTCTTACCTTATAAAATAAATCATTTATATTGCTTTTGTTGAAATTTGTAATGTCCATCATTTACTACTTTACCTACATTCTTTTAGTTCTCAACATAATTTTTATTTTCTTACCTAGACGAGGTGATCCGTCAACTGAAGCTCCTCCGTCAAACCGTGGAGTACCTCCGTCATGAGATGGCAGATCAGAAGGGTCTTATCGACGGCCTTCGGAACCAGTTACGCCAATGTTGCTCTCGCCCTACACCTGTGGAAAGATGCTCCGGTTCTTCCTGTTATCCTGGTTATTAATTATTTATGTCGTTGCATATAATTATATAGTCCGCGTAAAACAGCTAGTCCGCTCTGAATATAGAAATTAATCGCGTCGCCATAGCAAATTGTATGCCTACACCTGCTCGCAACAACTTCAGAGTGGACTAGCAGTTTGGTGCGGACTATACCATATTACCATAATTATGCTATAGGCATTTAGTCATATTTGATATGCAATTGTAGATGTAGTATTATTTTTATTTTTTATATTTTTATTTGTATTTGTATTATTGTATTAGGTTATGATAAGACGAACAAAACTGTTTGTTAGTCGATTATTTCGCAGACAACATACATAGTGCCATATTTTTAACTACATTTTGTATCGCGACATAATCCGCACTTTTAATTCTTCGATGTTATCTGTAAAAAAATTGCAGTGTACTCCTCAACAAATATTAATTTCTTAATACCTTTACTTACAGAATTACGTTCAAATTTAATTTACACTGATATTCAATCAACAAATCGACCAAATTTGATATTAATTTTGTTCGTCTCACCAAAACGTTTAGGACCACCTTGCCTTACTAACATCACTAGCATCATATTCATTACTATAAGGTAAATCAAGCAAAGTTTGTATGAGAGTGTGGGTTTAATTAAATGTTTAGTAAACACAGCCGCGTTTTATTTCAATCCCTTTACATACAGAGTTTCTGTTGCGCCCACGTCGATATCGGTTTTGCTTGATTCACCTTGACGGACCTTATAAGGTACTGATTGCTGTTCAATGGATCGTTTTCCTTTTTATTTTTGGTCGACGGGGTCAGCAGAAACTCTGTTATTAAATCAAAAAGGCTTAAGTATGAATTCTTTGTCAAAGGCTTCTTATAAGTCGAAGGATGCATTATGGATGCATTTTTGTCGTAGTTCTATCTCAGTTCTAAAGTTAAGAATAATAAATACGTAACGAAGTAAGTACTAAGACTTGAATTTTGAAATTAGATATTTAAAACTAACTATTTTTAATAAAGAAGACGGAGAGAGAACAAAGAAAAATATTATAATAGAAAAAATATTTAGGATTGTTTGTTATATTAGGAAATAGTTAGGAAGTTGTTTGTCGCTATTATAAATCAAAATATCGAAGAATTTTATCATGAAATTGACATTGAAATTCTGTATTCGGAAATTTAATTTCATAATTCTACATAGGAGCTTTATGAATAGATGCGTTTTTGTCAAATGCATCTATTCATAAAGCTTTTACGTTATTTTAAACTGTAATAGATTTTCGTCTAGTCATAGACTGGAAACTTCGACACAAATTGATTTATTAAGGCCAAGTAAGTACGTACTTAACGTAGCGCTACCCACGTCGAAATGCAAATGACATTTTAATAGAATTTAATGATCCACCTACTACACTCTACACTGCAAAACGTAATTATTACTGGAAATTTTATTACATGTTAAACGAGTCTTATTATGATATCT
Source organism: Epargyreus clarus clarus (assembly GCA_014595695.2). NCBI lineage: Eukaryota > Metazoa > Arthropoda > Insecta > Lepidoptera > Hesperiidae > Epargyreus > Epargyreus clarus. The sequence goes on from JACTTY020000114.1 coordinate 565,620, forward strand.
GTCTTCTGGTTCATATTATTATTAAGTAAGTATTATAGACTTTATTGTCATTTTTTTTATTGTTGACCATAGATAAGTATAGATATCTCGCCGCCTTGTAATTGAAGGAAGCCATTAAATGGCTTAAACGGCTGACAAATGTGTCAGCCATTTAATGGCTGTCATGTTGTAATTTACGTGGAATAATGCTGACATGTGAAGTGAAACACGAAATCGAAGAAAAAGTGCGGAGAAATATCGTTTCATACGTAAAAGCTCTAAAACCTACATATTTTAAATATTTTTCATACACGAAAATAGATGACAGTGACAATTTCAATTGTCTAAACTGGTTACACTTTCTTGTTAGGAGTGAGTAATCTTTATCTATATTGTTGACTAATATTTTTATAATTCAACGAAAACTAATGAGAAGAGATAGAGGTTCGAACTTCAGGCACAATGAAAATATCAGCAAGGATGGCTTGTTTTAAAGCTAAATAATTTTTCGACGAAAACTGCTTATCCGATTTTTTATAAGTAGATTCTCAAATAGGCTTGACGGTTAAAAATGTAAGCCAGCGTGCCAGTCAATGGTAAAACCATTCTTATTCCGAAATAACATTTACCATAAACTTTAACGACTTTTAGTGCCGTGAGAATAAAATGAAAAGCAGACAAAAAATAAACAGACATTATCACCATACTTACTTGAGAAAAAATATTACTTTAACATCACAGACCGACAACTATATTTAATTATATATTTTATAAGCTTTCAAGGACTCTAAAAGCTATTGAGCCATACAGTACGTAAATTAGGTTTTTATAAAGAGTTTATAAATATGGGAACAGGCGTTCAATGTCATAACACGACGACGGGCTTCGAGTGCGGGCCGTGTCCGCGGAACATGCAGACCTCATACCCTTTATGTTGTAGACTGAAATTGTTGCCTGATTATTTTTAAATCAAACGAAAATTAATAAGAAAATTTTGGAGATAGAGGTTCGACCCTCAGGCACAATCAAAGTATTAGAAATGAAAGAAAAAATGTAAGAAATCCTGCATATCCCATTTTTAAATAATCTGGTTAAAGATGCATGAAAGCGTACTAGACAATCTTAAAATCCACCTTCTTCTGAAATAAGGATCACCACAAGTCTAAACTTTTTCTTGGATTTTTAATGTCATAAGAATAAAATGAATAGCAGATAAGAAATGAAATGAAAATAATTATTACTTTAGTTCCTCAATAAAATTCTATTATTCTAACATCACAGATTGACATCCATTTTTATGTATATACTGTTATAAGCTTTCAAGGACTATAAAAGCTATTGAGCCATGAGCCTATTAAAAAGGTTATAAATATAAATATATTGGCAACAGGCGTTCAATGCCACAACACGGCGACGGGCTTCGAGTGCGGGCCGTGTCCGCGGAACATGGAGGGCGACGGGCGGAGATGCAGACCCATACCTTGCAGCAGGCGCCCTTGTGCACAGAGTAAGTTGCTTCTAAGGAGTATGATTTTATATAATCATTTGTGTAGTTATTCATTACGGTAGTCACAGTAGGCATTTATGTATATAGTTTAGGAGTATTTTGTAGGTGGTAAACCCTTTGTGGTTGGACTCCGGCGGCACTACCGCTACACCCATTTCTGCCTCACAGCTGTGTTAAATGCTGCTGTGTTCTGGTTTGATGGGTGTGGTAAGGGAGACGTACTTTTCGGAGGTACTCCAGCTTAGTCCTCAGAAGAAGCGGTGCACCTGTGGCCGACCTCAAGGAAGAATATCTCATCCTATCTGGGGTTGATTACAGATGTCCATGGGCGCCAGTAGCCACTTACCATCAGGTGTACTGCTCGTTTGCTACTCCTATATTATAAAAAGTTTAGTGGTGATGAATTCAGCAATATGTTTTGATGTATACCCCAAAGTATTGTTTTATGTGACTTTGTCCAAACATTTGTGGATTGGCATTTCCTGTTCTATCTTTAAATTTGTCAAGAGGTCCAATTCCCTGAGGATGAATGGGGATCACCCTCTATTCCCTATTCACTCTCAGGGAATCTACGAATTAAGAGACGTCAGTTAAAGTTGTATCTACGTATGTGCTATCGGAGCATTGCACCATTACATGGGTGCAGTGAAATTCTGTTGGCATTTGAAAGTCATGTAGTGACTGAGTTATCCCTATTAATCAAAACTGTATTCGTGATTTAGGCTTACTTGATTTTAAAAACTTTAGAGCTTTCAAATTTAATAATTATACCCGTTGCATCAAAACTATAAAGTAAGTTAGTAAGTAAGTATTAAGTTCAATATAAATTTACTAAACTTTCAGCGGAGTACTGTGTGGACTCAGAGCAAGGGTTCCAGTGTAAGAGGTGTCCGGGGCGGCAGACCAGTGACGGGCAAACGTGCAAGACTGCCTGCAGCGCCAACCCTTGCTTTGGAGGACGTGAGTATTAAAGCTTCTGAAGTTACGCTTCTTGGGGCATTTGGATCAATGATGAGAAGGTTTTTTTTCTAAACACTGACAGATGAAAATCGACATCAACAATTTGATAGATTTGGTTTATGATACCTTACGATAGGTTACGTTATTTTACTTGCTATAGCCCGCGCCAAACTTTTAGTCCGCTCTGAAGTTGTTGTGGTCGAATACAACTACGAGGACAAGCACATACCCTGTAGCGACGTAAGAGCACACTAACTACGCTATGTACGCGTGGGCGTTTCTATATTCAGAGCAGACTAGAAGTTTGGCGCGGGCTCTACCTATATTTGTCCGCGTATTTCTATGGCAACCACATCCTATTCTTTCTCAAACATGCGTTACAAATTGATATAAAAAATGGAAAAATATGAGTATCTTTGGAATTTTGAGTGGCTGTAAACAATTTTAGTACCTTAACCTTGCGGCTGCTCGTAAGATAAAGATGTCTTTCATAAAATATTGTTCGGTAATCACAAAGAAATTCAAGAATAATTCCATATTATTAACTTTGTTCAATACAAGACTGAAGTCTTATTCTTATCAAGTTTCTCATTTGATTAAATTCTATAAGTAAGTAATCCTCGACAACATATTAAAAAAATACATATAGCCAAGTATAGTATCATTAAAAATTTGTGGGAGCATGACAGTGCATAAGCCAAGTAATAATATGTATTATCCATATTTGTATTAATATTTTTTTTTATATAATATAAGAGTAGCAGACGAGCATGCAGTCCACCTGATGGTAAGTGGCTACTACCGCCCATGGACATCTGTAATCAACCCCAGATAGGATTAGATATTCCTACCTGAGGTCGGCCATACATGCGCTGTTACTCCTGATGACTAAGCTGGAACGCCTCGGAAGCATACTCTTCCGAGGCGTTCCAGCTTAGTCATCTCCCTTACCACACCCTTCAAACCGGAACACAGCAGCGCCTAACACTGCTGTCATTAGGTAGAAATAGATGTGGCGGTGGTGCCGCCGGAGTCGAACCACAAAGGGTTCTACCACCTTCTAAAACTGGTCATTGATGGTTTTGCAAAAACTGACGATATATAAAGCTTAATCGTATTTATCCAGGTGTACCATGCCACGACTTGCCTAACGGTGGCTACCAATGCGGCGCGTGTCCCAGTGGGTACACGGGCAACGGGGAAGAGTGCGTGAGGATATCCTGTCGACATGTCACTTGCTTTCAGGGTATGAAATTTACTGTTTTTTATGTGTCTTTTTATCCATACTAATATTATAAAGAGGAAAACTTTGTTTGTTTGTTTGATTGTAATGAATAGGCTCAAAACTACTGGAGCGATTTAAAAAATTCTTTCACTATTCGAAAGCTACATTATCCACGAGTAACATAGACTATATTTTATATGAAATATATTTGATAAATAGATTTCGAGGCGGTACAGTTTGCTGGGTCAGCTAGTGTATTATAATGAAGAAGATTATCTCCTGCGTTTTCCTTGGAACCTTCGAAGATCGTGATCGAGACCCTAACATTCGTAACGTCAGCAATGCTGACGTCATAGGCTACTTCGTCATGTATAATTCGAAAGAAATTTGCTGTCTATTCTTTTGTATATTAATATTTTTGTTTATTATAACGAACGAAGTAGGGGTGAATAGAGAAATGCCGCCAATTTATTTCCGTATCTGTGCCTTTTGTTAAAACTATTTATTTTAATTTTAATATTTGTTATTACAAAAACTATAAAAGTACAATACACATTGTAAAACTTTTACGTTACTATAACGGTTTAAGGGATATAGCCCTGTTATACGAGCAGTTACATAATTATCAATTATTCATATAGAGGCCCTAATGAGTCCGGGACAAAGCTCTTCACAAGAAGAGGGGCACCTGGCACTAGACTTAATAAGTTTCGGGTTAAATCTGGATTAATGAATGTTACGAGAAGAACTGAATTTGAGAAGAAGCTGTGACATACATAAAATAACGTTAAAGGTTTATTTCCCTCATATAGTATCGTTAAAGACTTAAAAAGTCCTAGAATTTAATTTAATAGCTTTCTATTAAATGATCGAAGACTTTAAGACCTTGAATTGAAAACTTAATTAAACCTGTCATACGGCTTCCTTCATTTTATCTAGAAAATGTAAAGAATTCAACTGCAACCTTCCCTAATAAAGCTTTTATTAAGCTCTGGCGTTTTGAAATTAATTGTGAAAGCGCCATAAACTAATAATATGGAGAAAAATACCGTCTACCTTTTTTAATCATTGAAAGCTTATGAAAATATAATTATATGTATAAAATTTAATTGTATTAAATAATATGCTTAAGCTGTGATCAATTATACCAATAACATTATAATAATTATTCAATCGATTTTCTCTTTAATATATTTAATTTTATAAAGGGGAAAAAGTGGTCCTGATGAAAATCCTATTAATGTAATTGATATCTTGTTTGTTTTTGTTTTTCCTTAAGAAATTTCCTTTTCCATTGTAGCTTTGTGGCTGTAATTGCCAGGCGGCAGGTTACTGGCAAATTCATTATGAAATTACGGTAACGAGATCTTTCCCATTACTGCCAGAATAAATGTTGAGTATATAACATTGCCATCTTCGTATTATATTTTCTTGTCTATTATGTCGTTTTGTGTTTTGATGTAGTCAGTTCCAATCTAAGAATTAAGTCCTAAATAAGGTTAGTTATCTTCTATAAAAGTAAAAATTATATTTATATTGAAGTAAGACATCAATTGGATTTTAAAATATTCAAATGTGGTGACATTTTAAATTTTGAGGAAATTAAACGGCCCGATAATGCGCCAAATAATTATGCTGTTATATACAATTTTACTCGGATTGTGAAAGCAGCCCTTATACAAATAGTAAAACGCCCACTCTGTCTTGTAAACAAAGTTGAATTGGTAGATAATCTCAGCTCAATCTTAGCAGGAGGATACTGCGAGTTGTAATTGAATACTTTATTCATATAACTTCTGATATCCTTATTTTAACAACTTCGAACATACATATTCTTCCATTGTATTTGTAAATATACACACACGCACGTATGCATGATACGCAAACAAGCACACATGCACGCGTATACGCACACATGCACGGACATACGCACTTGTTGAATTTTATAGTCTACACTAGACAATACCACATAAACCTCTGTAAAAGTATATGCGAGTAAGGGACATAACACAGGAGCGATAGTCAGCTAATACATCAGCGACAGTTTGAGTTGATGACTGTGACCACCCTTGGTGACCGTCGCCAGGAGTCTTCCGCGTGGGTTGTAGCGTATGGATTAGACTATTAGCTCTCTTATAATTTTAAATAAAACATAGATCGCTTTTCCTGTGTGTCTTTTTGTGCATATTTAGGCCTACACATACACACATATACACACATTAATTTTTCACACACGCAGACACACACACCCTGCAGCCTTTTTACCTACACAAAACGTATAGCGACTAACATAATGTAGTTTATTCTTAAAATCTTAAAATCCTTATTCTTAAAATCCCGAGTGTAACAGGTAACATATAAATGTCTGACATAATGGCTACTTAGGAAGCCGCGGATAAAAACTGATTTTCTTGCAAATCCGTTATGACATTTCCAGATGCTGGCTTGGTTTTCGTTCCGCTCAAATTATAATGAAATGACTGAAGCAAGGCTTAGAGTTTCTGTGTCGGGTTACTTTCTTATTTCCCTCTTTCTTACTGGTGCAGCTTAAAAATAATAAGAAAATTGGAGACCTTTTATTCACACAACAATACTGCGGTAAATCTTTTAAATTGAAATTAGATTCCCATATATTAGTAGCGTCATCATCAACCCATTTCTATCTCACTGCTGGGCACGGGGTTGGGAATGAGAAGGATTAGGCCATAGTCCAACGTGCTGGCCAAGTGCGAATTGGTAGACTTCACGTAAGTACCTTTGAAAACTTGTTTTAAAGAATTTGTAACAGCAAAACTCGAAAGTAATCAATGGTTCAACTTGAATTTCTTATACAACGTTGAGTTTTTGTATAAAAGTGTTTTTGTACTTTTTATCCTGAAGTTCTCACGGGAAACATTAGTCTGAGTCCCAGCGAAGCGTCGCTAGTCTGAAATGAAATGAAATAGTTAAATTTTAATTTGAGCATTTTGTAAATTGTCCAATGTTAGATTTTGTTATACCCTAGCCATGGAGAGTTCACGACTGGAGCATATGTCACCACGTTGTTTTATGTATATTATAATTGGCATGTGATTGTAGTCTAGTGCCTAAATATAAAATAAAACGACTTTATCCGTAGTTGCGAACCATAAAGAGATGAAATATGCAGTTTGAATTTATCAGCGCCAGCTGTCCCACTAACACTTCTGGTAACAAAAAATGCAATAGCACAGCGAGTACAATGGATATAACGATACACATGTGGTTATTGACCTAGTAACAAATGAACGGCGGGTCTAGTACTATATTTTTGAAAAAAATAATGTAGCATAGAAAATATACTTTTGTGTACATAAATTAATATAATTGGTTTCCGTTGCACCACAAGCAAAGAGCACCTATTATACACGTATATCATCGTGGTATTAAAATGTCACCTGCTTAGCAACGCTACTGACGTCAAGCATAACCTTCTCTTACTATACTTTGCCTTACCAGACCTTACTTATAGAAAATCACTATTCACTATTTTATTTAACAACTGGTGCGCCAGTATACTTAAGTCGTTTTACATTTTATAGCAGTTTATTTCGGATCTTTTTTAAGTAAAGACATGATTTCTTGATACAATACAATACAAAAATGCTTTATCGTGACAAATATTCATATACATATAAAAGGTCAACGGTCTTATAACTTAAAAGCGATCTCTTCCAGAAAAATATTACAGATACAAGAAGAATAGGGTAGAGGTGTGTTTATCATTGTATTTTGTGTACAACTTGGCTGCCACACTACCGTGTAGATAAGTTATAGGTGTTTGATATTTGCAACCTTACTTACAGGGGTAGAATGCCAGGAAACAGCCTCAGGTCCTCACTGCGGATCTTGCCCCAGTGGTTTTGATGGTGACGGAGTGCGGTGTCAGCACATCTGTGATGGTCGCCGTCCGTGCGGGCAGAGACGCTGCACTCCCGTACCAACCAGCCCGTTCTACGAGTGCGAGAGCTGTCCTCAGGGATATGAGTGGATGGGTAAGTAAGACGCGTAAAAATATACGTTATAGTCAACAGAACAGGTTAGGTTAGGTTAGGTTAGTCTTCTCGTTCTTGTAGTTCCGGGACTAGAATAGGGCTACGGCTATTCCCTGCTTGTCGTAAGAGGCGGCTAAAAGGGGGCTTCCGGAGTTGCCGGTGGCAAGAGTTGGAGCTCGAACCGTCCGGAGAGCAACCCCGGGAAGGATGGCGGCATGTGTGGTCGCATGCCGTCGTAAACACCAGGTGTGCAGGAGGCGCGTAAAGTGCTCCCCCAGGGCAGAGCTCGATCAGGGCATCGCGCTTGGAGGACTCCGGTTGTGTTCCCTCGGAGATCCCGGAGTTCTCTAACAAGCGTTGAGGACGGACACCGGAGGGTTTTAGTGCGGTAAAAATCCCACATAACCCGGCGTCGCTCCAACGTAGTCGGGTACCTTTTGAAGGTTTCCTCCTCGAAAACAAAAAAAAAAGTTAGTCTTCTCAACAGAAGATGTTCTCAAAGGTAATTTTTACACTGTTAAAATCAATTAGTTTCTAGCGTTCCTGGAATGATCGGTGAATATAAAAAAAAGATTCTACTGCACAAAATAGCAATAAGACGATGAAAAAAAGTCCTACTCCCTAGTCTATTCCTGCCTACGCCTACGCCTTGCAAAGCTGTCTCATTGCATTTTGGTCTAATTAGTGAAACACCAAACCTTCCCAAAAGGGAAAAACTTTCATAATCCAGTATTGCGGGATTTTATACTCGTTTTAGTTAAAAAATTATTTATAAACGAAAGGATCTATTACTAATTCACACTTTGCATCCGTATGGTTCCGCAGATAATGCTCAACGTTGCCAACAAATCTGTGAGACTCGACGACCGTGTGGCGAAAGGCGGTGTACACCCATACAAGCAAGTCCGTTCTACCAGTGTGAAGGCTGTCCTCGAGGGTACGAGTTGGTTGGTGAGTGGCGAATCTTATTCTATCCCACAGCTGGACACAATATGGTGTTTTTAAGACTCCACTACCCTGCTTCGATGCACGTTTATTTATTTACTCTTTATTGACCATGTTAAAAACAGTGTGGTGCAAAAGGCGGGGTAAATAGCATTTTCTTCCAGTCAACCTTAGGGATGTGCAGAAAAATTGAAGGCGGTACAACTATACTAAAAAAAATTATAACAAATACGAAATAAAATAAAATGAAAAAAGGGACGTTAGTGCAGGAAGGTATGAATTTAGGATCATACTGTACCGTTTTCAAGCTGTCCTAAGCCCGACAAGGGTTAACTACGAGCATACTGGAACCGAAGGTTTCAGCTACTAGCGGTCTACCATCCGATTCCTGAGCGTGTCCGATATGCAAACCCCACATGCTTATTATATTTCTTCTACATGCTATACCAGTTACAACAGACACATACAAAAATCATATCTATCATATATCATATAAATAAATGAACATAATAAACATATATGAACTAAATGAACTTTTATTTCTGTCCTGGGTATAAGTATATGTGTCGTCTATGTATGTGACCATGGCACCCAGGGCACAAGGAAAGCTAGTCTGGAGCTGTGGAGGGTAGAAAGAGTATATTCTGAATAATCCTGATTTCTTCAGAGTCCTTCCTAACAGTATTTTTAATTCATGTAATTATATTTGGTTTTGTTTACGAATTTTCCTGTCCCATTGTAGTTTTATAACGATTGTGATCGCTGACGGAAGCTTCTAAACTAATAATAAAATGGCGATCAAAGAAATCCCCAATTTCTGCTCGAATAAATATAAAGAATGTAATTCAAATAATGGGAATCTTATTAAAGCATTTCCTGTTAACCTTCGTGGCAGTTGGTATTGGTTTGATGAAGATTGTTCGTAAAGTAAAGTTGAATGGTAATGGTCAATATATTAGATAACTTCAGATAGAACTTGTTAATATAATATGGTGATATTATATAAGGGAATAATTACTAAAGTAGTAACGTGGGGGTTTCAGACATGACAAACAAACAAATATATTTTACACGTATACGTGCACACGAGAGCATTTACACATGCACATATGCATAGAGTTAAGCACATACATATGCACACGCATAAGCTCGCATGCGTACGTGCGTATATACTTGTGTTCTTGCACACTTTCCTTAAAGTAAAACCTGATAACTTACATTCTATGGTTTTTAAAACCCAGGACCACTTTGTTGCATTAAAAATCTTAACAAATGCCGTTTCCTGTTCATATTTTGTATCTGCATGCCTTCACAGACAATGGGCAACGTTGTCAACAAATCTGTGAGACGAGAAAACCGTGTGGCGACAGACGGTGTATACCCTCACAGACAAGCCCGTTCTATGAGTGTGAAGAATGTCCCAGAGGGTACGAGTGGAATGGTAGGTATCACTAAAAGGGCAAATGGTTTATTTACTTGAGATAAGATTCCGTTGCCAAAATAGGGATAGTGTATTTCATGAAGCCTTATCGATATGTTTTTAGAATTCATATTTTTGTATTAAAGTTTCAAAAACAACATATTAATTCATTTGTTTAATTTTATCTCGTGATTTGCCGTTTGCTAGAGATTTACCGATAACGCAATTAGATTTCGAAAAATATAAGGTTTCATGTAATTTTCATGTTATGTAATTTTAATTGTCATTCATTTTATTTAATTTTATCGGGGCTGTTCCTTTTATTATACATGAAAAGAGGTGTTGTGAAAATTAAAATATGCATGAATTGTATTTTTTAAGTAATTATGTTACATTAAAGAGTTATTTTATGAAGTATATTCATAAATAAATCATTTAATATATTCGTTAATTGTAACAACTTTTAATATGTTCCATACATATATATTTTCTTATCATTTCAATGACATACAACTTTCGCATCTGCATTATGTATCAAAAAATAAACAAATATCAACTCACAAATCTCACCCAGGCTACACATGCAAGGACATGGACGAGTGCGACCTGATCCGTCCGTGCGATGAGCTGGTGTCCTGCCGGAACGTGGACGGCGGCTTCGTGTGCGGCGCCTGTCCGCCCGGGTATGAAGGCAGTACGGGCTGGAGAGGTGCCGGGGACGAGAGACGACGGGAACACTGTGTGGATGTCGACGAGTGTGCCACCTCCAGTCATGGTTGTCCGAAGGAACGACTCTGTGTTAACACCCCGGTAAGTGATCGAGTATAAGTTGGTTTAATAAAGACTACAATGTACACTTGGTTCAAAAGTAATGAGTTTATTTGGGGAAAACCGTGGAGGACCGCCACAGGTCCAGTTGATGTGGATGGAATTTCATTCTTCGACTTCGAACTGGCCCACTCGATTTCTTGATTTCGAGGGACAATAGAGCTCGCCTGATAGACTTCAGCGTAAAGCGGATATCTCGCATAGAGCTCTCACACCGCGGGATAGTAGGCGGTGTGGCCCCCCCGTCATCAAGACTCGAGTTTGAGGCAAAGAGGGTCGGCTTTCCCCTTTGCCGTTGGGGCCAGAGAACAATAACAAATCGTATATTGTAAAATTTCAATCTTTGGTAAGCAAAGCTATCTTGCCTTATCTATTTATCTATTCCTACACCTTACAGGGCTGAAGCAAAGCTATCGGGCCTTATGTTTATCTATTCTTATATCCGTTCCTACATCCTACAGGGCTCGTTCACGTGCGTGCCGTGCGGCGGGCACTACTTCGTGAACACGTCGCGCGCGTGCGTAGACTCGGAGTACATCCGCGTGCGCTGCGAGCCCGCGCGCTGCCGCCGCCACCACGCCGTCTGCGGCCTCCACAACACCTGCGTCTGTGCCGTGAGTACGCTGCTACTACTACTACTACTACTTCTACTGCTACTACTACTACTTCTACTACTACTACTACTACTACTACTACTACTACTACTACTACTTCTACTACTACTACTACTACTACTACTACTACTACTACTACTACTACTACTACTACTACTACTACTACTACTACTACTACTACTTCTACTTCTACTACTACTAGTACTACTACTACCACCTCAGTTTCGCTGTGATAGCGCCGCTACCCCTGAAGACTAAGCTGGAACGCCTCGGAAAAGTATGTCTCTCTTGCCACATCCTCCAAACCAGAACACAGCAGCGTTTAAACACTGCTGTCATGAGGCAGAATGTGGTGTGGCGGTGGTACTGCCGGAGTCGAAAGGTTCTACCACTTTCAAAAATATTACCCAAGATGACCAAAGGTGACCCAAAAATCTCTGGTGTACGAATGAAGTCCTCGAATGGAGATCACGTCTGGTCAAAAGGAGTTGCACGTGCAGATGGATTAATGATCTACAGAAGATGGAGGGTAATTGCCGGATTTAGATGACTAAGAACCGTACGGAGTGGCGAAGGTTAGGGGAGGTTTCATCCATTAGTGAACTATCAAAGGCTGACAGTAATTAATCAAGCTGATTAATATTTAGACCTCTATAAAATTTTCGTAAATCTCGACTTCGTATCTTTTCACAGACTGGTTGGGCCGGCAACGGTTCAGTGTGTGGTCCGGACAGAGACCTCGACGGATACCCAGACCACGCGCTGGAGTGCTCGGAGCAGCACTGCAAGGCGGACAACTGCCCCGACGTCTCCAACTCCGGCCAAGAGGACGCGGACGGGGATGGCCACGGCAACTCCTGTGACCCTGATGCTGATGGGGACGGCATACCTAATATACCGGTTAGTTTCGAAGTAGCTCTTGTTAGTATGTGTATGGTCAAAATTGATGATCATATGAATATTGATCACAATGTAGGTGATAATGAATATTAGAGTTTCTGTAGACTTAAAAACTATGTAATTAAATCCAAAGGCAGTAAGGATGCAAATAGGGATCGTGTCTAGTATTAGCAAGATTGAGACGATCTAATTGTTTCAACGGCAATGAAACATTTAAAGAAATATTATTAATATAAATCGGACTCAGATACAATGTATTCCCCAGGACAACTGCCCGTTCACCCCGAACCCGGACCAACTAGACCGGGACGAAGACAAACGCGGAGACGCGTGCGACAACTGTCCGCGGCGCTACAACCCCGGCCAGCAGGACACCGACCGCGACGACATCGGCGACGTGTGCGACCCCGACATGGACAACGACCGTAACGTATCCATTGTAGCTGACGTACCGGACCGGACCGGACCGGACCAGCTGGACCGCAGCTACAACTGTCCGCGGCGCTACAACCCCGGCAGCAGGACGCCTTAAATTTTCTTTATCCCTTGTAGTTGATGTACCAGACCAGCTAGTCCGTACGAGGGCCGTAGCGAAAAGTATTCCAATCACAATCTCTAAGTATTGTGACTAATTAGACGAATAAAAACTTAAATATTACTCCCAAGAATTAAACGAATCCAATGACATTCTATATGTTAATCAGTCGGAAGTTCACCAAGGTGAATTTAACCAGTTTTGGACGCGATGCCCTGAATTTCCTGAGGTTATTGATGTGTCATTATCTTATTCTAAATGATTTTTTACAGTGACCTCTCTTTCACATGGAATTTCACCAATTCCATCACCAAAAACACCAACAATTTCCACAAAATAATAATCTAAAGTACAACAATGTAAAGTACCGTCAAAACAATGTTTAAAACGCAATAAATAACTCCCCAGACATCCTCAACGAGCAGGACAACTGTCCGCGCGTGGTCAACCCGGGGCAAGAGGACATGGACGGTGACGGCGTGGGCGATGCCTGCGACAACTGTATCCGCGTACGGAACCCCACACAGGACGATGCTGATAGGGATGGAATTGGAGATGCCTGCGATAGCGACGTGGACAGGGACCAGTGAGTGCTGTCGGAAATATTCTTTTAGATTTACTATCAGAAACGTAGGACGATGCTGATAGAGATAACGTGGGGGATGCTTGTGATAGCGACGTTTGTAGAATTAGCAAAAATAACAAATGGAAAGATAGATAGTATTGATAATGGTGATATATCAATACTATCTATCTATCTTTCTATCCATCTTAGTTTGATCATTCTAAAGTTGGAGTTCTCATCATAAAACTGAGCTTTACCAATTTATTTCCCCAGGGACGGTATCCAGGACGGTTTGGACAACTGCCCGAACTTGGCCAACAGTGACCAACTGGACGTGGACAACGATGGGAAAGGCAACGCTTGTGATGAAGACATTGATGGTGACGGGATACGTAACTTGGAAGACAACTGTCCCTTGGTGTACAATCCTGATCAATTAGATTCTAACGGTAAGATGCACTCATATTTTCAGAGCTGTGGGGTAGGTGTTTTAACCGCTCATGGCATAATGCTGAGTTTGTTCCCTTTCACGATTATTGCAGCGCATAGTATTTTAATAACACTAGGTAATTATAATCTTATTTGTTTTGTCCCTTGTGATTGTATTGTTAACGTTTTTATGTTATTTTTATTTTTGTGTTTGTGTTTGTGTCCTTTTTTAAATATCTTTTTTTATTTTCATCTTTGTATATTTAGTTTTAAAATTGTACTGTGTGCTGCAATTGAATAAATTATATTATTATTATTATTATATTTTAACTGCTTTTAATATATTCCAAACTAGTACCCGCGGCTTCGCTACTTTTTGTTCAATCATAATAAAATATAGTCTATAACAGTCTGATTGTGAAATATTTTTTATGATCGGTTCAGTATCTCTGCAGATTAGCTCTTACAAACAAACAAACAATGAAAGTGAGAAACTTTACCTCTTTGTAATATTAGTATAGATGTAGAAATAAAGCAGGGCTATCGGGTTAAATTTAATCATCGTCGTTTATAACCTTTACATTATTAGAAATGTTGCCAATGTAATACAAGTAAATGGCAAAATATGTTTTTTTTGTTAGTGTTTTTTATGGCACCCACAGATAATCTTAGCATGGAGTTAGTGTCATCGTCATCATCATCAACCCATTACTGTCCCACTGCTGGGCACGGGTCTTCTCTCATAATGAGAAGGATTAGGCCATATTCCACCGCGCTGGCCAAGTGTGTATTGGTAGACTTGACATACCTTTGAGATTTCTGTTTTTTTTTTATTTATAAATCTCTTATGTATGCAGGTTTCCTCACGATGTTTTCCTTCACCGTCTAGCCAGTGATAATTAATTTCTAATACGCACATAATTTTGAAAAATCAGAGCTGCGTGTCTGGGATTTGAACCTCGGAACCCTCGATCGAGAGGCCGAGTTTCTCAACCACTAGGCTATCACTGCTTAGTTAGTGTAATTTTATTTAATGGAGTGGATTGCATGTGTGTTGCTATAATTTACACAATATGAAAAGTCTTGTAACTTTCTTACTCACTCATTCTAAATTCGATTTAGTTTGTCAATGGTCTGCATTATTTTCCAGGTGATGGAATAGGTGACGCTTGTTTTAAGGACAGCGATGGTGACAAAGTACCGGATGGCTTGGACAACTGCCCGAATAACTCGAAAATATTCAGGACCGACTTCAGGTACCACATTTCTTACACACATATAAAAATATAATAAATCTGTATCAAAAAGAAAGAGGTTATACTCATCCTAATTGACATATTAATTAGGGAACTTTGACTAGTTTTACTTTTTAACTACTGGTTCAAATTGAATGGTTCAAATCAAATAAACCGTATTTATTTATACAATGCCTGGTTGGTTCCTGAAAATTCAGGCTTCTAGCTTCATATACAACAAAGTTAAAGGGCGTCAATAATGGCCTGATTTGATTAGAGAGAAGTTTGGTACGGCCGTGCCGCTTTGTTTTTTGGTTTTTTGGCTCGACTTGGCAGAGGCACTGTCGTGCCTCCAGATTTTGATAGCATAAAAACTTATTTAATTTATTGCATTGGAGCCAACAGTTTAATTTTCAAAAATACTACGTCTACGAAGGAATAAAAGAGAAGAAATAAAAATATCCAAACTTGAAAAAGGTATTACGAATATTTTGGAGCATGAAAACATTTTTCATTATATTTAACAAACAGTATTCCCAATTTTACAAAGCAGTGATAGCCTAATGGTTTAGAAACTCGGTCTCTCGAACGAGGGGTCCGAGGTTCAAATCCCAGGCACGCACCTCTGATTTTTCAAAGTTATGTGCGTATTAAACATTAATTATCATTTGCTTAAACGGTGAAGGAAAACATCGTGAGGAAACCTGCACACCTAAGAGATTTATAAAAAAAATCTCAAAGTATGTAAAGTCTACCAATTCGCACTTGGCCAGCGCGGTGGACTATGGCCTAATCTCCATTCTGAGAGGAGACCCGTGCCCAGCAGTGGGACAATAATGGGTTGATACGTCTCAATTTGCAGGAACTACATGACGGTCCGTTTAGACCCCGAGGGGGAGTCTCAGCAGGACCCTAACTGGGAGATCACCAACGAGGGCGCGGAGATCCAGCAGACCCTGAACTCGGACCCTGGGCTGGCGGTGGGCTTCGAGAACTTCGGTGGCGTCGACTTCGAGGGCACGTTCTTCGTTGACTCCCAGATTGATGATGATTACGTTGGGTTTATTTTTGGGTAAGGTTTATTTATTTATTTGTTTGTTTGTTTGTTTGTTAGTCTTAGAAGGTGGTAGAACCCTTTGTGGTTCGACTCCGGCGGCACCACCGCCACACCTATTTCT
Source organism: Epargyreus clarus clarus (assembly GCA_014595695.2). Lineage (NCBI taxonomy): Eukaryota > Metazoa > Arthropoda > Insecta > Lepidoptera > Hesperiidae > Epargyreus > Epargyreus clarus. The sequence continues at coordinate 581,953 of JACTTY020000114.1, forward strand.
ACCTAATAACAGCAGTGTTGGGCGCTGCTGTGTTCCGGTTTGAAGGGAGACAGACTTTTCGGAGGCGTTCCAGCTTAGTCCTCAGGGGTAGCGGCGCATCTGTGGCCGACCTCGGGTAGGAATATCTAATCCTATCTGGGGTTGATTACACATGTCCATGGGCGGCAGTAAGCACTTACCATCAGGTGGACTGCATGCTCGTCTGCTACTCCTATATTATAAAAAAAAGTTTAAGAGTAAAGAGTTTCAATTCAGAGTAAAAGGCGTGGGGTGCCTTTAACTGCGGTTCATAACTATTCTCTAATAGATAATTGCCAACAGAATGATTGTAACATTTAAAATATCAAGCACTCCACTCTTTTTATTCTGAATTGAAACTCTTTACTCTTAAACTCTTTGTCATGAAATTTCATTCTCATTTTCTAGTTTTTAGTTCGATTAGCAATAAAAGCGTGTTTTCTTAGTTTTCTTTTAACTTTTATTTATTTTCTTAATTTTTTCAGCTACCAAAGCAACAAGCGGTTCTACGTGGTGATGTGGAAGAAGAACACCCAGACGTACTGGCAGACCACGCCCTTCCGCGCGGTGGCCGAGCCCGGCATACAGATCAAGCTGGTCAACTCCAAGACCGGCCCCGGGAAGACCCTCAGGAACTCCCTGTGGAACTCCGAATCTACGTCGAATGAGGTAAGCTACAATCACTTGAAGATTTTCATGGTGGTAGAACCCTTTGTGGTTCGACTCCTGCGGCACCACCGCCACACCTATTTCTACCTAATAACAGCAGTGTTAGGCGCTGCTGTGTTCCGGTTTGACGGGTGTGGTAAGGGAAACGTACTTTTCCGATGCGTTCCAGCTTAGTCCTTAGGGTAAGGACGTCCATGGGCGGCAGTAGCCACTTACCATCAGGCGGACTGCATGCTCGTCTGCTTCTCCTATATTATAAAAAAGAACCCTCAGGAACTCCTTGTGGAACTCCGAATCTACGCCGAATAAGGTAAGCTGACAATCATTTGAAGAAATTAAGTAAGGATTTTATGTCTGCTGAGTTCTAGTTTGAAGATGTGAAAAATAATGATTTGAAGAAATTAAGTACAATAAAAAGTAAGCAAATGGATTTTATGTCTGCTGAGTTTTAGTTTGAAAAGCGTGAAAGAGAACACTGATATGAGAGATTTCAATATAGTCTTCAGGGGGAGCAATGTATATATCGACGACTTCGAGGAAAGTCCTCCTTGAAGTCATCGGCAAATACATTGTGTTAGCCTATGGTATACGATTATATTATGTTACCCTATGGTCTATATTAACATCTATATTTAAGCCTAACGTAATTAATATTTATATTATAATTTATAATCAATGATTCAACAGTTAACCACGTTATACTTATTGCAATGTATAATAAGTAAACAATGTATCGATAGCCATAGATATAGAATAGCAAGAGATATAAAGAAGCGGGTAATGGTGGTTTTGTCATTCGACTGTTGGGCGGAGGGACGGGACGTGTTTTTATTGTGTTGTGTGAAGAATAAAGAGAAAGTGATTGGAGCTCTGCTGTTTTAATTATAGACTACATGCTTCTGGGGCTATCCCAATAGTCGCTATCCTCTAGATTAGACTAAACCTATCTGGTATTGAGTACAGATATTCATGGGTTCTTGTGGCTTTTAAATCAGGTCCATGCACCTATGTAAAAAAATCTAGCCATAAAAGGGAAATAGCACTCTTCAGCGACAGTGTTGTTGCTGTAGTAAAACCACTGAGAGTTCTAAGAGATGTATCATAAATTAATTTACAAGACTAACGCTGTTTGTCTCCCAACACCGTCACCGAGCCGACACCCAGGGCCGGATTAAGAGGTCTAGAGGCCTTGGGGCAACAAAGGGGTGGAGGCCCCCTGGCCCCAAATTATTTTCCGAATAAAATGAACTATTTTTTCAGTTGAGTTTTTCAATAAATATTTTATTATGAAACGCAGGTAGATTCTTCTAGTATTCATGTTTGTACAAAGTACTGTAAAAATATCAAAGGAAAAGATATTCTTTTTACTAGTGTTTACTAGTCGGAATTTAAAAAAAAATCCGACGTCTCTATTGTGGGGGCCCCTCTTTTGTGGAGGCCCCGGAGCTGCCGCCCCGGTTGCCCTCCCTTAAATCCGGCCCTGCCGATACCGATAATTAATGACGGCGCCGAATAGCGTACATACATTTACTATAACCGCTTGTCCTCCGCACGTCCGTCACCGGAGCACCGTCACACGCGTGGCAGCAGGAACAAAATAAACCGCCGATATCGGTCGCGGTGGACAAGCTATCGCCGTCACGACATATTAAAATCGGTCACAAAATAATCTCGTTCTTATCGGCTCGGTGACGGTGCGGTGGACAAACAAGCTTACGAGTTATGGATTTCAGGTGACCCTCCTCTGGAAGGATCCTCGCGCCGTCGGCTGGAAGGAGAGGACCGCGTACCGCTGGAAGCTGCTCCATCGTCCTAAGATCGGTCTCATCCGTTTGAAGATATACGAGAACAGTCGCCTCGTGGCCGACTCCGGCAATGTGTACGACTTCACGCTGAAGGGCGGGCGGCTCGGGGTGTTCTGCTTCTCGCAGGAGATGATCATCTGGTCCAACCTCATGTACCGGTGCAACGGTGGGTATATCTAGACGTAGGGTGTTTTATAAAATTAGATTGAAGGTGGTAGAACCCTCTGAGATTAGACTCCGACGGCACTGCCACACCTATTTCTGCCTTATAACAGCAGTGTTAAGCGCTGCTGTGTTCAGGTTACAAGGGTGTGGTAAGGGAGACATACTTATCCGAGGCGTTCCTCCAGCTTAGTCCTCAGGGGTAGCGGCGCATCTGTGGCCGACCTCAGGCAATATCTAATCCTATCTGGGGTTGACCACATATGTCCATAGGCGGCAGTGGCCGCTTACCATCAGATGGACTGCATGCTCGTCTGCTACTCATATCTTATAAAAAACGTAATAAACAGGGATGCGGTTTCCCTGATGGTAAGTGATCATTGCTCCCACCGTACTATACTGTAATCGTCCCTCAATGAACAGGCGTTCTATTTGAAGCAGTGCAAGTTCGTTATCAGTCCTGGAGATTAAAATAGTCGTCTTATAATGTTCATACGACAATAAATGAAAACACAAGTCCTACTCCTTCCTTGGAACATATTACAATAATTAAAAAAACACAACAGGGAAATTCAAATAAAAAAAAAATCAAACAATAATAAATGATAAAAAAATAGAACGCCATTTATAAACATCAGTTCACTCACTTTTGATAAGAGCAGCAACAGCACAGTGTCATGACGAAAAATCTTTTGCGACAAGTGTGATCCTTATGTTTGAGGAATAAGGTACAATATGCATTTCCTTACTTTGACGAATTTGGAACATTGTAGTTTTATTACGTCTCGATTTATAATTTTTTTGCGATTAAACAAAGCGTGTAGAATATTTGAAAAATGCAAAAAAAAATCCTGTGTCTAAAGTACAATTTTGTTTTTAGTAAATATTTGATTGAAATTTTGTTTGGAGGCATGGGAGACGGATAGGTTCATGTGGTTAAATTTATTGTCGTATGAAAATATCCATCCTGTATGAAGCAGCTGGCATCTACTCATTTCGACCAAAATGCAAGAACAGCTTCACGCTAGAATAGTTGTGGTATCTCCGTTATGCTTTATATGATATTCCAAGTTATTTATTTTCCTTTCAGATAAAATTCCAATAAATATTATACCGGATTCATCGACGCGAATCCAGAAGAAGCTGGACGTGGACCATGAGTACCTTTATGCATAGTTATGCAGAAATTTAGATAATTTCATTCATTCGTGCGTGTATGACCTTGACTCGTCAGCCTCTAGCTGACTAAGGGGAGGGGGGGAAGGGGTGGGGATTTCCAAAAAAAGGGCGTCAAAACCAAACAATCTGTGAAATGTGTATAAATCAGCGAAAAAAACAGGTCACTGGAATTATACGTATTATTCGATGAATAAGTCTATGACACATTTGTAATTTTGTAATATCAAATCATCTTTTTACAATGGAGGCCCCATTCAACTTTCCACTCCGGGCCTCCGACGACCTCAGTCCGCCACTGCCGTCAGCGGTTATTCAGATGTCTCATTTTAAAATACAATACTTGTATCTAAATGTTTGCACATCCCTTAAAATAAACTGAACAGTAAAGAAATAAACTCAAATAAAATTTATCTTTTCTATATTACCTTTACCTGCCTTACCTTTAAATAATTAGCTTATCTTTACCTACTTTACGTTTACCAATTTTTTATAGAATTTTTGTCTACTGCAAATCAAAACTTAACATTGACTTAGACCTCTACCTCTGCAGTAGGCAATAATAGATCCAGATTGATAAGTAATAACGGACGTAAGTACAGGAGAAACGGACGATCGCTTTACCCCCTCTCCCCTCCACTACAACTATGAATGTTCAGCAACTTGTCTACTCCAGGATACACCATAAAACCATACATTTAGAATTTTAAATAGAATTAATCTACGAAGCAAAATTACGCAAATGAATGAAATATTCTATATCAGTGTTGCTGTTAGCAAAATATAACTAGCTAGAGAAAGATTTCATCACATGGCAACCCAGTACATCAGTGATGAATTTAAAATATTACGTACAAATTAACAAATTGCATTTGAAACTTAAGCTTTTAATAAAATTTATCCACATTTTTTATAATTATTTGTTCCGGAATGTTTAATTTAATTTTATACTGTGTTCAAATACGACAAATAAGTTATGTTTTATATAAACTATGTATATTATTATAATTAAGCTAATTTAAGGTTTATGAATATCTTAAAATAAATCCATTTTCTACTAAATATGACTGTTTATTAATTCTTGTTATACTTACCTCTTAAAGTGACTTCCGTGGGTAGGAAACTGTCAGTTTGTCAGCAACTACGAAACTTACTTCAGCAATTGATAATAGGTATTAAAATTATAAACGAATATAATATCACCTTTTTTGTTTATACGAGTGACGGAACCGGTTACCGTACCGAGCTGATAGGTAGAGTTCCGTCACCAGCCAGATTGACATGCAAGTTATATAATTTCATATATATTTTTTTCTGTGTTTAAATGAGGGCGCCGGCTAAAACTGATGCAGGTGCATGATTATGTGTTTTAAAAATAGTATAAGCAGTGCTATAGCCGGCGGATTTTGTTTCGATTGACACGCGCGGCGGGTGCCTCTCATATTCTGTTTCTCAAAATCCGTTGACCACCACCACTACCTAAAGCATTTTACGTGCGGCGGTACACAGCCTGCCCGGAGCGGTCGAAGGCTCCGTGTACTCGCGCAATTTTAGCATATGCCCTGAGCTTTATGCAACATTTAAATACGCGATGTGCTTGTATATAAATAAGTAATAAAACAAAACATAATTGATACAGTTAAAATTTATAGGTTTTGAAATAGAAATTAATAAATAATAAATATAGAAATAGAAATTAATAAATAAGCCAAAATTCAAAATAAAAGCATTCAAAATTAATCCATGTTAAGCTAGCTAACTTCGATATCTCTTACAGCACGAATGCTCACATCGCGAACACGTTTTACCAGAAGACTCGGTTGACGTGGAGTTGACTCTTCTTGAGACGCTGCTCACAACCGACTGGCTTACAGATGATTGTGACGTCGTCGTTCTTCGCCACACAACCCGAACTGGCTTCTTTTTCGTTTGTTGCATTGCTTCATCCATTCCTTTTATTATGTTCTTTACCAACTCTCTCGCTCTCGTTTTCGCTGCTCTGTGAAGAACGGGTCGAGTTTTCTCATACTGACGTCTCCTTCGCGGTCTCTTACGCCGAGCTTGAAATACTTCAACAGGCTTAACCCTCTGGGCGTGTCCATTCCCATCTCCGCTGTTCAGATTATTGATGTTGTTTTCGTTTTGAGTTTGATTTTGAGTATCTATATCTTCTTTACTTCCAGTTTTACTGTCGCTTAATTTTGAGTGAGAGTTTGCTTTGTTCACATTTTCAGCTTCCATTGTACCACAAAGACAGCAATTTCAATATAAATTTAAAGAAATTAATATATTTTCATTGAAATAAATATAAATACAACATATAACAAGCGGTATAAAATAAAAAGTATTTTCGAACTTCAACAGAAATAAAATAAAAATGACAATTCATTTCATCTTTTTGTCTTCTAGCTTTGCAAAAAGGTGCTCTTAGTTGTTAAATAGTTCACAATAATAAAAAATAAAATATTTTACTAACAAAAAAGGATTTTTTATGCTGTTTGTGTAATGATTACATAAAAACCGATTTTTATACGTAACTTAATTCCAATGAGACGTGACAATTTAATTATGTGCAATTATGGTTGCAATTATTTACTATTATGGACAGAGATGGTCGCTTCATAGCTTATTCAGTTGCTATACCTACCTATATAACTGAATAATAGTCGAGCAAAAAATATTTAATAGATTTAGTAAGCCTTTAGCGGCAATACAAATAAATTCTGAGTGAATGGTTCCCGATAGACCGTTTTGCGTCGATTCTGGTTAGTTTATGGTTTTATTAGTTTATAGCCCACGCGGTATTTAACTATTCACTATCGTATGATACACACATGGTTTTAGGTATTGCCCAACTAAAATTCTTACATCATTACAATTAGATATACCTACTTAGGAAATGCGTATCAATAGTTCCTTTATTAAATTACTATTACTATTATACTGCATGCAGTAGGTAATGACCATAGTCTATGATGCTCGTAATAAGAATTGAAAGCATTCCTTTCAGGATAATAAGAACGAGCTTACTTATCAGCTAAAATATAGAAGTGTGATGTTAAAACTTTAGTCATGTGAAACGCTGCTGGCAGAATTTTACTAACGTATTTTTTTTCCAGGAATAAAATCTTTGTCCTTGATATTGTAAAGTGTTTATTACGTGAAATTAAAAATCTGACTTTGGAATTGTTATGTTTTGTCCAATTATTTACTTAAAACTAAGCAACAGTTTGATTGAACTAATTGAATGAACTAAATTTTGAAATAAAAGATACATGTAAGATTTGGATGAACACTAAGAAAGAGCTTTTTTTTCACCCTCAAAAAGTTTATAAGGGACGAAAGCGTGTTTCTTTATATTCTCGTAACAATTAGCGCCGTAGAAAACTGTGCTTTGGTCGAGCATTTTAAACATCTCTTAAGAAAGTAAAGTTTCTTATCCCTTGCAAAATGCTACCTACATGATATAAATACTGTGATTCTGCCTGTTTAATTCATAAATACATACTAAGGTAGAGGTAGAGGTAACTGCTCTAAAATAAAAGTTTGAATGACATCTGGTTCTTGTACCGTAAATCAAGATGAATTTGTTACCCGATCCAAATGAAAATTTACAAAATGTTGTGGGTCTTATTGACTCATATTATGACCATTTATAGTTTATAGCGAACAATTTGGTGGCCTTAAATAAATTTATAAAACGGGCTTTTTCTTTAAAAGTTAACGAAATACTTAAATCATTACTGCTCAATTATTACCACGCTTTTATATTAGCTTGATTTATGTAACGGAATTTTTGAACTCGATTTTTACCCACCTTGAACGGTCCGATTAATTTAAAATTTTGAACAATTATCAAGAACCAATGACAATACAAGATTTTAATAATTTTATCCCATTCTCCTCTTCACAATCGTCAGGAATCAGGATTAAGGATTTACTTTTGCGATTTTAGCGTGGTTTCTAGTTTTTTAACTATAATTATTATTTTTAATTTAATGACCTCGACATCAAACTGAAATTAAAACGTTTTCTTATTTTTCCGTATATTCCTTTTATGAGCAATATATTCAAATGATTTACTGCTCAAAGTTGCTTTAGTATGCATGGAAACCCATATCACATGTATTATGTAATATCACCCCATCAGCCCGTGAAATATTCTTTTCTTTTTCATGGGGGTCATGGATCATAAATCAGTAGTGGATTGTTATATGGCCTTTGTTTACTCGCGTGAAAATGATGTAGTGTTCTATCTACTTTATAGAGGTAGCAGTAATAAATGGAACGACAATGGAAGTGTCCGCTCAATTCCCACTAAGTGCCTTTCGTGTACGGTTCATAGAGTTGAGGATAAATAGAAATGGCAAGATATAAACATTTTTAAATCTTGTTATATTATAAAGTATTTGTTTTTTTTGTCTTAGGAAATAAGCTAGAAAATCTTATGATTGGGAGTCAAAATACGAATATTGAGGTGGAGAAAAACAACAAAAATACTTACTGATATGAGTTATGTTCGCTTTAGTATAATTATAATAGAGCATTTAATATTTTATTATTATTAAAAAATATTGATATAATGTCACCTATTGAGCGGGTAAGCCCGTGGGCTACAATGAAAAATTATAAGTGATGTAATATTCATATTTACTGATAAAACGTAGCTTGAAAATGTGATGAAAACTTAATTTGAAATATTTAAAAATGTTTAATTTTCATACAATATTTTAATAAACAGATCGACCATTTTGTTACAACGAGTTTTAAAGACATTTCTTCTGTACTGTGGATTGAAGATTTCCATACTATATTAAGGTATTTACATTACAAGGTTTTTGATGGAAATAAAAATACGGAAAAATATATCACATAAATAAATTTATTGCATTATTGTACATATGGTTACATAACACAGACGAAGTAGGTAGTACATCACTCTGAGATATTGAATACAAATTAGCAATTGAAGATTTTATAAGATTTCATACAATGTTCCTAATATAAGGATGTGCTAAAGCAATTTAAGTAAAGTGTTATGAAAGTGCATTTCGTGTTTTGACGTTTTTTGGTCGCATTAGTACGAATTTATAATATGTAAACTTTGCTTTCAGATACTTACATCCCCTTTAGTGTTCTAAATAAAAAAGAAGATACGCCTATAAAAATGTTCCATTTAAGTACAATTTACATTATTAGAGTGAATTGGAACCATTTTGGTTTCGTGAATATTGCAAATTTGAACTTTTATATTAAGTATCTAATTCTAATGCATTGTATAAAAAACACACGTAATTCATTCAAAATTTAGAAAGTCGGTTTCCCAATCAATTTGAAAATTTTATTGATTACTACTCGTATTATATTTTTATGGACTAATGCGACCGTAACTTTCATTTTCCTGAGATTTTTTGTTAGCATGACGTTTCAAATAGGTACACAGATTTTATCTGGACTTTTATGTTCAGATGTTTGTGTTTCTGAATCAGAATGGACAACATACGAATTTTGTTATTAAAATTTTATGTTTTAAACGCAACAGTGGCTTGAATCACTTCGAATCGATGTTATTGAGACATAAGCTACGAATTTTGCTAAAATAAGCATTAATTGCTTTATTTAAAAATATTCAATGGCGTGTTACATTTTATTGGACTGAAAATAAACTTTTGTTGACAATTCAAATTAAAGTTTTTATAGTTTCATTTTCAAAATTCCAATTTAAGTTCTACTCACACATATTAAAATATTGAGAAAGGAAAGTCACTGCTGCGTTTCAGTTTAAGAACAGCCTCAGACAAGATAAAAGTGCAAAATATACGATTAACGACCAGACCAACATACCAAGATCACATTAGTCACTTTCCACTGTATTCATGTAGTATTAGATCTATATATATCTTAAATACAAACATTTTTATTAGCAAACTCTTTGTTAAATCGTTGGAAGATGCCCAACTGATCTAGGTGTGCGGTCTGATCAACCCTCGTGTGTTTGTTGAAAGCTAAGGTTCCATCCGCCCCAATCACCTCATTTGGTATAAAACAGCTCTTACACACAAAATATTTACATTTAGCCATAATTTACTAATTTTAATAATCAATTTTCATATAAACATCACGACCACTAACGGGTTATGGAATTGCTAATGAATATTCAAATTTTGTTATATTTAATATACATTGTGTAGTTGTAATTAATATGCAAAATTATCTATTTGCGGTCATTTCATGGTCTGACAACCACAAAATTATAAAAAATAACTTTAGTCGTATCCAGAAATTTATATTCGGCGTGTAGATCTCTTACAACTTTAAATATAACGTACCTGTGTTATGTATACAATATAAAACAATTATATATTTGTTTCTGAAATGTTTTAGCTAGAGCAGTGTAGCGTTTTCAGAATTTAATAGTTTCATAAAAATAAAACCTTCAAATAAAGCATTATAATAGGTAGGTACTTAGAACTAATAATATGTTCACAATATTTATTTTGTGCTGATATGTATTACAATATTAGTAAAATTAATTTCGATTTGCAAATTGATATAATTATTTTACAAGTTCTTGTTTTCTCTGTTATGGTAACCCATATTGCTCGATTCAATATATTTCGTTAAATAAGAAACATTTCGTTAATACCTATCAAATAATATAATTTATTGCATTTACTACAGATATCTAATTACCAATACTAAAGTTATTAGTAACATTAAAATATTATCTAATAAATACAAAGTCACTTTGTGGATATTTTATTGTTCTACGAATATATACAAAGATGATTTATTTCTGTGCCACGAACAATGGTAAAACTTGCAAAAATATTTGGTATAAATGAACACATTGTGATGACAGATTTAGAAACGGAAAGGGCGGGAATCTAGCGACTTTTGCTACGATAATACACAGAGTAGATAAGCTAACGGTACACAGGTTAAAAATTTTCCAAAATCAAATATAATATTTCTGTGCGTGGCGTGTGCGTGTGGCGGGTTTCGGAAATAAATATTTGTTGCCAGCTTTATAAACGAGTTTTCAATTTCCCGTAGTATTTTTATTACGTTGATTCAATATCAATAATATTACTATCTTAAAATTTACAACTTATATTTGTTAACATTTGTTAAATTATTATTCGAGATTTTTAATAATATTGTAGATGTAATCGTTAAATTTTCCACATCTTAGGTAGCAACCTCGCAACTTTATTGGCGCCAGTGACGCCCCCTGCCACACAACACATTGTTTATATTATGTATTTATGCATTTGATTTTATGTAATATAAATACTTACGTAACAAAAGTCATAGATTCCCCCAAATACAATAAAGTAAAACTGACACATACAGTTTATTTTTTAATGTTACAGTAATTTCATCAAAAAAGAAAAAAAAAGAAAGCAAATTAAAAACATGCAATGATGATCGAATGTAAACAAATCAATACGAATTAATTGTAATAACTATATTAAATTATTTGTATTATCTATATTTATTGCTAAAGTATTATGATAAAACATAAATGTAACTAAAAATATTTGGAAATATGTTTAAAACAATACAATATACTTCAGGTATCTTACTAATCATGTACACAGTTTAATAAACATTAAAAAATCATTTGCATCTGTACAAATTATTAAAAAATGCCTAAAACTATTTATTGGTCGAAGAAAACTACAAATGATTATGTTTAAACAATTGCGCTACTGTACACACTGATATGTAATAAAGGTAATCAAAACCGAGGAATCGGGAAAAATAAAAAAAATATCAGTGATTTATTTTGCTTTTTCCCGCCGTAGTTTTATCTGTGGCGTGGACAATATTAACGCACAGATAAATTATAGTGTAAGTACGCGAAATTATAGTCCGAATAACATTTCTATGCGTGTGGTAGGAGCGTTATTGGTGAAAAAATGTTGCCAGGTACACAAAACTACTTAGGAAGAACAATAATTTAACCATTACGTTTGCAATATTTAACAGGTTATGAAAATCTCTAATAATAATGTTTCAATTATTCATTTCATTGTCAAATAACTTACATAAATTCTATATTTTTTAAACGGAGAAATTTAAAGTAGTCCATAGCTGTCAATAGACAATAAAGCATAGACATTGGTAAATGTTTACAAAAAAATCACCTCACGCACAGAAACGTTTTTCGGGCCATAGAAAAATTAACTACCATGTTCCACTTGTAGACAACAATGATGTGCGCTATTAAAGTAGAAGATAAGGGAGACCAAGGTGTACTATTTTATATCTTTTTATTTTTGTAACGCGATGTTAGTAGCCACGAAACTAGTGTTTGGTTGCAAACAGTGTTACACGAATGGAAATTACCAAAGTAACCAAATGACCATGGTCTCCAACCTCCATGAACTGAAAGCAAGTTCACAGCTTATTACGGTTGTAGCTTTCAGAATGCAACATCTATAATGCTTACGCTCATTGTGGTCGTTAAGAGGAACAACGTTTAAATCTCCTCGGTACGCAACTCAATTCACTTGTAATAAAAATAATAAAATTAAATATATTTTATTTATTTTCTATTTAAAAGTCCTAGTACTTAAGTAAATTATTTCATTTTCATTTTGCTATTTAATTAATATTTATAAGCATCAGTAAAAACGCAAATATATTGTATAAATTGGCCGAAATCTTAGCATTTTCACAATAAAGCAATGTTCAAATGTGATAATAAAACCAATTTACATTATGCTTATCCATGGCAATGATATTTTATCCTATAAATCCCATAATGCTTACAATATTATAAAAAATGTTTAATTATTCTAACAGTATCCTATGATAATATTATATCTTCAGTTCTGACATAAATATTTAATCACTATGATTTTCGACAACAGTACATGTATTTAGAATGTGAGCATTTGTGCTTTTTGTATTGTCGAATGTATTTATTTCAACATTTCACACGACAAACCATTATAAAAGTAAGTAAAAGTCCCCAATATATATTACTATTTTTTAAATAATAAATAAGTTGATAAAATAAAAAAAAATTAAGTACAGCCAGTTGCTATTTTGTATTGAAAAACTGGTAACTTTTTTACGACTGAAATCTCTCTTATGTTTGCCAGATTTAAGATACTAACGAGCAATCAGCCAGACGGGCGAACTGGCGAGTGCCGCGTACACTCGAGTAGTCATTTACATACTTGTACTCGAACCTACTCGTCTGTAATTGGCGAATATGTAAACCTGGCATGCATAAATAATGCATGCCAGAATAAACAATTTTACTTTGTTATTTATTATGTGCAGGCACCAAAGGTCGACATTTCTCAATTTATAGCATGCAGAAAGTTTCAAATGTCGATTTTTGATAAGCTAGCAGTGGCGTTACACAAGTAAATAATGACACAAAATAATTGATAATATTTGAAAATAAAGTCATGAATTGTTTACTTATTTCGGTAGAAATCAGCAAACCACACGCACGATGATGTTTGGGGATTAAATAAATTATAATTAGAGAAATTCCAAAACTTGACCAAAATCGTAGACTTCTAGGTAGATATACGTAATGAAAAGGGTCGAAATTAACTTCGTTTGTGAAAATTCTGACAGTTAACTTCCACCTTCTAATGTTTGTTGGGATATTCTGTTGTTACATGCATTTTTAAATTAGTGTTCTTGACATTTTAACGTATTTTAGATACAACTTGATTATACAAATTTTTGATGATAGTCGTAAAAAGGTGAAGGAAGAATGAGGTATAAAAAGTGATGTGTGGTGTATTTACTTTATACGTGAATGAGGCATTAAAGGAAAGTATAAAACGTAAGTAGCCATTTTTAAACTTCCGCACTTTTTTAGTAACAGGCAGATTGTTTATTTTAAATCTCACAGAAAAGACATAGTGTAATAAGTGGGTTGATCTGATTTCACTTCAGATTTAAATCTATATAGACAAAGTTATATACATTTTCAAACACCAGCCCTATTATTGAAGGTTCATTAATATCGGCTCAGAATTTCGTTCGTTCAGCGCACGACAACACTCATTGCTTGCGAATGCATTCATTCGGATTCGGTCACATGAGACCGATTTAATTAAGTAGCTACTATTTCTGAACAAAAGTACTATGAAGTCAACGTCACGTTCAACTGAAGTGCCTTTAGTGCCGTAAGTTATAGCCTAGAAAGTAATTGAAACGAAACAACTAAAAGTTTACAAAAGAAAAGCAAATTGCATTAACTTTACAACTCACATTTAATAAATAAATATACTTTAACAGTAAAATCTATTTGTATCGATAAAATCGGATCAAGTTACCGTTGTCTGGGGATTCGAAATATTTTGAAGCTACATTCAAAATGTTTAGTAAAGTTTGTGTCACGATTTTAACACACATTTAAAATTTATTTCAACGGAAATAGATTCACAGATAAAATGTACGAGTTGAAACAGGAAATAATATTTCAATACAGCCAATGACGAGTGTATTTTTTTATACAATAAAACAATGAACCACTGAATATTTTATGAAGTATGACGTCAGCGCTCCATGAGTAGAAAAGCTTATGTGGCTTTTCCTTCGACTTATATTTCGATATCGTTACATTTAGGAAAATACGACAGCTACTGAATATTTTATGACATCAGATTTCTAAGCTTAAAAAAGCTAAGTCATTTATATTTTAAATCAAGTTTGATATCTTTATAGTTTTCTTAAAATCATCTACTACTTTATTCATAACCGACAAACTTTGTACCGCCTCAAAATCTATTTATCAATATATTTCATATAAAATATAGCGTATGTTACCCGTGGATAATGTAGCTTTCGAATGGTGAAAGAATTTTTAAAATCGGTCCAGTAGTTTTTGAGCCTATTCATTACAATCAATCAAACAAACAAAGTCTTCCTCTTTATAATATTAGTATAGACAAATAATGTTTAAGTTCAGTGTTATTGAGCTAGAACGGATTCAAAGTTATAAAGGGCAACAATTCAATTTACGCATTGACATTAAGTGCCTTTCCGGAGTTGCTTATTAAATTCCTTCCCGGAGTTTACTTCAATCACAAATTGTAGCTTTGAAATCTTATGCTCAATCCCAAAGTGATTTATAGCAGACAAATATGACAAGTAAGGCGATTAATAAAATATAAATCCAATTTTGGAAGCATTTGGTTATCTGCCTTGAGAAATTATAATTTAATGAAGTTGGGCTTGCAATGAATATTAATTGAATATTTCGAGTTCCTTGACCATTTTCCGTCCATTTATTACTTTGGTATAATGATCTACGAAAAGGAAATTGATAAATGCAGGATAAAGTACTGGTAAGTGATGGTTGAGACGGAAATATGAGGAGAACTATGTCTAACATTAGCTTTTCGAAGTCTTACTAAAGGATGAATGCTCCTTTGCAAATTATTAGCTTTGTTTGCAAATGCAATGTTGATAAATATCAATCGGTCTTCACCTGTCTGTTTTTCTGTCTGTCTTTTTTGTCCATCTGGCACAAATTAGTAACAAAACACTAAAAACAGAAAGACGACACATATAAATGGCATCAATTGAACTAATTATCACAAAAGTATCGGTGAAAAACTACATGGTATCATAGAACTACATTTATTCAAATTTATAGGGCTGACATATCAGAAACAAAACTGCAAGGTCTATATGCAAGCGTTATTTAAAAGTGTAGATTTCCTAAAAACGAGTGAAGCGAAAGTGTGAAAGGTAATAATTCAATCCAGCGACGCCGTAAAGTGCCTGAAGTTGCTTATTGAATTCCCGCCCAACGCTACGCTTACTTCGATATCAAAAGAGAACTTTCATCTGAAATAGCTGGACCAAATAACTGCTTTTGATATCATTGTCGGGTCGCTGTATAAGTTTGCTCGCTTTTTAATGGATATAGTTGGTAATAAATAGCTTATTGCAACACACAGATGGAATTTAATAGAACTTCTTGATACTTAAGCTTTGATATTGAAAACTTTTATTGACTTTTTATTCTATAATTATTATCTTCAGTACCATAAGCTAGAGCTGGGTTTGTCTCATGATGAATTAGGTTCAAGTTTGTTGTTGTCAGGTTGTTGTTCAATGTTGATATGTGTGGAATTCTATAATCGGTTGGATATGTCAATATTTCAAAAGAGTGTTATTAATGGCGGTAGCGATAAATGTTTGGCTAAAATGTAAAACAATCGGCTACTTAATATGCCTATTCATTCTTGTTTTAGGGTTTGAAGACATACATAGAATACAACGTCGCGTCGTGAAATACTGCGATGTCGTGTTACAAGAGAACACTGAGTCGTAATTTTATACTATGAATGCCGTACATTTTGACGACACGACTTCGTTTCGTAACAACGTTATAACGTATTATATATTTAAGCCCCTACGTGATAGTTAGACTGTTAATACCTGTTTGTACGTACATGTTTTCCAACACTACGGTTTATGAAATTATGATCCTACTATGTCGTTATTACGAAGTTGAGCGAGTTTGTATTCGCGTGATAATGAGCTTATATGCCCATTGTGCATTGTTTAGGGGACTTTGTTAGTAAATACGGGATAAGTTAGCTCGTTTTGTATTTTCAGGGAAGATTTGCCGAAGTTTGGAGAAGTACAATACTAATTATTTTAGCCGTGTTTTTGTCGTAATTTTGGGAAAAGAGTGTGTTACCTAAATGTTGAACTCAAGTTAAATAACACAAATTTAACATACAAAAAATAACTTGAGCTACAATAAAATTTGATTATCTCATTTTCTAGATTAAAGTTCTATAACATAAAAAATAAATGTTTTTATAATCATAACTGGTATATTTTAATGTAGCAAAAACCCCTGAATCAACGGACGTAGATCAGCTGAAAAAAGTGAATATATCACCGGAAATAAGACCATGTGTCACGGTGACACATCGCGCGCCATTTCAACGACAGTTACAATATTGGAAATCACGATGATTTTATGAAAACTATGGAAAAAGTCGATTTTCGATTGAATAAATGGTATAATGAAATAATGTATGCTATTTTTTATCTTTTGAATGAATATTACTCTTATGTATTTGGCAAAAATGATGAGAGGGGTTTTTTACTATTGTAGTCGACATCGACATCGAAAATCGATACTATGAAGTTCGAACGAAACAATACGTATTAATAATTATATTTTAAATGCATAAGTACAAACACCCTCTTTTAAATTACAATTTTAAGAGTTTTTTTTTGTTTTGTTGTTGTACATTTATTGAAATAAAGGAAACAAATAGAATATGCGAAAAGGTGAACAGGGGTAAACAAGCGATTCGTTGGAAAAGTTCGTTTCCAAAATTCGAGAGCACGTAATTAGTATTCACGAGTTTCCGGAATGTTTACATTACGTGACGTTGGTGACGTGGAAATAGGTCAAATAATTGAAATTATAAATAAATGTTAATGATACATTTCATACGATTAGCTTTTATGCATTTCATACGTATGATAGGTAGGTATATAAATGGACAAGAGGACAATCATAATAATCTTGATGTATAAACTATTTATACATAGCCAACGTTGTATATAAAATACATATTTTTTTTTGATAAATAATTTAATTTTGTAAAAGTAAATTTTCAAGCCTGAGATTTTCGCTATGCTAATCAATTTATTGTAATGTAAATAATTAATAATTAATATGTGTAAAATACTTTGTAACAAACCGATAATATTTCATTAAAAATATTTTAAAATAAAAATATTTTAAAATCTGTTAAAACATGAAAGATCAACTTCGTTTTGTGTCATATCATTACAATTTCATATTTATCAAAATAATAAAAGAAAAATTGAAAAAAAAAAAAAAAAATCATAAATTGGGGTCAAAAAACTTGTCAAGAAATAATAAAATAATCGATTTTGGGCAAATTTTCGACATTTAACATTAACGCGAATGTATTTAAGTACTGTTGAAGTCTTTTATATAAAACATTACATAGCGGGTAAAAGTTAACGTTAAGAAACTTTTAACACTTTACAAGTTCTGTACAGTGTTCGTAACAAGTGTTTCTCACACTTCCTCGTAATATAAAACACTTACTTATATATCGATATTGCTTCGTACCACACTTCCTAGTCACATCACTGTCAAGTTCTTTGGTTGAACTTCTTATACATACTTGATTCCCATGCAGTTGGTTCACTGTCGTCTTCTCTTTGG